>JAYKKI010000003.1:24002500-24602500 GCA_039881145.1 Druceiella hillmani | reverse complement strand
TTTAATTACAATATGAATGTAATTAAAAAGTTTGCTCAAAATTTGTGGATTAATAAGATGTACCATACATGGATTTACCATAATAAATTTCAAGTTTGTATGTTGCGTAGTGTCTGAGATAATCGGCTGTGACAGGCAGACGAACAAACTGATAACGACAGTGATCTTATAGGGATTTTGTTTTCACTTTTGACGTATAGAACCCATATTATACCTAATCTATCAAAAGTTGGAATATGTATGCATATATATATATAATACACCTAATATACATAATATAATATACATTATATATTATTATGATCATAATAAATATATCTTGATACAGTGAAAACTTCTATAACGAAACTTAAGGGAGCGGGAAAGTTTTTTAGTTATAGAGAGTTTTCGTTGCATAGAATGAGGGAAAATGAGAAACATAAATTTACATATTACATTACACACTAGTTTTTTGTCCTCGTGAACTTTTTATTAAAGTGTCGCGCGAGATTTACATACATATTTTTGGGCGCGACCCGTAAGTAACACAGGTAAAATACACATTGTACCATTTATTAGCATAACTAAATTGTTGGTAAAAGGTGAACGGTTTTCTTTTAACAGAGTCTGGAAGGCTCTTAAAATATGGTTTAAATTTGAGTTGCAATTAATATTCGACAACTATTTGATACTCACCATATTCAGCCACATTTTTAGTATTCCTCCGAATACCTAACGCTAAGGTACTATTCGATTGAATAAAGAATACCTATACTTTTTTTTGGAAAATTCGCGCCTAGTAATGTAACCAATCATATATATATATATATATATATATATATGTATATGTATATGTATATGTATATGTATATGTATATGTATATGTATATGTATATGTATATGTATATGTATATGTATATGTATATGTATATGTATATGTATATGTATATGTATATGTATATGTATATGTATATGTATATGTATATGTATATGTATATGTATATGTATATGTATATGTATATGTATATGTATATGTATATGTATATGTATATGTATATGTATATGTATATGTATATGTATATGTATATGTATATGTATATGTATATGTATATGTATATGTATATGTATATGTATATGTATATGTATATGTATATGTATATGTATATGTATATGTATATGGATATGTATATGGATATGTATATGGATATGTATATGTATATGTATATATGTATATGGATATGTATATATATATATATATATATATATATATATATATATATATATATATATATACACACAATTAAATGAAACTACGTGATGTAGTATTATTTCTACTTTTTTTAAGTTCTTTACCACGACCTAGGTTTCGTTGTATTACAACATCTTCAGGTGGGATATTAGCAAAGATATCTTTGCGAATAGCCCACCTGAAGATGTAATTCAACGAAACCTAGGTCGTGGTAAAGAACTTAAATAAAGTAGAAATAATAATACATCACGTAGTTGCATTTAATTGTGAATAATTATTATATTTCTACAAAATTAACGCCAAATATATTCAATAAATAATATGCTTAAAATTATAAATTTCTGATAATTACAGAATCTTAAATTCGCACTTCCAAAAAAAATGGAAGAATGATAGTAGTGATAATATTTTTCATGACAATTTTGTTGTAACATTTATAGTTGTCTAATAAAATATTATTGAATGACTTCAATAAAAAAACTGCAAAAAGGTCAGGACAGTGAACACTACCAAAGTAATCAATCATTCCATCGATGACAGAAATATAGAACATAATGTCGATGTTCACATTCAACATTGTGTAACATTTCACACCTAGTACCTATTCATATGGATATATATTCATACGGACTGCCTATTCATATGTATATTTACTCGATACTTTAAAAGATAACATGTTTTTATTATTATTTCTCTCACCTATTCATACGCATGAAAGAAACGACTGTAGTGCGATATACGACGTACATCTCTTGTAGTTATCCTGTACAGTTAAATTATTTCAGCCATGTAGGTATATATACACGTTATTCTGTCCTATGTCCACTGAGTTAATTACAAAACGTGCCTCTTGTACTTATATTAGCGCGCCGTATTATAAATATGAATTAAATATAAATATTAAAACATTTTTACAGCGGTACCGTGTTAATTAGGTTGAATGAAATGTGCATACGTAGTGTTTAAGTTGCATAATAAAAACAAAACGTGAAATAAAGTTTACTATTTTAAATTACGGTGTAACAATTTCTTATTAAAAATTAATCTAAGTAACTTTTTAACCTTTATCTTACGAACTGTAAACTCGAATTATCACTCTAGTCGGAGTTATCTTGGAAATTAATTATTAATCTATCATCAAAATCAAGAAACTTTTCTTCAATTTTTATAATGCATCAACAGGTATTTTTATATTTTTTTTCTAGCCATTTTCTAGCCATTTTTGCAGGCCCCTTTATTTCTTGCGTCTGTGATGTGTTCTAGCAATATATGTTATTGTAAAGTAGATCATTTTCTTTCGAACATTTTTCTCAGTTGACAAAATTACAATTCAAATGTAATGGTCATCGTAGCTAGGGACTTGCTGGCACAAATTATATTCTTGTGCGTCAGAGTTTGATAATTCTAAAGTTCTAAGACAAACAATACGGATGGAAACGCAAAGAAAATTTAAATGCAAAGTACAGAGGTCTTTGTTGCTCTCTTTAAAAGTATTTTTGATGTGAAACATTTATAGGCGCGGGTATAAACCGGATTGTCGGCGTGGCGACGCTTGCCGTGGCGATGGGTCGCCACGTTATACTAAGGTATATATATAGTCTATATGTAGTAGAGTGTACGGTATGGCGACGTGTCGCCATGCGCAACCGACTACGCGACCCCCTCCTCACTCAGTTCGACGCTGTTGTTTACTACGGTACACATAACCTGTGCTTTATTATTTTTGTATTAATTGTAAATAAATGTTTATTAAATAAAATCATCATTTTCTGTAAAAAATTCGTAATACTTTATGTTTTCATTATGCTATATTTAGTTCCTGTAATAATCTTGTCTTTTATGCATATTACTTGTACGAACACGATGTTTCACATCTGCTAGGCGTCCCGTGACGGCTCACTGTTTTTTTTTCAATTTTATTATGTATAAAAATTTATATGACTATTCGTCAGGTATATTGCGATATTTTAAAGATTATATCACAAAAATGAGAATGCATTTCTTATCTCTGCCATATTTATACTGTGGTGGTCTTAAACATTAAGAAATATATATATTTTTTAAATTATGAAATCTGGAAAACATGCGATCTTAGTGCTGATTTTTCAAGGGCCTAAGTTTTTAGCACTTAGTCTGAACAGTATTCAGGATATGTTTAGCAAAGCTTGTAATGAAAATTTATTATATGAAATTAATTATTATATTTCACATTTAATTATGTGATCACAATATATTCATTTACGAGTAAATGTATACAAGAATGTAACATACAGATCCAATCCTGCATTGTCAGATATGAATTTGTACATTGAATTCAACGTGACGAAATTGAGTTAGTTATAATAAATTGTCAATAATTTGAATTTAATCCTAATTTTAAAATTGAAATTAATACATGTAAAAATTAGTAGATATGTTTATTAATATTAATATACTCCTTTTTGTTTCTATGTTTTTGGAGTATTTTTAATACAGTGAAAACCACACATACCTACTTCTTGTATTTTTTACTTCTGGGGACTTTATTGAAGCCAAGAAAGTTAAGAAGAAAGAGGATAAAATTATTTATTGGACTTTTTTTCTTTACGTGTTTGTATTCATTATTATTAAAATGCAGATGTATGTCTACCTTTTGTATTTTTGTTATCTATGCAATGCATTTAATGTAATATATCAAAGAGAGATGCGATAATATGAACTAAGAAGTCAATTATTTTATAATTCATTTTTCCAAAAAATGATTGCCACTTTACAGTATCAAAGATGATAAAAATCTTATATTAAAATATATGTTCTATAGGCGGCTGCAACATGAACCAGGGTGAAGGATTCTATAATTTTTGTGCAATTAGGCTTCGTTTCTTTTTGTATAATTTTAGGCTTCGATAATTTTTGTGCAATTAGGCTTCGTTTCTTTTTGTATAATTTTAGGCTTCGATAATTTTTGTGTAATTATATTGTTGTACATGTCTCTATGTACAATCGTGTCAGTATATAACAACACGTTCCACAGATGCCTTCCTATTTTATGTTCTATGTTGCGCCAATGACTAACAATATTCTTGTCATAACCAAGGATCCGTTGAAGTATATTTTTTTTATTTCAAGTTTTTGTTTTAAGCAAATTTGATGAAAATTTCGAATTCATGAGCATACAAATGTGGCTTTAATTTCATTTTGAAACTTGTTTATTCCTCATTTTTTAAGAGTAATAAAATTTTGACGCAGTTTCTCTATATTAAATTAAAAAAATGTTCGCTTAAAATCACTTTTAGTTAGTCTTCATAAAGTTTGCGATTACTTTTCTGCTTTATTACGGGCATATTCTTTATAAAACGATGTTATTTCAACATCCAATACCCATCGGTATTGGATATTGGAATGATACATTCCGACATGGACTGTATTATCACCCAAATGCTCGACTTTTCTGAGAAACGGTATACTATGCCTATCCGCTATCAAATTATTACAACTTTTATATTTCAACATTAAATTTATAAATTATTGCAAGAATTCATAGGCTTTTTGTTTAAAAAAATTAAAATAAGGCTTTCGTAAATTTAACCGACCCGTCTTCGCTTCTCCCTTTACTTTATGTTTTTACTAAATCAATAAACCCGATATTGAATATATTTGGCGTTAATTTTGTAGAAATTCATTATTGACAATTAAATGAAACTACGTGATGTAGCATTATTTCTACTTTCTTTAAGTTGGTAAAGACCACGACGTAGGTTTCGTTGTATTACATCTTCAGGTGGGCAAAGATTCTTTGCTAATAGCCCACCTGAAGATGTTGTAATACAACGAAACCTAGGTCGTGGTAAAGAACTTCGGACGAAATCGCAGGCACAGTTGGTTTGAAATATTTGCGAACAACTCGACATTCCTTTATCACTCTCTAAAACCAATTTAAATTGATTATGTCAAATGTTTCATTAATTTTTAAAGCAGGGAAAAGCAATTATGGAGAGCTTTTTTTGTAAAGATGAATAAAACAGGAAAGCGTAACGTGATTGAAAATGATTTAATAATATTCAGTGTAAGCTTTGAATTTTATTGTGACCGAGTTGTCGAAAATTCGCGTTTTGTTATGTAGTTATATCGAATTTAAATGTGATACTGAATGAGTTGATATCTTTCCATATACCTTCCACAGTACCAATTTTGCACTAAAGTAATAAACAGATATTTTAAATTAAAATAATATAAAATACGAGAACGGGGTAAATGATTATCGAAAACATGCCGCAGATATGTACCTGTTTGTAGGCGGAAAGTATTATAAGATTGTAATTTCTTTAAGAGAAATTAATTTTTTTTAAATTTTAACCTTTTCTGACAACACGCGTATACTGGTGAGGTATATGTCGGTTCTTGCATAATCGTTTTACTAACGACGACAACTATAAGTACGCAACCTTCCGGTAAAGGAAATAAATTAAAACTGATTGACACAAAATGAAGTTGAAATAACTAAGTCATCTTAATTTTGAATCGTTCCCGACATATCTACATAGTATAGTGCCATTGTATCTATATTTGCCTTTTTATATAAAAATAACTTTTTTCATTACTTTACATTAATTCCAAGCTATTTAAGCATTGTCATATCAACATACATGTATACAAATTGGAAACCATTTTTTTTAATTTGCTTAAAAAATAATAAAATAAGATAACGCCACGACAAGATTACACCCACGGACGCATACAACCGGCCATATTTCTGACGAAGTAGTTTCGTTTAATTGCAATAGATGGCGCCCATGAATTGACGTTGTCAATTTCTATTTGGTTGAATGTCTCTTTGGCCGTATCTTGATATTTAGATCAATGATAAGTACGCAAAATATTCGGTTGTTTAATCGGCCGAGTTTATTACTAAGGCACATTTGACACAAATTCGAATTAATTTGTTGTTAAAATTGAAAATCTAAATGAAGCTAAATCGGATAATGATTGAAATAACACTTTTTATTCAGCATAATCTCGCAAAGATACCCTCAAATTTATGAAGCGACTGAAGGAAAGACCCCATATAATTTATTACTTCATGTACACTGCTATGTATGGATTTAATGTTATTATTAAAATATAATTAAAGTGAAGCGAAACTATTATATTTTCTGCATTATAAAGTAGAAGTTTATTTCTTTACTTCTTGCCAGATGCTGGTTTCGGGAAACAGTTTTTCCGAGTAAAACTACCTCCAGGAGCGGACAAATATTTTGCTCCAGACTTATGAAAACCATAATTTTTGTTTGGTGGACAACCAAACAAATGGATTTACATTTCTTACGTGTGTGCGTGAAGTAAGTACCGAGTTCGGTCGCTATAGTATTCTCCGCATTTGATCTGCTTGCGTCATCGTTTGTATTCATTTGAGCCGCTCATTCTTCAGAGCGATAGACTGGGTTTAGTTCTCTGGGCTCGTTAGGCATGTTCAGTGCATTCAAAGAGGAGTCGAGTTAGCACTTTCGTCACTGCTTCTATTAAGCGTAAAAATGCCTTTGAGCAAAATGTATTGACGGATTTTCTTTTTAAAATGAGTCTTAAAAACGTTGGTTTAACGCCTGTTGCACAGTTACTTTATATTAGACAATAAGCGGAATACTTTCAGATATACATACTCGTATCACCGAATGTTCGGTATATTCGGTTTGAGCTGAATGTTATCACTCCTTGCAATTATAATTAAATGAACGTGTGTTGTAACATGTCTACGTTCGATGATGCGTCAGGAATGGTGATCGATGATAATGGTTGTCAGAACACAAACTTACTTTTTTTACTCAAAATACCTAAACGCGATATATAAATATACGTTCATCCATAAACACGGACGTTTCTAGTTTCGAACAGTAACAGTACATGCATACGTACATGCATTTTTCTTTCTTAGAAATAATACTCGCATCACTAAATATCGTGTGGTGCTCCGCGCGACATTTAACCCTTGCCCTGCACTCGACATTAAACGTTGCAACTTTAGAACACTAGCTCTGGGATAAAACATAAGGAAATTTTATTGATTATAATCGTCTTATTTTGCACTCAGGGCATAAGCCGACTTGTTATACTAAATTAAAAATATATTAACTCGATTTGGTCATTCATTTCAAAATAACATCCGGTCTAAATTGAAAATAAATCACGAAATAACAACTTGCCAACTAACAGTCGTGCGCGATGCTTCAATTAAGATATGCGCATAAATAAGATTAAAATAATGAAGCGAACGCGAGACGGGACGCGGGCACACCGGACCATGTTTTGTCTCACGCCGCACAATGCATACTCGACTCGCGTGAACGGACATGTGTGGCCTTCAAAAAATTATGTTTTCAAATGTTGAGTGAAAAAAAAAAATTTTAACTTTCTTTAATAATAATAATATTTATAACTATAATATATCACATTAAAAACTTATATTTGTGATACCATATGATTGTCACAAAATCATTGTAGATTATAATTACAAAATGATAAATTGAAAAATCTACTTTTCTAATAAGAATTACATTGATAAGATATATTTTTGTCAAGCTTGAGTAGAACTCGCCCTACGATGCGATTTTTTTTCCGGCACCGTACTCATCAGAACATTTCCAAAAATCACAGCATAGAAAAATTAACATTTAAAAAAATAATGCGTGAAAACACGTCCGTAAAAGGTAACAAAGTCGGAATTAATAAAGTTACTGAATATACAACTATTTTTTCAATAAATAACAAAAAAGACATCAACCTTTTTTGAAATTCTCGAATTGTAATTTAAACATTGTTATATTACACAATCCGGCATTTTTTTCTTGTTTTCGGGATTTTTTTTTCATACTCACGTGAATCAAAATGTCAACTGAAATGAAACGGTGCTAATTTCGCCATTTAGGTATTTTTCTAGAGGGACATTTTTCGGTTGCTATGGGCCTGTCCTTACGAAGTTATAAGTCGATGGAACATCGTGTTGTTTTCTAATATATTTAATTTACTTGGATGCGAATTAAGTACGTTAGTTTCAATAATAAAAATTCGCGTAAATTTAGACACATAAACATTTAAGGGAGAGTAGTATTTCTTTTAAACTATTTACAAATATTAATTTTTTAATTCGCAAAGTATTTATGTATATTACCTACTATGTCCTTCACAGGAATAAAACATGATACATATATAAACAAATTATAAGACCTAGGATAATCGCTATGGTTTTCCTACAACCTTTGCATCAGCTTCTAAAAAGCCTGTGTTTTCATAAATTTAGCAAAATAAATATACTAACTAAAATATTTTTGAGGCCCTTATTAATTGCCCTTTCAAACAATGTCCCACATTATATATGGAATTAAAAAAAATCGAGTATGTAATTTGTGCCACCTAACATTTCCATGTAAATAATGTCTTTGAGTGTTAGTAATTACGATATGTGCGGGTTAACATGTTTTACTACTATGCCAAATTTCAAGTCTCTACCTCGAGAGATTTTTGATAAAAACGCCTCTTACAGACAGACACATAAGTGATCTTAAAATGGTTCCGTTTTTCCTTTTGAGGCACGGAACCTTTAAAATGCGTTAATAAGAAAGCACTTATTTCTTATCAATGTTTACGTTATTGAAAACAAGGCCGTGAGGCTTATGAAAGAAAATCAATTTATTTCATTTAAAGTTTTTCCATTTTGTCGAGGTTTATCGACAAACGAAAATTTAATTTTACTCTTTATTTCAAGTATTTTTTAATATTTTCCGATATAACAACGATACAATATTAAATGCTATTGAGATGTACTGAGTTACATGTCCAAATAAACACAACAGTAGTGCGGAACTACATAGTAGCGTTGCGAAGCGGCCGACAAGCAATAAAACATACCATTAAATGTGGTAATGGGTTTGGGAACATTGTAAAACTCACAATGGCGACGCGCTTTGCTCAATTCGAGTGTATTGTTTTAATTTCCTGTGAATTGGAGCTGTTATACTTCGATTGTATTAAAGCGAGGTGAAAATTTTGCTTTAGTAGTTTATTCGGTTCTATCTACTTTACAATTCAACGAGGCGCGAAGATGTATATTCGAACGATAATACGTAAAACTAAAAATCTCTTTTTTTGTTTTTGATGTGAAACATCTATAGGCGCAGGTATAAATCGTTGGCGTGGCGGCGCTTGCCGTGGCGACAGGTCGCCACGCTATACTAAGGTTTATATATATATATATATATATATATAGTCTATATTTAGTAGAGTGTACGGTATGGCGACGTGTCGCCATGCGCAAACGACTACGCGACCCCCTCCTCACTCAGTTCGACGCTGTTGTTTACTACGGTACACATAACCTGTGCTTTATTATTTTTGTATTAATTGTAAATAAATGTTTATTAAATAAAGTCACCATTTTCTGTAAGAAATTTGTAATACTTTATTTATTCATTATGCTACATTTAGTTCCTGTAATAATCTTGTCTTTTATACATATTACTTGTACGAACACGATGTTTCACATTTGCCAGGCGTCCCGTGACGGCTCACTGTTTTTTTTTATTGAACCGCTCAGAAACGAACAAATTGTTTATTAATTTCAATTTCTTAATGAATGACGGTATGAGATTACAGCATGATTAGTTCATTAATGCTGTCGATTTACTCAACTGCGATTCGACGGTAGGGACTTGTGTTGGGTCGAAAAATATAAGTTTTTTCTAAGCTCAGGTTGCAATATCTGTAGTTTTTTCGTAGCTA
This sequence comes from Druceiella hillmani, assembly GCA_039881145.1. Taxonomy (NCBI): domain Eukaryota; kingdom Metazoa; phylum Arthropoda; class Insecta; order Lepidoptera; family Hepialidae; genus Druceiella; species Druceiella hillmani. Next base: position 24,592,524 of record JAYKKI010000003.1, on the reverse strand, counting down.
TAATTTTGCAAAACCAATTTGCATTAGAGTAACAACTTGTAACCTCGTTTAGCTGTGCAACAGGCCGCATCGATAGAGAATATCGTAGACACCATCCGTAAACAAATGTTTGGAAGATTGTGTAATCGCACTAATGATTCGATATCATAAAAACCACAGCAGGATTCTGTGAAAGAAGTTTTAACTTGATGTTAGTTCAGGAGACTTTGGTGTTTGTAGCAAAAGAACTGATTTTATGTGTCGTCACACAAAAGCATTATGAACTTGTTGCTTCTTTAAACGGTCCGTTCAAATAGCGCGGACTGTTTAGCAGCAGAGATGCTGAATTAAAATAGTACAAGAGCTCGCGGTTCCGGGAGTCAAGATGTTGTAAAATCTAATATCTATTTAAATTGAAGGCCAACAAGGGCTGTCAGCAACAGCAAGGGGTAGAAGTTAATTGCGAAACTAAATGCGCGGTTTGTAACGATATGTATATAGACGCGTGTGTTGCAGTATAAATTGTTTTTATACTTAACTAGTGGTCCGTTATTATATTATGCGTATTTTTATTTATGTACTTTTAAAAATCTTTTTATTTCTCTTAAACCACTGATCCAATTTATAAAAGGTGAGGGGATAATTTTTGTCTAGCGAAAACGCTTCCGTTGTCTGTGATATTTATTTGGATGAGGATTAATGGATAGACAAAAACATCGTCACTTTTGTGCCACACATATGTTTTACTTAAAAACTGTTACTGCATCTTATCCATGAAATACCGTTATAATAAAAGACCCGGACTTTTCTTTAGACCTTTTAAGACCTACAATTCTGCAGTACGTGGTATTAGTGTATTTGCAATCGCTTTACTAGCATTCGTCATGAAAGTACCCCTGATCAGCGACATTCACCGACTACTTTGAATTATTATTTCAAAAATTATACGACATATAAATACAATGCAGGCTATTGATAACTTGGACACTATAAGCCATCATCATATTGCAGAAGTTGTATGCCAGTAATTAGTAGTAGTTAGTAGTTTTTACGTGAATCCCTAAAAAGCAAAGAAACAAAATTTTCCTCTTTATATTATTTTTATAATAAAAACAATTATGAGTGCGAGTAACCTTTACGTGCGGTTAAAGTGAAACTTCTTTGACTGTTGTGACAGTATTATCAATGGTTGATGGTGTAGTTATTTTACAACGTAATTATTACTAATAGCCAATATCTTGGAACCGGTTGATTTACGACCATCCGTTAAGGAGTTACATTGTTCATCTCCAGAACTAATCATCAGACACTGACCTGTATGACGGTGTAGTTATTTTGCAAAGTAACTATTGCCAGACGTCGATCACGAATCACGATTTATCATATATATATATATATATATATATATATATATATGTATGTATATATATATATATATATATATATATATATATATATATATATATATATATATATTATAGAATCACGGTTGATTTACTACCATCCGTTAAGGAGTTCCATTGTTCATTTTCAAAACTCATCATTAGACTATGACCTGGTTGACGGTGAAGTTATTTTGCAAAGAAACAACTACCAGTAACAAACATCTTGAATCACGGTTGATTTACTATCCATCCGTTAAAGAATTCCATTTATTTTCATTTCCGGACCTCATCATCAGATCAAAAATAAATAATGGTACTATATTTATTTCAATTTAACATTAATATATGTTTATTCATTCACTGAAAGTCATTATAATTATTATTATTTATACTAGTACGCAGTATACTATTAATATTTTTTAACAGAGAAAATAATTTTAGTATAAAAAAATTAATGTTTTTCATAGTCATTGCCCTAATCTATGTCAACCAGTGTTGCCAATTTAGCGGCTTTATCGTTAGAAATGACGACTTTTGCTTAAGTCTTAGCGACAAAAAAAAAGTTTTGACGACAAAAATAATTTAGCGACTTATCTGACGACTTATGGAGTGAAGTGATTACCATGCAAAAAATTTTTTAAAGATAATTATTAAAATATTGTAAAACTGTAAAAGTTAATTAGTTCTATTACTTAAATTACAGAGCAAATCGAGAGCAATTTTTTAAGCCAAAAATTGTATAAAGTGTAAATATTTTTCGATTTATAGAAAAATTAATTTTTTGATAATAAATATTAAAAAAAAATAATTATTAATTAAGTAATAATTATAAACCGGAGCGATTGTGGATTCTGAAAGAGTATGTACGGAGCAATTAATTGGCATATTATTTTATTCAAAAAAATATTTGCTGCTCACTTAAAAAAAAATTATTTTTATACTCAGTTTTGTATTCCGCATAATACTATTTTTAACCTGATATATACATATACACACATACATACACACACACACACACACACACACACACACACACACACACATATATATATATATATATATATATATATATATATATATATATATAATGACACACCCCCTGGTAGAAATAGGTACAATCCGTTTTAGCGACTTTCTAGCGACTTTTAATATTGAGTTTAGCGACTTGAATTTATTAGAGTTGGCAACACTGATTCTGACTGCTTGCCAACGTCTTCTGATGGATCCAACTCAGCAGAGAGAAGACACAGTATACATAATATATACTTCATTATAGAGTACTTATAATCAATTAAAGTTGAAAAAGTGGTGTAAATGTGTAAAACCGAGAGTAGAAATATGAAATGTATCTTAGTATTCGTCAGGCTGAATTATTGAACATCGGTGAGCAGTGCTGGCGTCTCAACTCCGTTGCACCAATAGAAACGTGGCGTCTACCAAATTCTTTATTTTTTCTTTTTTCTTCACTCTCAACATTTTTGTTATGGTTTTATTATGAGCATTCCGCCGGATGTTGGAAAGGCATATTGCTTGTTGAACTTGTTCAATTAATTCTACTTTGTAAGGCGTCAAATTGGATGCATTAATTTCTTAGTTTATATTTTATAAATTAAAATAATTTTTATTTTACAAATTAATACCTTTTAAACTCATTTTTATAATAAAAACTCAGCGATACTGACGCGAGGCGTTCAACCGACCCGTAATCTGACCATTTTTTTCTATTGCTTGAAAATACATTGTATATTCTGTTTGTGGTGAAATTGAACATAGTGAATTAAGGTATGATAATTATGGTGGTATAAAATACTTTCGAAATAAAAAAGGGGACTTGTGAGACAGAAGTACCAAACTCTTCTAGCAAAGAAGATGATGTCGGTACAATAGAACTGATAATTGAAACTAGATAATTCACAAATTACTATGATAGATTTTATTTACATACTTTTACTTAAGTGAAAAATTAATCTTGGTTAAGAAAAAGTTATTTTTTAAAGTTCCAAACAAAAATGTTTTACAAATAATATTTTGTTATTAAACTGTGTTATTTCCTTATTTCAAAGTTTCAAATTGAGAATTATTTTTTGTTATTATTGTTGTAAGTCACAAACAAAAAATTTATATTTTTTATTCGTTATCTACATACTATTTAATATGCGATTTCTTTCTTGCAAATATCTTTTTCATATTTAATTGGTTTAAATACAAGCTTGATACATGATGATTTTGGCTAACACCATGAAGTCAAAACATATATATGTCCAAATATTGTAAATCCCGGATTTCACTATTTGAAAGAAATTTATAAAAATATTGGCGAAAAAGATTAGTATTTAAATACTAGTTAACACGCTATAAAATGACATTGTCCCTACATTGTTTCCAAGTCATAGTCGGAATGAGCCAGCAGCACTCTGATGATGACACTTCTTAATATAGGTATTAACGTGCATCAAATAATAACATAGTTTATGATTGTTGTTTATAACTAGCACGTATCTTATAGTCGTACTTCCACTGTGGAAGCGATAACTTAATGCGATTTCGATCATTAATGATTACAAATTTATAGAAATGACATAACTCCTGTTAAACTCCTGTTAAATTATTTCAATTTATCTTTCGATTTTTATGTATTATTTTTTTCCATAGAAAGACAACAAAAAGAATTTAACCTTTTTGCATTTATATTTTATATATAAAAAAAACTTACTTTCATTCATCGTTAACATTATATTTTGTAACATTTCTTCCATCTAGTAACTATTTTTTAAAGAACTATACTTCATCCATGAATATAATTAAATTATTGAAAATAAGCGCTAATGCGAATCGTATATACTTGTACATATTTATTTAGGCGTCATCAAAACGGAAAATTGAATTAAACTAAATTTATACAATAATTAAGTTTTCAAGGCATACCCTTCTAAATGTGTATTTTTATAGCCAATTCTCCTCCGATTTTCACTTCGTGATGTCATCCTTTTTTCAAATAGTCGGTGTAAATCTGACACTTGGATATACTAATTCCTCTATCTGTCTCTTTGTTACAAAAAGCGAAAAATAGAACCAAATTAGTCTCAGAGTGGTGAGGAACTGTCAAGATACTGGAGACGCTTCTCCATACAGCCAAATTTATAGAATTATAAAAATATGTTATCATCTTTTCGATTAATCTGTGCCCTTCTATTAAAGTCTGTAATTTTCTTGCTAATATGCTGGTATAGGCAAACTTCGTAAGAATACGCGCTGCCAGTTTAACGTAAGTTTGCTTTTTACTTTGATTCAGTAACTAAAACAAATTGAACGAATTAATTCTCTCAACATTTATTATCAATTTTCTTAATTAAAAATACATTTGAATTGGAAGTCATAGCGAACAGTCTGGAGATTATATTGAAATCTTCGATGAATGATTAGGTGTTAGTGTAAATAGACCCTTATACCTATTTATACTAATGCCAACTACTACTGAAACCTCAAAACCTCGTCGGCTGCAACTCTTTCATCACAATGGTAAAATGCATATATTATTCCTATGCCAAAAATAGCTTGGCTAAAATAATCTAAAGACTAACATCTGCCTAAGGCTAAAGACAACATTTTTTACCACTCTTTTTTACCGTTTTCAATCTTTATTTCATTTCGGCTACAGCACCTCAGCTGTCTTACTTAAGGTCACTTCTATTGTACAGTTAGTTAAAAATAATAACTAAGATAGAATTACTTGTACAACTAGAATTCTTGGTTTGCTGTGAGTATGCTTGTGTGCCTATGGTGTGTGGCTACGTGCGAGCGTGTGCGCGTGCGTATATCTTCTGTTAGTTTACACGGCAGATTGCATTTAACCGATGTTATTTATTTGGTCAACTATTAGAGATTGCTCTTAAAGTAATAAGTTCACCTATATATATGTATAATAAAATTTATGAATAAACACAAATGTATGCATATATCTTTGGATATATCCAAACTATATTGGATATATACGTCTGATTTGCCGAATCGATAGATCGATTCACCGATCGATAGATCGATTCACCGATCGATCGATCGAAGTGAACTTGCACCCGAGTGAAGATCTAAAGTAGTAAGGTTCACTCGGGTAACCCATTTTATTTATGTCCCATTTTATTGATGTAAAAAATGATTAACATAAAAATTTATATTGTATTGACATTCATAGAGTTTCTCTCGAACGTTTAAAACATCTGGTATCTTTTTAAGATCAAAATTACTTTGACATGATATGAATGGGCATAGGAACAATCAACTTAAAAGCTCATTAGATATAAATTAAGTACATATACGTACATTGTCCCAAATTGTATTATGTATTATTACATAGGTAGTACTTATGTATGATGGAAAGACCCATAATAGAGTAATTAAAATGAATATATAATACGGGTACGTGTCAAAGTAATCAAGCAACAACAATGTCATCATGAAAACGTAATTATTCCGTTTAATAAACGGTGTTAATTAAATTATTAATTCGGGGGTTGTTAACTCGATAACTTCAAATTAGCACCTTAAACAAGAATTACTTAAGTCCTCACCGCGCGCGTCGATAGAATGGAGATTTTGTATTTTAAATAGTAATTACTTGTAAGGGAGTATTTTAAACCTAAGTTTAAGAGAGGAACAATGAACTTAATATTAACTAACGTTGATTTTTGTTAACGTATTGGCCGGGTGCGGGTTACAAAGTTGGGGTAACGAAATCGACCACAGCGCTCGCTGTGACATGTGTGGGGCTGGGTATCCTAGTTGTAATAAAAGGCGTAATGACTGTTCCACATTAACGTCTTAGATAAGAATTTGGAGGAATCCTGCTTTAAAACGGATTTTTATAAGATTTAATTTTTCAACAGGAAAACGATCCAAAACATACCGATAAAATTTTTCTTAAAAATCTTATATAAAACTTTAAGTAGTTTACATGAGAATTTTTTACGTATTTTATTGGAAAGTTTACCCAAAACGATTGTATGTTATCATTGCAGCTGAAGGTATTCATATGAAATATTAAGTTAGTCGTTCTTCGGATGGCAACTTACTTTTTTCCCATATAATTCCCAGCTTTCATCACGATAATTTATCAGAGATTGTAGAAGTGGTCAACGATTATCGTTTTTAATTACATGTGATATAATCATAAACTAGTTTAATAATACTATTCAATGGAAAAGACGGAAACTTGTATTAATTTTCTTACTTTCCACTTATTTTGCTATGGACTGCTTATATAAAATGTACTGCTGTTGAATGTTATAAGCCACAGAAAAACTGTTCGAGTTGGGCTAGTTTTGCCGTGTATTCCGTTCCACCATTAATTGTTTATAACGTTAAACAGTATTACATTAGGAACAAAACCATACCGGGATTATTAGACATTTTATTTAAACAAATCAGACCGGTGTGGATACCCACCGAATATCATTTCTAATAGAATGGAGTTTTCCATTATAGCGATCAAAGGATAAACTCATGTTAAAATGTAGTGTATGACCATACACTTGCATAGAAAAAAAATTAACGTAAATAGTTTTTCAGTTTTTGAATCTAATTTCATTTTTGCAACGTTATTCCTTGCAGAATTGGTTTCTTTACAGTAACAACTACTCTTATTATTATTTAAATTAAGTCTCATCAAAGTAATCACACTATCTAAATGTAACCACTGGAATTTTAATTGTCAAACAACGTAACGACAGCGACAACAACAACGCGACTAAAATAAGTTTTCTGTATAAATAAGTTTTAACTAAAGAAAGTTTTCTGTCTAAATCAAGTTCTGAAAACCATTTTAAAGTCGCTGTGCATCTAAGACATGACTCGATTCATTTTATATCTTTTAACGTGGAGAGTTTTTCAACTAAACACAGTGTATGTGGGGAAATATTCTTCTTGGATTATAAAAAAATTGCATTGAAAAAATTACTAAATCAGCTTTGACGTTAAAATGAATTAAAAGCAAATGATCCAACAGTAAATCCAATAGTAAATAGATAGTATAATAACTTGGTTGCGGTTAAGCTGAAAAGCTAAAAAACATCGCGGTTAGGCTGAAAAGCGAGAAAGATCCTCTATTTATTGGAAAATAGGTGAAGTTTAAAAATAAATATTCTTGTATATTATGTAAGTTTGTAAATTTTGGATCGATTTATTTAGTTTTTACGTAAGATATTTTTTCACATTTCAACATCAGTAAGTAAAATCGGTCTTATATTAATTACTAGCTTTTGCCCACGGCTTCGCCCGCGTGGACGTCGGAGAAGGACATCGTTTCCTATAACTATCCCATGGGAATGTACCCTGAGGATAAATTATAGGTATACTTAATACTGATCCAGGTCATGTCTACATGTCGTCGGCCTAATTATCAAAACACTCCGGGATAAAAAGCATCCTATTTTCATCTCTGGGACGTCTGTCTTCACGCATCTGCGTTCGGGTTCCCGCGTTCGGGTCGTGCACTCGGCCTGGCGCCTGACGTGCCTCGCCCGTCCCTCCACCCCCGCGCCACGCGCCACCCGCGCGGCCGACTTATGGCAGCGTATCAGCGGCGTATTTTAATAGCGCTCTGCTCGTCATTCATATTGTGAAAAGTTTTACACTATTTGTCTTTATTATTTAGTGAAAAAAACAAACTTTATTTACTTTAAATACCAAAAGCGATAAATGTATTTATTTTGATAATAATTAATAATACAAAATGTGCATTGTAAAAAAATAATTCAAATTAATAATATTTATGCCTGACTATTTTGGTTATAATGGCTTCCACATAAAACATAGTTATATGCTGTCACGGACTTTTAATACCTTAGCAAGATAAAGAAAATGCAAAAAATGACAAATAAATATGAAATCTTGAAATGTTCGTAATTGTAAAATTTATGTGATACGGTCTATTATATATTTAAATTACATATTCACTCCTATATGTAGTAGGACTATTGGAATCTTAGCGCGTTATACACAATTCATAAATACTTCAGAAAACAATTACACAAAATTTGTAGACAATCTTATTAATTTCGATTTCAACTCTTACCAATGTGCGGCTATCCGGTTAAGGTGTATTTAAAAAAAATAGCGTAATAATTCTGAAAATGGTGATTTTAAAAAAACATCTGAAATGAAACTGAAAAATATACGAATATTCATTTTTCTACTAATAACAACTAGGTACCAATCTACGAAGGAAACCCAACGTCCCTTGAGTTTTCTGTAGGGCTGTGTTGTTGTCCTTGAGATATTCGCAAAAAGGCGTATATCGATGTGTCGCGAAGGGGCAACATCCCTCATTGTGCCTCTCCCCATCCGCCCATGCGCGCATCTTAATTTTAAGCCCAACAGTCGCAATAAAAATCACTGTAGGCCTTAATGCGTTTTCGATCCCCCCTTTTCACCCCACTCTGCCTGGACTATATGGCGGCTGTCGCTCTCGGCAGGTGTTACGCTGTCACACGTGATATTCCCCCAGTGAACGAGTCAAGCTTTGCTTTGTCTTCGTTTATCTGATTTGGATTATATATATTTTTGATCCATCGTATTAAAAGGAGATCCGGATATGGTAAAAAGAAAAAGGCGTTTTTTTGCGTGATTATGAGAATGGACATTTGCTTTTTTCTGTCAATCGAAATCGAGTATTGTCTTAATATTACTTACTATAATGAACTTTTTTATCTTATAGTAAAGAACGCGTTGGAAATGAATATTTTCACACAATAGACAATATGAATAGTCCAGTGGATTAGATGATAATGCTTTTAAAATTTTTCCGTTTTTTTTAATAATACAACAAAACATTAAATTATATGACACGACAAGGAATTTAAGCATCTCAACAGGGACGTATAGAATTAGATGGGAAGTCATTTATTTAGGAAATTTATTTATTTTAATGCATTGTGAACAGCTTGGCTGAAAATTGCGTTATTAAATTACGTTTGTTATTTTTTTAATGGCACCACACGGGAGTGGGAAACACAAAGGATTCAAGTTGACAGCTATTAATAATTATTTTTTTTGTTAATTTATGTAATTTTTATCATATTGGAAACTTAACAATAAACCTATTGAAAAAAATAAAAATTCGTGGAATTTTTAAAAATTCTCCCAGCCTCTGGGAGGATTTCAATTTTGCTTGTTGGATAACCATACACGAATACGAATACGACGAGTAGTAATTTTTGCATCTGTGGAAAGTCTTAATGTTTATTCTATATTTAACAGCTGATTTATTCTATCGTTCTCTACTAATATTGAATTTTTCCTACATAATAAAATAAATACGCAGACCATTTTAATTTGATTGGGATTGCGCAGTTATTCAGTCAAAACCTCAAAGAATTCTACAAGGAAGAAATTTTATATCTACATATCTGTACGCTAGTGACAAGTAATAGATAATGATGGAGCTTATGTCATTAAAGATTGATTTTATTAATTACATATAAAAACTGTTAAATAACTGTGAACTGAGATGGATTTCCAATCTAATAAATGTGTACAACCAGTGAGCATTAGTATAAAATTTACTTAAACGTAAACCTGTTAGTTAGTGTTTTGCGTAGTATGAAATAATAGTTGATTGTCACTTGTTAAGCAACAATTAATGATATGTTTGTTGAAGATTTTTTCAAGATAAGTTGTACAGTTCTAAGTTATTATTATTTTCATAACTTATGGGATGCACTTAATTTATCTTTATTATAACTATAAAACCTTAAACTTGTTCTAAATCAACATAAAGCAGCATTTCTTGGGAATTGTAAAAATCGCCTAAGAAGATGCATATTGAAAATTGTAAGTTCTTTGTTATAAAGGCACCAACTGTTATAAAAACACAAAAGTTATAACACTAATACTACATGTAGATCGCCAACATCGGATTATTAACAACGATATAAACAAATAATGCATTGCATTGTGAAACACGAAACTGTTTATCCACGATGAAGGAAGAGAGTATACGGTGATATGTTGTTTTTGTGTTTTATTTATTAAATTTTCAGCCAGTTGTCTGATTTTATCAATTTCTACGTGTATTGACGTATATAATTTTAAAATTGACTTAAAATTATGAAAATGTAATACATAAAATATATTCTATGTAATCGCTTTAGCTGTTAGTGCGCTCGTTATTTGGCCAACATTTTTAATTTAATCTGTAATAAAATTCATATATGGCAATTTAATTACTTTAAAAAAATAGTTATCTTCTCTCAGGTATACATGAAACAGCATGCAAAAAATAATAGTGCGGTATGTGATGTATAGAACGTTCTGGCGATTGACTGACATGTATTATACATCACTAGTTATCTTCTCTCAGGTATACATGAAACAGCATGCAGAAAATAATAGTGCGGTATGTGCTGTATAGAACGTTCTGGCGATTGACTGACATGTATTATACATCACTAGTTATCCTATCTCAGGTATACATGAAACAGCATGCAAAAAATAATAGTGCGGTATGTGCTGTATAGAACGTTCTGGCGATTGACTGACATGTATTATACATCACTAGTTATCTTTTTGCAGGTATACATGAAACAGCATGCAGAAAATAATAGTGCGGTATGTGCTGTATAGAACGTTCTGGCGATTAATTGAAATGTATTATATATGTGATGATATTGGACGTATGGACGAATGTATATTATCTACCGAATTCGTCTCGTGTAATGGTAAGATTCGGTGTTATTATTATAAATCAGACCGACGTAATGTAAGAAAAAATAGATTTTTTAAAAAATAGAAATTTGAAGATATCTCATATATGTAACTAAAAGATTCGGATGCACAAAAATGGCTTTTTTCAGAAACAACGAAAAACTAGTTCTGAACCTCCTATAACATTTACGTACGAGGCATCTAGATTACTGTTTCGAGCAGGCTGTAAAATACACTACGAAATCAAGAATTTGGTTTAACCCTTAATAAAATTTCTTAAAATCCTCATTTTTTTTATTGACGCCAATGCTTCACATGCAGTGATGTATTTGTTGTTGTGTTAGATCGTTTAATTTTGTAATTGGGTAAATAAATGTGATGCGTATATTGTTAGAAATAGAAATTCTTGTCATTTGAATAGAATTGCTCGTAGATTTTTTTTATAATACTTTTTATTTCTGAATATTTTTATTTGTAAAAATAACTGCAGAAACAAATAATCCTTTTTATATGGTAATCTTGTAAACTATAAAACTAAGACTTTTAATAGGCTGATCAAATATCAGACTCGGATAAATTAATGATATAATTATTTGTAGGCTGCAAATTTTTTTTTTTTTATTAACAGATTTCAAACAGTGGCATCAAGATTTGTAAACATTTGCTTTCGTCTTTGTGACCCCTTAAGATTTACTCATAGTTTTCAGAGAATAAGTGTGAAAAATTTGAGGGAAATTAGTTGAATATTGATTTTTATACATAAAGATATGAACCGTATATTTGTTCGTCATATATATTATGGTCATTTAGTTCTCATAAATTAATATCTGGATCTATTTCCATAGCAGTAGTGAGCTCAAATTCATTCGAGTAATCGGTTTGAAGGACGAATAGGTCCGTTTTGATCGTGTAATCCAATACAAATGCATTTCGGTCAGATATTTCTTTTATTTGGTTACTCGATTTTGATTCTTAATTTTCGTTATCAAAAATAGTATAGTTAAAACGTGAATAGTTCCGTTTGCTTTGTTTTTCGTATATATGTGATAAAAGTAGAAATTAAAAACTTTATAATATATGTTATGTTATAAAAATTTTATAATATAACATATTATTAGGTTTTTGTTCATTATGAGTGCGTTATAATGAACCTAGTAATATGTTATGCCCGCGCCTATGCTATTAAAAAACTTTAGTAGTGGTTTGTTTTATATTAAAGATAATTTTGGAAAATGTAGTATAATCTGTTATTTTGGCTTCTTTGAAATCATAAAGTTTTTTAAAATTGTTGTCTGTAATCTGTCTTGTCCGCTTGTTGGACCATCACGCAAAAACTATTGGACCAATTTAAATTGCACTTTCACTGAAATATTTGTTGTTGTTGTTCATCACTTTTCAATCTATATATAAAAGGCAATTGAAATATCAACACCTATTCCAAAACGCTAATGATAAAAATTTGAAATTTGGAGAGGTGTTGATTTTATAATGGCGGCATCGTTTAAGAAGGGATTTTTCGAAATGCATCCCGTAAGGTAGTGAAAAGGCGTGACTAAGTTTGTATGGGAAAATATTTTTATGTTATTTTTTACTTAAAACTGGGTATTCATGCTCTTTAACAAAAATAATGTTACCCGTGTTTCAGGATTTTCCGAAATTCAACCACTAAGGGGGTGAAAAGGGGTGGTTAAATTTCTATGGGAAAAATATTTTTATATTAATTTTTACTTGAAACTTGATACTAATTCCCTTCAATACAAATAATGTAACATATGCTTTAGAATTTTTCAAAATTCAACTCCTAGGCGAGGGAAAAAGGGTGGCAAAATTTGTATGGGAAAAAATGATTATGATAAATTTGACTTCAAAATTTGCATTAATGCTTTTCAATACAAATAATAAAACAATTATTTAAGAATTTTCCGATATTCAACCTCTAAGGGGTGAAAAGGGGTAGCTAAATTTGTATGGGAATGAAATTGTTATGGTCATTTTTAATTAAAATTTGTTATCAATGCTTTTCCATATAAATCATTAAACAAGTAATTAAAAATCATTAAACAAATAATAATTAATCGGTTTTTACACCGCTAATACCGCTTATACCCTGTTATTATATTTTTGAATTCAAGCGACTACAATTTCCCCTTAGAGTATGTTTCGCAACGTCGATTAATAAATCTGAGGGCGTTATAAAATGTGGTAGGCATTGACTTAGTAATTTCTTATTTCATTAGTAATTTCTGAGAAATACGTGGAAAAAACATATATTCATAATTTTTTGGAATTTTGTGCATTTGTTTAGCAGACTTAAAAGACTAAAATATTTAATAATATTAAATACATTTGGGTCGAATTTAAACCTCCTTTTTGAAGTTAGTAAATAATTTGACTGAAGTTTAGAAATAGAATCGTCTACGCGAGCGAAGCCGCGGGCGAAAAGCTACTATTTTATAAGGGACGTTATATCTGTCGGTCTATTATTTATCTATTTATCTGTTTTAGTATCACGTAAAATTTGATTTAACCGATTTGATTTAAAATTTCACTGAGGTAATGCTTAGATTAAGGCGCAGATTAAAAATAAGTACTTTTTATGTCAAATATAGGAAATTAAAATTCGTTTATATAGAACTCGGACAGTACGACCGAGCGCATGAGATTAAAACTAATGAATAGAAATTGTTCAGACTATTACAGTGATTCACCTTAAAGCTAAGATACAATACAAGTTATATTTATTCCAGTCAAGGGTAATTGTGTGACGAAATCTTAAAGTTAAATTAATAATTAATATTTAATTAAGTTAGTTATCAAAATTGAATGTAGTGATGATTTAATTCGGGAGAGATGGACGTGGTAGATGGAGCAAAATTACACCCACATATATAATTAGTATAACATTTTGAATATTTTTTAACAAAATGTCCATCACAGTTTATTTTGTAATTGGTAGATCGTAATTATAAAATTAATAATAATAATGAAATAAGGCTTTTTGTCAAAACGATTGTACTATAATTGTTTAGGGATTTCATTCTTATCTTAGTCTATATTTGTCATAATAATTCACACACGATATAAGTTAAACAAAATATGTATATTATCTTTATTTGAGATTTTCCAAAATTAGTTATGCATTTTGCACCAATAACAATCTAAGTTTCACGATTACGTTAGAGCGATCCATATCGAGCGTTGAATCCGTATCCCGTATCAAAATCAAACAAATTGTAACAGAAAATTCAAGGTCAGATTCGCTATAATAATCGATATAATTTAAAAAGTGTCTCCATTGTACGTATAACGCACACCAGTAAGTCACACAGCACTTCGGGGCCGGGATCGCGCGTATTGTATTGTGAAAAAAATCGCGGAATAAAGGGAAGGAGGGAAAAAACACGGTTTTACCTTTCAATGTTATTTCCTGTTAACCTTAATACATTTTTCACATCTTTCAATTAACTTGCTTACACCGTTGAAAAAAAATGTTTTATCTTTGCCTTCGAAACAGGTCAAAATAGTAGATTTCCTACCTCTTCAACGTCTACAAGTTTCTTTCCATGAAATTCCTTTTTATTTTTGAAAGAAGGGAATCGAAGGGATCCAAGTCCGGCCTGTGGGATAGGTGTTTCAATATTTGTAAGCCAAAAATGTGAAGGTCATGCATCTAAATATATTTCCTGTGTACATGTGGTGCGTTGTAGTGTACAAGCAGCGCACCTTTCACAAATTTGTTTTGCCTTTTTCCCTTCATTATTTTTCTTAGTCGCTCCAACAAAGTAGCATAGTACTCCTCCGTTATTGAAACACCATTATTTTTATATCAAAGAGACCGGCTGACAAAATAATGGCTACTTTTTTTAGACCACAGGAGGTATCCTGACCTGTGGTCTAAAAAAAGTAGCCATTATTTTGTCAGTCGGTTGTGATACCTTGAATTTCCTAGAAGGCGGCCCTTTTGAGGCCACTGCATAGACTCCTGGCTCCTAATGATGAAACCCAGTTTCAACCCTTGTACCAATTAGGTTGAAAATTTCATCCTTGCCATATCTGCAAAGGCCCAACAATTCACGTGAACGCTCTACGCGCTGTTGTTTTTGCGGCGGCGTGATCATTCTCGGTATCGAAGATTATGGAGAATATGTCTGTTTTGTCTTTATACTGCAATCTTCCACTATAAGTAATCAACTTTTTTGACTCTTCGTCTGAGAAGATGGCCTTAATCGGTCGTTGTGAACGTGGGTTGTCTTTGATCGACTCTGCTTTGCTTGAAGAAAATATACCCTCTGTAAATCGTGACTTTTCACTACGACATAAGTCCCCGTAAACCGATTATATTTCATCCAAAATGACTTGAACCGGCCCCTCTTGTTTTGTAAGAAAGATGATGACAGCAAGTAATTCGACTTTTTCCGTTTTCGGTGTTTTCTTCAAAATTTAATTGCTTGATCGATGACACCATAGAGGTTAATGCAACAATCAGCCTGAAACTCGGTACTTATACTCATAATGAATTTGTTATATATATATATATCTTTAATTAGAGCGTACGTGGGCGAGTAAACCCCACTTGTCGCTATCCGTCCATTCTGCCAACTTTTTGCTCGCGTACGTACTCTCATTCAATTTTCATGGACAGGTTTTTCGACGTTATAATACATACATCGACAGGTATTTGACAGGAAATTAATTTGTCATAAGGCGATCCATGTTTCTATATTTTTTATACTACGTTTTTTTCTTTTTTCACATGCATTCATACGAATTTTTCGTATTGCAATATAATGTAAGAGATTACCTTCTGACTTCTAAAGAAAACAAAATACGCAATGAAATTAACATCAAATCCCTTATTCTTTTGTAGTGAAGAGAATCATGAATTTATACAATGTAACAACGTTGTTACTTAACACTTTGTATCGGATACAATACTCACCTTGGTCAACCGTTCTCGCTCCGCCGACCTAGCATTTCGTATTTGTTTTTTTGCAGTCAATATGTAAAATAAAACCAGTTTTCAATTATTTAGACAAAAATTGCCAAAAACTAAAGTTTTCATATTTTTGTGAAAAGAATATTGTGTAACGTGGTACTAATCAAGATTGCAATATTAATGATTTGAAAGAAAGTAAGTTTGTAGTTTTTATTGACTATGGCGGCGTGAAATGCAAAAATGGGATGAACAGCATTTTATATTTTAGTACAGGAATTTACGCTTTAACGTCAATTTCATTACCAAATATTTTTAATATTTTTGTGATTAATTTTTTTTATTATTTCAATATAACATTCAAATCGTACCTATTTTATATCTATATATTTAATAGAATAAAATAGTAAAATGGTCGTGTCTGTATATTTAATATTTTTAAAAATTTGTATCAACGATAGTGTTTTACATTTTTAACAAGTCGATTTTGCCATTTGATAGATATTGTATTATTTTGTTGTCTATTTATCTGTTCGTCCGCGTGTGATCCAAAAATTACTACACGAATTCTTAATATCTTGCGAGTGGCATATGTTACATTTTGGTTTTGAAATTAAGACAATATTAAATAAATTCGTGTCATATTCAAACTTAATTGGTTTGTGGGGTCAGCGTTAGTTAGCTCTAAGACTGGCGGCTTGAATACAAAGTCCACGTAACGAGAGCTTGAAGTTCTTTCTTCACAGAAAACAATCAACGGATTTTAAAACCTTCCATCGGTGAACTCGAATACAGTTATTATAGTCGTGCATCCGTTGCTCATTGTTGCATTACTTTTCGAACACCAAGTCGGACTGGCAGACGTTAATTGTTGATTTATATAATTGAGCTCAAACTCTGCATACGGTAGTATTTGAGTGCGACCAAAATAAGAATTTTTTTGGTTATATATTCCATCTCGTGTAAACGTACTTTAGTCATAGGGACGTTCCCTATGACTTTTAAAACTTCTTGAACAATTTCTGAAACTGTATCAAACTCCTAGACTGTATAATTTAGGCGATATAATTCTGTATTCAATAAAATGTTTTACGGCTCCCAGTATTATTCTGCAGTTTGATAGACTGATGCATTCCGGTCAGCGGACACGGTAGCCATATCGCCGCTAGATTAAATCTGCATTCGCTATACCACATAACTGTATCAGCATATTACACACCCGTTCAACTAAAATGAAGCACATGTTAACATCCACTGAATACAAAGTTACAAGTAACAAAAGTAAAGAAATTAATTGAATGTAATATTGACTTAAAATATAGCAACATTTCCTTAACCTTTCTTGATTTTGATAGACCGAATACTTACGCAATATTTCGACATTGTGATTCAAATAAAAAATTTACTAGATATTACTAAATTTCTCATCTATGGATCAGAATACACCCTCGAAGGTTAGCGCGTTAATCTAACTGTATTCGAGTTCATCGATGGTTAACCCGTTGATCTAACTGTATTCGAGTTCACCGATGGTTAGCGCGTTAATCTACATCGACATTACCAAACGCCATGTTGCTAGTGATTACGACATTTATATTTATTTTAAAAATTAAAATGCTGTATTTTGTTGTTTTACATTTTTTCCCGCACTTTTCTTTCAATTACAAGTAATTAAAAGTAATTGAAAGATTACAAGTAATCGAAAGAAAGAAAAATACGACAAAAAGTTGAAAATAACAAAATACTGCATTTTCATTTTTCAAATAAGTGTCGTAATCGCTAGCAACATTGCTTTTGGAAATGTCCATGTAAATCGACACGCTAAGGTTCGAGAAATAAGTTCGGTCCATGAAAATCAATCAAGGAAGACGTTTTAGGTCAAAACGATGGTGGAGAAAAACAAGTCACAAGAAACACAGTCTTTGAACATGTATGTTGTATGTATGTTCATATGTGCGCTTTTAAAGGTTTGTTAAAATTTAATGGAATATCCGATTACCTTCAGGTTTGTTTTCTTTCAAAGTGCCGTGTGTCGCGCTGTCCAGGCACGCACACACATAACGATATATTTCTGAAAAATTACTATCGCATTCATGTCGGTTCTTCAGTTAGCTTACTTCACAGTTCGGATTGTAGATGTTAAATATTGTTCGCGTAATTGAAGTTCTTTCTTCACAGACGTTGTTCTTTATATTTGATTGTAGTCCGCAATTTAATTTGTTCAAGAAAATTTTAATTAATAGCAGGTAAGCTTTGTCGTTATTATAAAGAACACAATTAGACTAGGAATTATTACATTTTAGACACAAAGTGTGATTTGAAATATACTGGAAAACTTGAATAAATAAAATATTTTTTTTGAGAAAGCTTTCACTTTTTCCTTTGATATGAGCCTCCTCTAATTCCTATGATTTATATTTTGTATAACATTTTAATTAGTATTTTTTTAAATCACCTTCATAATGCGAAAAAAGAGAGTTTGAGAAAAATACCTTTAAAAGTTTTCCTGTCCACAAAAAATCTATTCAGTTTCTTGATAATCCTAATGTTTTGCCATTTCGATCACTGTATAAGTTAAAGTATAATAAAGATTTGAAACCTTCTGTGTTGTCATCGCCGATTTATTGAATGTACTTTATTCAATTTAAATCTTTGGACAATTGAAAAATTTCAATGACCAGCATTTGTGTTATTATTTGAATTACGTAGTTTTTGACAATTTCGCACCAGACATATTTATTTGATTATTGTTTTTTTTCATGACTACGCATTACATGTGTTACGAGGGGGCGTTTTTAAGTTCGCGGAATCGAGGATAAGGAGTGAGAAAAAAAATACAAAATTATTTTTCATTTTCAATATATTCACCTACTACCCTAATACATTTTTCAGATCTTTCAATTAGCTTATGTGTACCTTCATAAAAAATGTTTCGTCTTTCGCCGAAAAATAAGCTGAAACTGCGCCCTTCACTTCTTCATCGCTTGAAAACTTCTTTCCACGAAGTTCTTTTCTAAGGTTTGGGAACAAATAATAATCACTGGGAGAGCCAGGTCAGGACTGTAGGGTGGGTGTTCCAAAATATCGAAGCCCACCTTCTGCAGGGCGGCCAGCGCAACGCGGCTCGTGTGAACGGGTGCGTTATCGTGCAAAAGGACACCTTTGGTCAATTTTCCCCTTCTTTTTTCTTTGATTGTTTCTTTCAACCTCTCTAGAATTGACGCATAGTATTCTCCGGTTATGGAAACACCTTTATCTTTATAATCCGTCAACAGGATCTCTTCTGAATCCCAAAAGACTGTCGCCATGATTTTTCCAGCCGACTGTGACACCTTAAACTTCTTGGATGGGGTGTGCCTTTTTTGTGCCACTGCATTGAGTCTTGTTTGGACTTAGGTTCATAACGATGAATCCAAGTTTAGTCTCCAGTAACAATTCGACTCAATAGTCCATCCTTGTCTTCACTACAGAGGTCCAAAAACGCGCGAGAACACTCCACGCGCCTTTGTTTTTGAGGCGGTGTGAGCATCGGCATTCATCTTGCGCTAAGTTTTGTCATGCCAAGATGATCATAGAGAATTTTAAAAATTGTTGTATCCGATACTCTCTCAAGCTGGGTTGTCTTTAGTCTGGTATCTTCCTATACTAATTTTTCAACTTTTTCAATAATTTCTGGAGTAGTCATTTCGATCGGCGACCGGGGCGTAGGTCGTTTTCAAGTGAGTCTCTAACCTGTCTAAAGAGACTGTGCCACTGTGCCACTATGGGTTTAACCGGGCAAGAGTCCCCGTAAACGGATGCCATCTCTTTTAGTATGGTTTGAACCAACTTTCCTTGCTTGATAAGGAACATTATAACGGCGCGGTACTCTATTTTTTCCATAGTTCAGATTTTCTTCCAGATTGAGTTGTTTGTTCGACGATAGTTCAAAGACTAATGATCCGATTATGATAAAACTTGGTATTTATACTAAAATCCTCCGTTAATCGCCTTTACTAATGGCCTACCTTTCCATTCCGCGAACTTAAAAACGCCCCCTCGTATATGATTGCATAATGTTAATAAGTGTAATGCATATATTTTATACACGGATTATGTTATCAGTATGCTATCTAAAATTTTATCGGAATATATTATTATTAAAGTCATACTTAGAAAAGAAGAATACTCTTGCTTAGACCATGATCCGCTTTGATCAGACAATTATTCAGTCTTTTCTCTCCATCTGCAACTATGTTCACCATCATATAAGTTTAAATTTTTATTGCGATTTTAGTATTTATAATAATTCCATAATAGTAGGCATTATTAAGACCTTGGCATGAATCCAAAAAAGTTATTGTACTGTGAATTCCCACACCAACCATTGTTATAGCGAAAACACATTTACGGTTGATTACAAAGAATTTATCAGTTAACGTACATAATAAAGGATTTTATACGAACATTTAACTATAAGAAGTTCAATACTAACCACATTGACCATGCTTATATTTCACCATTATTATAATCATTGTGTTTTAATAAATTATGTAACAAGTAAATATTGACGCAAAATTCTTTCTTATCTTTAGGTGGGCTATTAGCAAATATTGAAGATGTAATACAACGAAACCTAGGTCGTAGTAAAGAACTTAAAGAAAGTAGAAATAATACTACATCACGTAGTTTCATTTAATTGTGAATAATGAATTTCTACACAATTGACGCCAAATATATTCAATATGTCAACATTGTTTCTTAGCATTTTCTTACATTCTTATATATTGTGTGATTTTCTACAGTTTGTAGGTTACCATAAAGGCAACTTACTAGAGATATGTTTATAAATTTTTTTTATCCATTTTCCACGATGCAGATTTACGATTTTCAAATACTGTGCCTATATCAATTAGGGATAACAATAAGCACATCCAAAGCTGGATTGGTGGGGAAGTATAACAAAAGACTTGATGACCATTTCCATATTATAGTAAATGCATTCTCCTTCTACTTATTATAACCTGGGTCGACCAGTTTTTGAACATCTTGAAAATTTAAACTATTTAAATTTTCTTGATAGAGATATAAACATATTTTGGAAAGTATGTGCTTTCAGAAAATATAATGAAAATAGTAATAGATTCATTTTCTAAGTCGCAGAAACTGAACGTCGCCGCCATTGTAATTGCTTTGTCAAGTGGAAGCGGTCTGGATAGTGTAGTGGTCGGCGATTGATGATAGTGTAGTCATTGTTATATCGATACCTAATTGAAATGTCGATGAATTAAATATAAATTTCCGAAGGTAATAAAGATTTAATAATTTAAATATGAGCTTTAAAATGATCGGCCATTCAGGCACGTTCAATAAAAATAAATTCTTTATCGACACTAAAACTGTTAAAGCGGTTTATCTTATAACGAAATCGTTAATTTTCGTTCTTCATCTGTTTTGAAACTGACATCTGTCTTGTATCTTCAAATTTCTTGGAGTGCACATTCTTCTCATTGACTATAATTTATTCAATAATGAAATGAAATGGTTTTTTGAGATATATATTAATATACGTCTTGCTCTTATACAATATTTTTTAATTTAGCTTTAATTAGATAGATTCCATATATGTACGATTGCAAAGAATATCGTGTCCGCAATATAGCGCAAGTTTTAAATACCTTCAAGGTATTGCTGGAAATTTTATTTATAAAAAAGTTCAGGTTTCTTATATTTTCATGCAACGTAATAATGCCATTTTATCTAAACAGACTATCATCGTATTTCGCTTCTAGCTTAATTTCACGAGAAGCTTTTTCAAATATTCATAATTATATTCATTATTCGGATTTATCAAAAGCGTTTTGTAATCTATTTTAGACCCAGAGTTTAATTACATGAAGCTGTTTGATGGACTTGTGTTTCTTAATATTTCCATTATTAAATTTTTAAGATATTCTGTAAAAATTTTTCCCGACTATAGTCTATACTTTTAGGTAGGAGAAGCAATGTTTTGTTAAATTAAATTCTGTCATGCTTTCACTTATTACTCTGTGTCCAAAATTATGGGAGATTCTGATTTTGGATCTTCCTCATTGTTCCCAGTTTTGTTTGTTTTTTGCATTGTTTTTTGGATCTTCCTCATCTTCCTCATTGTAAAACGACATATTTGTATATTCGATCCCTTACTTCTTTACAATTCGAAGTTCGCGCACATTTAATTTTCATGCTCGACTTGCGCGCTTTGGTTCTGGTCTCGTCTGGTGAAAGTCATTTGATCTATTTAAGCAATTTTCATACGACGTATTTTCACAGAGGTGATTCAGCTCGTTATTCCGAATAATGACAGAAAGTTAAATATTATATATATATATATATATATATATAAAAATCAAAATATTATATGTCGAAAAACATTGATATTTTTTGTTATTGGCAATCTTTAGACATCTTGACGATACTTTAAGCCGATAAAAATATTTGTTCTCTTATAACACCTTTAATTGCATTCCGTTTTAGATAAGTACTACTATCTAGGATAAGTACTTATACATAGGTGACATTGGGCCAACACGTTGTGGATCGTTGACTTATTTTATTACTGATTAATTTTGAAAACAATTTTTTTGATAATATAAACAGGTCTGTTTTTCTGGGTGTATTCGGATTTAGTGATATAAACACATTGAAATAATTTTATGATAAAAATTTATTACGATTTTTTTATTTCAAAGTTTCATGGTGATTATCTGGGAAACGGTTAAGATTTTCCAAGCTTAGCGAAAATATTTAACGTTCCGAATGACGAGAAAAATTGGCCCTGTGAAAATATCTCATAAGATATTTAACATTTTGTATCCACATACGATATACACTTTTCAGGGATATCTTTTAAAGTATCTTCCAAACTTTCATGTTGGTTGTCAGTACAAGTATACCACTGCGTACAGTTTTCACCGCATTTTCCTGATTTTATACGGCAAAGAAGACAATTTAATTAATGTTTTATATTTTTGTGGGAAAACTCCGTTATCTGTCGGTCACAATTTGATACTATAAACTGTCGTAACATCTAGGCATGAAGTAGTGTTGTTTCAATAAATGCCCTATTTCCGTAATTATGAAGTCAGTCACTCTAGTGACTCGGTTTAGATTTACAATATCCCTATTTTAAATTATTATACTGAATAATTTTATTTATTATTCTAAAAATATTGCTATTAACGGTTTTTTAAACAGAACAGAAATGTCCTACTTATGCTTCTGTAACGGTATCCATAACAGCAACTTTCGATCGTGTCAGGTAGTACAACCAAGCAGCACGGCAACACACTCATTACTCGGGGTACAGCGCGAAACAGAGCATGCGAACCACTTGGCTCTACCAATTTGAACCCGAGAGCACTTCCAAAAGCCTAGATGTTAAATAAGAGACAAAAACCGTTAATGTAGAGCAGTACTGTGACGGAAAAGTCTACCAATTTAGGCCACAGTTTTTAGCTAAATCTAAATTTTACTTCATCGCAGCTGACGTTAAAACATTTAATAAACAGAAGATTGCGGCAGAATAATTAGGGTTCTCCAATCGCAATATTCTGTGAATCGGCAAAGCGTGACCGACAAAAAATTGAATTGAAATGACCCGTCAATTATCGAATTAAACAGTATTTATGAAATTTCTAAAACATCAGTCAGCTATGGGTCGTGTTGCCCATCTTTGTCATCATTACTAATTATTTTCGTAACTATAGATTGTTGTTAAATTAGTTTATTCGTTTCGTCAATTACAGCCGATCTTGCGGCACATAAAGAAGAAGGAGGCATTAAATTAATGCAGGCTATGTTGCACACTCGTCTCTACAGTCTACACTTGCGTTGTTAGCGAAACACTAAACTGTAGATTATTTAGAACATAAAGTTTGCGGGGTCAATCCGCCAAAGCCTTCTTTATGTTACGAAATTGCTTCTAACGATGTCATCCACCTTTTCAAGGTTACAGATTTGAGAAGTTACTTTCCGGGGACATGAACTCGTATACACATGAACAACATATACGCATATACATATATACATAATTAATTTCATCCAATAAAAGCCTATAGTCTTTTCGGAAAATCGATATCAGGTCTGTTTAGAAGACAATGGTTGGAAAAAGGAACACGATACAGCATTGGCTACTTGACGGATTGGGTTTCGCCAGCCATCGATTATATAGGTGTGCGTGATTATACCCGAAGGCAAAAGTAAGGAGAAAATGGATATAAATAATTAAGCGGCTCTCTTACGCCCATATGCACCACACACGCTCAAGACTGTCAGTCGGACTTACTGACAGTTAAAAACGTATTTCTGTTTCTCATTAACTGTCAATCGAGTCGGAACAAGAGTCTACTTTACCGACCGTACTCTACTGCACGGTCCAATTCCTAAAGTGTCCATACGAAATGCGTTTTTAACTAGTAAATCCGTAAATCCGACTGACAGTCCTGACTTTGTGTGGTGTATACGGGCGTTAACAATATAGAACAATATGTATGTTGTTACTAAAATAATTTGCCATCGTCTCGTTGGAAATATACCCCAGAAGCATCAGTCGTTTTATTGATAACATTGGGAACTAAACGCCATTTTAGGTAAGCATCTTGTAGGTTTAAATAATAAAGCATATGAATCAGTATGTTTTTTTCCTTTAATTCGATGGTATTTCTAGATAGGGCTCATGGCTATAGGCTACTTGGTAAATGTTCGATATTTTTGCCAATTTAAATTCATCTTTCTCAAACTCTTTTCTTCTCATTTTGGTTATGCTCTGCAATGCCATTTCCAAATTTGTGTCATCTTCATCTTCAGCTATTAATATTTTTTGTCCAAACTGTGCTTTATTAAAAATAACAATTTAATCTCCGCGAATATTTTTGTAAATGTTATCCCATTAAAAACATTTCATGTAAAAATGTTGCTAAGACTCGGCGCCATTTAACTCTTAACAAGTTATGAGACGTCATGTAGAGCCAAACATAAATAAGGTTACATCCTTGACCTTGGGCTTGGTCGTGTCGCGGAAATAGGACAAGTTAGCATAACGTCAGCGGTAAATTTCTTCACAGCTCATCCTGTAGGAGATTGTTGTGTATTATGCTATTAATAATTAAGTTATTTGCAATAATATTAAAGTTACATACCATTATAGTTCCGTGACACGGCCAAAAATGTTATTCGAAGTCATGAGGGGTCAAAAATGCGGTGAATTGCTTCGAGAAAAAATATTGCCGTGATTTGCTTGTCTCGGCGGGGGTACTGCCGGCCCCCCAATATCAGGATCGTACATCGCGGGTTGTTACTTTTATTTTTTTTTTAGCAGAAACATCTATTAGGACGGATAAACATCACTTTTATGAGATTTTGTATTATTTTTAAAAGACCGATATTTTTCTGTCATTTCTGTGTCTACATACAACGTTTTCTCTTCAACCTTTTTGTATTAGAATATCTTTAGGGTTTTTTTTTAGTTTGTTAGCGCGTTTTGGTTAATTTCGTAGCCAAACCACAAATAAATTATTACATGATAAATATATTAGCTATAGAAGTTCAATAAACTAAACTTCATAGTAAAAATTATTAGGCTGCATTTGGGGGGCCATAAACAGGTGTCCTGTCGGATAGGACATAACCCTAATGCTTTTCATCGCTAATGTTTTCCATGTCTACACTATACAAATCAAAACTGTAAATCTGCACGCAATTATTTAAATCTGCACGCAATCATTTAAATCGTAATGATATCATGATTTAAGTACGTCCAACGTCCACATAAGGATTTAAGTGCGTCTAGAAATGGGAATTTTTGCGATTTAAATAATTGATTCCGTCTCTTGTAAACGTACTTATGTCTGTTCCTAATACTTTAAAAATGTCTTCTTATGCATTTACTGAAACTCGGTCAAAGCCTGTGCCGGTATTATTTGCTTCAAATAATTGTGCATCCCTCAAAATATTGCACGGCGTTTGAAATTACTCTGGAATTGTCAAGTCAGCTACATTCTGAATAGGAGATATCGAATAAAACTAAGATTGCTGCTAGGTTATTTCGCATGGGGATCTGGTTTTTACAATTTTACCCTACAATTACTAATATACATTTAACACAAAATCACAAGCAAATAAAATAGCTTAAAAACAATATTTAAATAAGTAAAGTAAAATTACTAGCAAGTAACTGAAGAACCACAAGCAAGAAAAAGAAATCATGCAAATCGTTGACGGTATCTAAAACGTGATAACGTTTAACCCACTCGTTCATTGACTTTTAAAAATATTTTGCATTTTGCGAATGATATATAAAATATAATTTTTAACCATGTCTCATGAAAAGAGACACCATTTCGTACCGACTAGCATATGCGGAACTCATTTTGAAAACAAACATCTCACACCTCGTATTAGTGTTTCTGTCTCTAAAGCATGCCGGCGGATGTGCCAGGCTTCGTGCTATTCACATCCTTTTTAATCTCTCTTTACTAGTTACACCGTACACGCTTTTCCTAGACAGACTATACAATAGATAGCAACGATAATATTCTTACTTTGGATTACAATACACAAGTGATGTCATCATCTGTGTGTGCGCGAAAATAAAGAAAGAAAACGGTGATGTATCACACAGCGAATCAGTTATTGATGCTTAATTTAGAAAAAACAATTTTCTGAAGTTTCAAGTTCCATTCTTCAGGAAGTAGTAAAAAAGTGGTTCTGTATAAAAGTGGTTCTGTGATACAAAACTGCTAGAAAGGTTTTGTTTACTTTTGAACTTCGGTTATGAACGTATTTCGTAAATGGGTTGGTTTTTTTCGCATCTACAAAAACACTTTAACTTTAGAAAGATTACAATTTTTCAAGAAGAAGTTGTGGCGGAATTCGCCCTTCGCGATATGAGGGTCATTATTTTTTACAATGCTAAGTAGTGCTTAACAAAAAATGAATGCTTTAAGGATATTAATGTGGTTTTGCGGAAGGCGTGTTCATTCTTAATGACGATCGAGAGCTGGTTTATTTCATTTCGACGCGGTTATAATAAGCTGGAAGACGATTCAACATCGGGTGGACTTATGAAGTGGTTAGTGATAAGTTATTTGAAACTACTTTACGAAGGCGAGCGTGTGGAGGAGACTCTTAAGTTGAATGCACCAGCAGCTTATCATATTCTACATGATTGATTAAATGTACATAAGTTTGGGTCGTTGTGGATACAACATTTCATGTTAAAACATTATCAAAGTCCAATAAAGCTATGTTAATCGTTACATTTGACGAACCCTGGCTTCATTATTAGGATGTTCCAACAAAGTTACAATGGTATGGCTGTTACGGTGATAGGATGGGATTCCGGTAATTAAGTTAATGAATAAATTATATTGCTCATAACATAGGTTGAATCAGCCTATTATGCAGAATAATAAAAGAGAGAGACACTTAGGCATGGTCGGGCAACGTCGATAGTTAATTAAAAGTTCGATTAATTCAATAAAAAAATGTCAAAGCTATTATTGCTCATGTTCCCCGTATCCTTTTATATTTAGTCCTTACCAGTTCAATTAGATTAAGATTACAAATGTACAGTGGCAAACGTAGAACTCTATGCCATGGTCAAAAAGTTGGAGCTTCGTCGTATTTTTATTCAACGGTATAATTGTAATGCTATATTTTATGTAAATAATCTATTTACATAAGATAGTGTTACTATTTTAAATAACTACATCATCATATCTCGCTTCTGGCCTAATTACGTTGAAAGTTTATTCATCTATACACATTCACCGCCTTCAACTAGCGCTTTAAACGCTTGTTATTAACAAATATATTCTTGAATCCAGGATGCATTTATGTAAAGCAATTCGACGATCTTATGCTTGTTAATATGTCTATAGCGACTTGTGTCAATATTTACGGAACGTCATGTTACTGTCTAACCTCATCACATAATGTCAAAAATATTTCTATCTTCCGCTAGAAATTGTTTTACTTTTTTTAAATAACTTCTGTCGGTAAAAGGAACACTTTTTGTAAGTATTTTTTGCTTGCTTGGCAATTTCATCATTTATGTTCCATCATACGTAGCAAGCATTACATACTGTAAACGCTCTCCACACAGAGATTTGAACAAAGCCTATAGCGCTGAGCGCCTCGCGCCTCGCCTCATTTGCTCACGCGCTCTTAGACAAATATATACGTACCATAAATGTAAATGTGTAGTTTTCTTAAACATTTAGTAATTCTCCCATTTTTATAATAATTATCGTTAATTGTCAAGGTGTAGTGATTATTTGCTTTAATTGTGCTGATATCTTATTAACTACATACTAATTAGTCATATTTGCTAAAATAAATGTCTGTTAATTATTACATTAAAAATTACAGGACATTGACGAAGTATATATATATATATACATATATATATATATATACATATATATATATATATATATATATACATATATATATATATATATATATATATATATATATATATATATATATATTTCTGTTTCTAGAGACAATTTTTAAGCCCCATCTCTAATATATACGTATTAATAAAATCAAGGATTTTGCTGAAAATTTTTTTCGATGTATGAAAAAGATCGATATTTTCCGTTACACGAAAATCTTGTAAATATCTGGATAGTGCGTTACTTCTATAAAAATCTTTGTAGTATCATAACATCTCTAATTGCGTTCCGTTTCCCTAACCTAGGATAAACAAATAGCCGACGTCATGCCGCCGCGTTAAGTATCATCAGCTTAATTTATTATTGATATTTAAATTAGAAAAATAATTTTCTGAATAATATCAACGTACAGTCAATTTATCAATCGTCACTTGTGTTATTTTGTTACTGCTTTCATTTGAAAACTTCCCCATGTCCTCTGTTTGCTGAGGTGTACCGATCACCAATATCTATATCCAGCTCCGACAATATAAGTTTGATCGTGTTGAGAATGGAGCTCTGGAGTGCCTATGTCATATTTTGTAATATGAGTTTGTTTTTCTCCTAAATGTCCTGTGTATAAATTGGAAGTGTTCATTGGGTCATTGTCCTACTGCAAAATGAAACCATCACCATTTAATCTTCAGCGGAAGGAGGCATTCTGCAGCAAAAATCTTATATATTGTTCTTTTCCGGCGATACCGTTGATTCATATCAAATTTCCTGTTTCTTGATCTCAGAAACGACCTTTTACTATCATGGAGTCGCTGCCGTGCTTGACACAATCTGGAAATACTTTTACTTTGTAGATCCTTTCCAACCAAATATTTAAAATTTCGATCCATCAGTACAAAATACATTTTTTTGACTCGGTACGCGAAGGCCTGTTATAATTTTTTTCTTTTTGTTTCGTGACCGCAATTGTGGTTTACGCACGGCAACGCGATCAAATATATGGGCGTCCTTCAATGGCCACTTCTATTGTTGTGAGCGACACAGGTTTAGATCGAGATTTGTTCACTGTTGCGTGCATTTCTGTAAGCCGTCTATTCTGCTCGCTAATAACAACGATGACTTGCTAATCATTTCACTCAAAGTTATAGCTCTAGACCGTCCTGGGTTTGGACGATCTTAGCGACTGCCAGTCTGCTTATATCGGACTATGGCGCGACGAAAACATATAATTTCAATTAAAAAAACGGCAATACGTTCGGATTTGTCTTAATTACGTTTTTAGCGACTTCCATGTTTTTTGCATTTCCCCATAAAATAATTTTACAATGACGACAAGCCGTCGGAATCTCATAATATAATTCAGAATAAGTTTATATAACATAAGTTCAATATTACTATCCGCCTGGTTTATACGATTATACAAATGTACACAATCCTACATAGTGCCATAGACTGCAGGCGCTCTTGCGTCATATCTCATTAGATGAGCATCAACCTCTTTGCTATTCAGCAATTCTTGTGTCTTATTAAAATTTATATCAAATGTTTTAACATACTCCACAAATAAAAGTCTAATAATGAATTAAGATCTGATCAGTTGGCCGGTCTGGAAATCACATATTCGCCTTTTTTAAAGTCAGCAGGTCTGTCGACAAAATCATAATTACACTGTGATACAATAAATATACATAATCTACACTAGTCTACAACAATATTTTAAAGACTGAACGTTTGTGAGCCTGTTAATTTCGGAGTTTGTGAGTTTATATGTTCGTGGGAGCCAATCAGAGAAAGTTAAACCGGTTCTAAAAACGTTTGGAAGGTCGTATTTTTCTGTCACATGTGGACTACGTTTTCACTGGTATATTTATAAAATGAAATATCTGTCTGTCTGCTTTTCTTCCTGTTTGCTTATAACTCGATTTGTGTTGGATATTTTGGATTGATTTTGATTTAGTTTTTATCATAGTGCAGGATATTTATCCCGGAAGGTTGTTAGGTCTGCCTTTCCCTCTTTTTACTTATAACTTGAGTTCTACTCGATAGATTTTGATGTGGTTTTCACCATCGTGTGTTTTCACTCAGATGTAATTTATTTTCCAAGATAAATGTACAGGAGTACTTTAAACTAATTTAGGTAAACTTATATAGGTCTTTCAGTGCTGTTTATCGTGATTTTTATTTTGATGAAGTTCACTTCCAAACCTATTCATCTGCTTTCTAGTGAAGTACATTTAACATGTATTCCAAGAAAGCAACTTCCTTAAAGAAACAAGACAAGACTATCTGCAAATCTCTGGGGCTCAAGTAAATTACCTTTAAGGTAATGCATGCTTTTATGCATTATCGATCAGTCAGTAAATGTTGGTGTGCGTATAAGAATACTCCGCCTTTTATATTGAGCTTAACATTGTAGTGTTGTAGGTGTCATGCATTATATTATAATTTTTAGTTTCATATTAGCGTTTGGATTCTTGATTAAAACGACGTTATTTACATGCAGGGTAAAACTACGGAGATACTCGTGGAATACAATGACATGCGAGTCGTTCTGAAGGCCGGCTTTTTCATCTACACCGACGATGCCTGTGTACATATTAATCATATATAAAAGAAAACGTGCGGAAGAGTAATAACAACATTATTTCAATAAGATTTGAAACTATTCCCGCCATTTCCACCCGGGTTGTCTCAGGGCCCCTCCGGGGACCCGTAACATCCTCCCTCATACGAAAGAGGGGACCATTGAAGGTCCCGTATCTACAATCACAGCGGTTCCACCCAGAATGGTTAAGTATTGTCCCTACTCAATGAGTCATTTAAGAACTCCATTTTTTTGAGAACGCTCTTATCAAACGCTCTAAATGACTCGAAGATCGGTCCATTCTCAACCAAATCTCGGTGACTAAAGATACCACGTTCTAAGGTTCCGCGTGTTTTCACTCTAAAGTTAAGGCGCATGCTCTCCATCAAAACTCTACGCGCACCATCGTGCTCACTGCAGTGAAATAAAACATGATTCATGTCCTCCGTTTCGAAACCGCAGGCGCAGGCCGGGTTATCTCGAAGGACGAATCTAAAAAAACTGTCACGGAATGCGCCATGTCCCGTTAAAAACTGCGAAGTGTAGTAATCGTTGATGAGCCAGTTCTTACCCAACTGCTCGGACACGTCGTGGAAAAATAACTTAATCGTTTCCCCCTTTGAATTGGGGGAAGACCCCCTAGACTGCCAATGAGCATCAACGATCTCTAAGATACGCCTTTTTCTATCAGCAAGGGATTAATTTGCCAAAAACTCAAAGTGTAATGGACCGGCATTAAAAGTTATTATTATATTTACATTATCTCGTGCCAAGATGAAATTTGCCGCGTGTTCCACGATAACGAGGTCGGCAGGCAAAAGACCACCTAAACCGGTAACGCATCCGTTGAGCAGGTTCTATAAGCTTTGGTTAGCGCCAACAGCGGCGAATACTGCGATCTCAGCACAACCCGTTTAACTTGCTGGACCCCAACGTACTACGAAGCCCAAACCGATGGCGCTTAGGTCAATATTCCATGGTATATTACCGTATACATCATCTTGAGGGTAGAGTTATTCAATACCCATCCGGCGCCGGCAAGCCGAGCCATAGCATTGAAGGCTACCCGAGCCTTCTCACCGATGTACCGCGCCTGTGGTAAAAAGTTCCTCCGTGCATCAAGGACCATGCCCAGGTATTTTACTTGATCCCGCAGACCGATCCAGACAGACCACAGACGGCTCCCTCGCCAGTCTGCCCTTGAAGAGGACAGTCTCGGACTTTTGTGGATCAAAGCTGAGCTAAGATTCGAAACTATAAAAATAATAATCGCTTATGCCAGGAGTAAGAAAGGCTTTATAAAAAATATACTCCTCGCCTACGAAACGTATATTGTTATGTGCGATTGTCATTTGGATAATGATTTTGTCATTAATGCAAAATATTTGGAAAAGAAACTGTTTCCGAACCTACAACGATGGATAACCTGTCTTACAAAAGCGTATTTGCCAGGAGAAGCATCCGACGTGTGCTATAAAAAACAGCTACACAAATATGGCTAAATGAAATGGGAGTATGATAAGGCATATTAATAAGTGTACAAATCTATGCTGTTTATAAAAATATTATAACTTGTTTAAAATTGAGGATGTTTTGAGAAGTTTGTAGTTTCTAGGTTCAACTGTGTTCGAAACATTTGGGAAATTTCGAACAATGACAGAAATGACAAAAGTGATGTAGAGCAGTATGGTTACTTCAATTATGAATTTAATTACCGAATCTGTCGCCACGATTGATAAATCAAAGTGATTAAACATCCATCGACTCTTGTAAAAACTGAATTAGACTTCTTTGATTCTGATTACAGATTAATAACAAACTTGCAAGACAATTCTTACGCAAGTGACGATGCGAGTTTCTAATCGAATTATGGTGTCGACTATGAAAATTTATTAAGGTATTTTGTGAGAAATTATTTGTATACTGTATTTAGTTATACCTTGTTATTTCACTTTATTTTCGTGACGCAACATGTTTTAGGCAACATTTTTAGACATTAAGTATATATAAAGATCATCTTGGCAATTGCCCACCTGAAGATGTTGTCATACAACGAAACCTAGGTCGTGGTAAAGAATTTAAATAAAGTAGAACTAATACCACATCACGTAGTTTTATTTAGGTGTGTTACAATGACAGTTTATACTCGCTCAATTTATTATAACAACCCGGAACCCTTGGAATTGTATGAAGAAAATTTGATAATAGTTAATTCAGTAAACGTACAATAGTGTCACATGTGTATATAAAATATAACTCAAAAGATAACTAATACTAGAGAGGCTATGTCCATACATGACGCATGCAAAGAAGCTGCACAATAGATTGTGTGCAGGCACACATATTAGCTTCATTTGTTTACGGCAGCTATTACGAGCAGTTGCGTGTCAACGGGTTTTTTTTTTCAAGAAAACATTCGTTGGAGCCAAAATGACTCTATGCTCATTTTGGAAATGTAAAAACAGCAATTGTAAAACCAACAAGGTCAAATATGTAATATTCTACGGGTAAGAGCAACGTACGAGTATTAAATAAGTTGTTATTATTTAGAAACAATGACGCGTTTTTAACGTTTAAAAAATGGCGTCGATACTACGAGATAAAAATAATACATGTCATGAGTGTGAAAGAGACGAGTTTTTTTATACTTTTGGCCTGAATAATGACGCACAGATTGATACCGTATTTCGACACGATTGGGATATATTTATATTATTTAAATCAATGTTACAACTGTGTACACGTTATTTTTAGTCACCTGTAAAATTTGACAGTATATTCAGAAACTGCAATAGCGCAAACTATTAATTTTTATATAATTATATTAAAAGACAGGAAAGGTATTCACCAATGTTTACATTTATAAAAAATAGTAAAATATATGGCAATTATCATCTCATCTCACGCACTTATCACTTGTTAACATCAATTAAAAGGTAAATAGTAAACAGTCTAAGGCGTCCCTTACCCGTGCCAAACAAAATTAAGTTTTTTCTCTGAAAAAAGAAAATTATTTTGAACTTTATTATGAATTCAAACTAATTTTCTAATAACGATTAAAGTAAAGGTCTTAGCCGTAGCTAGCTTCATGAATGTTTCTTATGTAAAGATTCTAAATTTCCCTTCGTGCTTTAATGGGCGTAGAACCGTCAAAATGCAAATGAGGACACTCAACGATGTATAATATTTTGCTTGTTTACAGGTTAAAGTTATAATACCGTTATTACATAGCTTGGTTTACGAATTTAGTACCTATGTGCTTTCACATGATGAGAATATAACTTTAGTGTTTTGTCAAACCTCTGATGCATGCTAGATATAAGAGGTGAGGTATTTACAAATGACAGATTTTATTGACCCTTCATATCTTGACACTAGCGGACGCCATATCTTATGAGAATTTTCAGCCCATCTTTAAAACGTTAAAACAAATTTTTGCGCAAATTGTTCAGCTTTTTTTTCTTTCATTCCTTTGTTTCGCCTTTAACTGTAATATAAAGGTGTTCCTAAAGAATTAATTCTTTCATGTTCTCGATTTGCATTTTTATCCATCCTCTGTATTTTTATCAAGTGATTCATAGGTCTTAGTATTTCACATAGCTTTACTTTTTTATTTTATTTCTAGACTAATAAAATTTACTTGAATTTAAATTGCACTTTGGCCAATGCCAGATATTTTAATTTTAAAACATCGTAAACAAGCGGAGCAGGAAAAGGTTTACAGAAAAATTAAAGAAGCGTGACGAGGAACTTGAAGAAATTGTCCAGACGCGCCATGCTACAGGTACAGTTCTCCGAAACTGATGCTATTTATCTCATGTCTGATTTGGTTTTTATTCAGATATAAAACTGCACATTGTTTTTTATAAAACTGCACATTTTATAGATTGCACGGTTATCTTATTTTCAATAGATTTTTTAGTTCTTTCTTTCAGGTGTTGTTCATTTGTACGACAGAGACAACACTGGGAAACTGAACCACACGACGTGTGTGTTGTGTTATTTATATATACGTGAACATGTTGGAAGCTAGACTGTCGAAATCGAATGTCGATATTTTTGTCATCGATGCAATAATTAATGTTTTCTGTTATTCATGTTTTTCATTCCCTAATGAGAACATTTAATTGTATTACGAATTGTTAAATTTTGGTTAACTACACTTTGGTCATACCAAAATGATTCGTTGCGTAAAAATATGATCAAGGCTCTAATACCCCGCAATTGCTTAAATATGATTTTACATTGCTAGTAAAAATAGCGTGGTTCAGTACTACCGCTGAGATTAATAGCACTGATAAATATTATCTAAGATATTAATAATGGTAATTATACGATTCAACTCCTGATAAGTGATTTCAGGAGTTGATCAACGTAAATATAAATTGCACCATAAATATTCATAGAAAAAAATAATTTAATTAGAGTTTAAAAAGGGGAAAACCCATACTTTTGCCTAACACTTTTTGACTGGACTATTTATTTCAAAAATACTTATTTTAATTATGAATTATAAAACGACATCCGTATTTGTAGTCTAATCTTTAGTAGTTGTATGTAGGTTTGTAATTTTTTGAGAAATATGTATATATATATATATATATATATATATATATCTATATATGTATGTATATATGTATAAATTTGACAATTTGAAATTAATGAAAAATAAATTAAATTTTTGTGTAGTCTCAATGGACTAAAGAATTTAATTTAAAAATATGCAAACGATAAGTTAGTATAAGAAAACATTATCAATATTACGCGCGTCCGGAAAGTAAGTATGATTTTGGTTTTAAAAAATACCTACGGATGAAATCATTTAAACAATTTTATTTTTACGTGAAACCAATACTTTAAATACTTTTCGACGTAACTACTGAAGTTACGTTTGTTTGTTATCAAAACATTGATCGTGTCATGTAACTAGCTTTCACGTCCCTTCCTCATAGAGGCCCGCCGCCAGTGAAGGTAACCAAGAGATTTGCTGGTTGTACGACTGGTTTGACTTCGAGCGACGGGAAAGTGAGTTCAAAAGAGAGAAACAAGTGATCCAGACTGGAATTCAGACTGGATTGCATGGTGGATGATCCAATTGTTCCAGTAATATTACTAAATGAGAGCTTAAGCTAGCCGTATTCTCCTAATGGTCAAAATTTACAATTAAAAAAATATAAAAACAACCAATTATCCTTTTTCTTGGATTTATACGTAACTATTACTATCCTAAGGTGCTAAGATAATGAATATGATTTTAATCAATTTTGAAAAATTTGCTCCTGTTGTCATCTGTTTTGACTTGCATCGTTATAAATGTGGACTTGCATCATCTCACCTTCAATTATATTTCATTTAATTACGTAATAATATTCAATATTTTTAGTAACAAGTTAACAAATGTGAAGTCGCTTGAAGTTTTTTTTTGTGAAATCTTTCCTTTTCTCATCAACCTATATTTATTCACTAATTTGTCACTAATAATACTCCAGAAAATGCTTCAGAATGCAATTTTTTACGGAATCTTGCAATCTGAAGAAATGATGCAAAATTTTGTTTTCGAGTGAAATGGAGAACAGGCAGTTCCATATAATAACATATAACGAAAACGTAAGAACGGGATATTGATTAATAAGTTAATTTTCGGTTTGTATTTGATAATTGATTCTGCGTAGTTATTAATATGTAACATAAACTACAAAAAATACTAAACTTTTTTTAGGATATGCAAATTTTCGCGCCAAGCCTTTCCTGGTAATGATGCTTCTCATCTTAACAATCTTAGCTTATCGTCTAACGTTGGAATTATTTTGAAGATCCTCGTACTATACGTACATGTAAATTTCCTGAAAATTGTGAATAAACCACAGTGCTGGGGTTAGAAAAAAATTAGTTTTTTGCTGCTATTAGTAATTCCGAGTCGCTGTTTAAGGTTTTGAACAATAATAGAGAAATTGATTTTATTTTGTTTACGATTATATATTTTTTATCTAATTATAATTTAATGCATGCCTCACTTAAGCTACTGTATGTGAAACCGACTTTAATACTTACGGCTTTGCAACTCCCTTGATAGCCATTGATGCTATTCCCGCCGCTAGTGATGCATCATGCATTCCAATCGGCGATATATGCACTCGACACCCAGTAGATAATGCGGCCATCGCAGCACGTTCACCATTGTCGTGAAGGAACTCAATTGTCATTAATACAATTATATTCCCAACCAATTATGCCGCTGACTTGAATTACCGTGACCATTAAGTAGTTTAACCAAACGTACTCGTTGGATCCGGTTTTATGACAATGCATCGTTTCTTAGATAAACTAATGTACTCGTACGTACGTACTCAAGTTCTTGCGTCTTGTTATCATTATAGGGGGCAATAAATATGATGCGTGTTTTCTGTTTCCACGGCGTTTATTTATTTGTAGATATGTAAAACTTGTGAACAATAACAAATTAGTGAGGAAAGATTATTAAAAATTAATGTAATTTAAAACATTATCACCATGTAATTATGGACACAATTAAGTTGTGTAACATTAAATATGAACACAGCACCTGTTCTTTTTAGCAAAATATTATTGTTCTTGGTGATGTGTGGGTACTTCTTAACAAAAGTGAAAAATCCGTATCCTGAAAAAGTTTAATGTTTATCAGTAACTGCATTATTATACAATGTGTTATATACGATAGTTGACTCATTCTAAATTTTGATATTTTCCGTACAATATTGTGGAATATAAGTTAATTAAAAACCAGTCTTGAAAAAAAATTCAAAAATTGATCGAAAAATAAGCCAGTTGTAGGCTTCTAAATTTGAAGATACGGCAAGAGTTGTGTATATCTCTCTCTCTTTTCCTCTCGTAGAATATAATGTGCAATATTAAAAATGACCTCACAACACAATATTGCCGCCCTTCTCTAAAGGTTACATTTAAACTTTTTATAACTCGGTCAATTTTTAAGATTATTAAAAAAAAATCACTCTTCATCAGCTTGTACCTTGAAATTATGATTAATGAAATAAAAAAAAATTAGTCAAATACCCAATTGGTACTGTAGATCAAGAAACGAAAATTAATCACCAAGATTTCAAATATTCCTTTTAAACATCTTGCAGCGCAATCCCTTGGCGTATCCCAATATGGGATTTACTTAAAAATGCGTTTTTCATAATTAATTCTTTGACAGGAAGTGAAATTATGTTAATAAACAAAGAAGTAAAACAGGGGACCCGCCTTAATTTTATGGAAGTGGATGTTAAACTGAGTATTATTTAACATAAATTATCGGCTAAACTTTGTGCTGAGTGTTTTGGGACAGGTCTTGATGTCGAATGAAAATAATACATTTTATTTGTGCAAAATGGACATTATATTTTGTATTCAACAGAACCTGATAATTATAAAGGTCATCATTATGTCAAAGAACAAGCGTTGCAACCATTTAAATATCAACATAGAGTTTGGCCCTAAAGCAAATGGCGGGGTCGGATCGCACGATAGCCCCCAGCAATTTGACTTAATCCTATTTCTTAATTAAATTGATATAGTATGTGTGTGGATAACAAAGGTCTATAGCTTTTATAAATTTCAAACTATCTATAATCTTAAAATTTTGTACGCTTTAAATTTCAACCTCTTTATTAACAGTCCCTTGACAACAGTTTTCTGTTTTGAGTACAAATGATGACGGATCAATATTCCTGCGTAGATATTGTACTAAAACGCCACTTAAAAGACAAAGCGATAAGAGAAGAAATACTGTAAAGAAAAAAGAAGGTAAACTACTTGGATATCGATGGCTAAAAACCCTTCCAAAAGAGAGAAGATGCGAGGGAAAAGAGCCATTGAATTATGAAAATTTCAATGACATCTCCAGAGTGCATAAAGTACAAAGTTTTTTCATTGAATTTAAATCATGGGTCCAGCCCCATTTAAAATTAAACAAAATTTGCTTTTGTCATTTTGATGAATGTTACAATTACAAAACAGGGATTTTGAAATATAATGCAGATATTTAAACTGTCTTTGAATACTAGAACAATACCGGATCTGAATCTCTATGTGGAAGCTGGTCGTGACACACTGAATGATTTGAATTATACTGGGAATGACAACGAGAAAGAAAACGTTATACCTATCACTGAATTGTTCCCTCAATATAATAACGGTGACTATTTTTCAGTTAAGTTTTCTGTTCAAAATATCGAACGCATGTTGAAAATGTAGTTGGAGCTAAAGTTTACAATTTCTAGTTTTTAATAACTGTTTTTGAAAAAATAATTTTTTGATTTTTTTACATTACCTGTAAGTCTGATAATATCTTTGAAACTGATTATCTAATCTGTAATTAGTAATGTAAAGTAATAGCATGTCTGATGTGTTGATTTTGAAAACGTTCACCCTCTTAAAGTAGGTGCTTAAGTTTCAGCAGATAATATTTTTTTGTAATTAAAATGTCAAATTTTTGATAATGACCTGAACGTGAGATTCAACATCTTGTTTTTGTTCATTAGAAACAATTCCCTATATGACTTAACCTTCCCCTGTTGCGATATTTCGACAAAAAAAAACGTTTATAACTTATAACGTATTGAAAAATTGACCCAGTCTCCATACGTACATTTTATAACATTTCATTATCTATCTCCATATACATTTTTTCAATAAATTAAAAAAATAATATCGCAATATATATTTGATTTTAAATTTGACCTATTATAGCTTGAGCCTTTCTTTAGAGTAATGGTTTTTTTAAAATCTAACAGACTAAAAAAAACATTTTACAACAAAAATATTTTGATATTAAAAACAGATAGGAATTTATTAATCGAATGCTTTCAAATGCTATTATTCCTTTTCACTTTGCTTCTGAAGTCACTGTAATAAATAAACCGACATCAATTTGTTATTTTGGGTATGCATACTGTAAATATTAAGACGTATTTATAATTCGATCAACATAATATGGTAATAAACGTCAAAATTAATCGTCTTGGTGACGCGCTTAAAAACGTTAAATACAACGAATTTCGCTTTAACTCATCTATTAGTTGTTATCCATAGCTGGTTATTTGGGTCATGAGAATTAGCAGCTGAAAAATTTAACTCTTTTAAATAACCCGTTATTGATATAGTTTTATTTGTAATCCGTATCGCCAGTTTGTTGTTGTTTCGTATTGACATTATAATACCAGTAACAATGACTTATCTGTATTATTGACTGTAACATACTTATATTAGTATAAACGATTGTTATAATTTAAACACTTTGAGAACGTGCGATCATTGGTCGCTTTCTTTTCGGTATTTTTGGCGAAGAACGCGGTTTGAATTTGGGAGATATGTGCTGCCCTGAGAGATTGTTAGTCTGAAAGGAATTTATTCAACTCCATTGTTATGATGCATACAAGCAAGATGTTATCTGAAATGTTTAAGTTTCGTACAGATTATTCTATATAGCGCTTTTGTCGGTGGATAGGTGTTGCGACCGATATTCGCGCCTTTCTGTTTCTGTCGAACCATAAACAGTATTTTGAAGCGTCGTAATGCCGTGACGTCGGTGACGTTTGTAGTTAATCGTTCCGGCACCTGCGCCGGTCGGCGTCACGGGGCCGTCGCCGAGCTGTCTGCTCAACGGTACATAACAGTCTGGTATTATTCATATCGGTGCTGTGAATAATGTCATAATGGCTGCGATTGGAGACGGTTGACGGAACAAAGTAGTTGCCGTTGACAACGCCGTTGGTTGGAGTTAATAATTCGTGGATATGAACCATCCCGTTAAGTGCACGTCGCGTTTATGCACACCGTTAGATCCTGCAATTTAAAGCGACATGTGCAACCCAAATAGGCAAGTCAATTAGAGGTTCGGAGATCAGATCACGTTTAATTTACCTGATAAACTGAAAAGCTAATTATCGAGCTCTCATTTTATATAATATTTTAAGCACAGGGACTGTGTTCAGAAAATTTTTGTATAACAGCAATTTTTGTATAGCAATTTTGTATAACCAGATATTGGTTTGTATAATTGTTAAAAAGCAAACATCGTACAGAATTATTTTATATAGTTTAACTTAGTTTATTCATTTTAAATAAGCTTTCAACTTGACAGCTTTACTTTCTTAAGAAAGCAGTGCACTTATCTAACGGTTGTAATTTGACGTGATGCGGCGCAGGTAAAAAGACGGTCGTCTAGATATGTTAACGACGTTGGAGCCGGATTGTAACATTTATTTATTTTATGGATAACAAAACTATTTTTATAGCTGTGTAAATTGAAATAGGAACGTAATAACAGCAACGTTATATTTGAAATAATTTGCTAATAAACTTTATATACAATCAATTAGTAAAGGAACTGTTTCCCAAGGAGTTGACAATAAGGATTGCAAACCTGTTGTTATGAAACCATTCCATCCTTTTATTTTTTATGATTTTTTTTATAACATGGGAAAACAATTAAGCTTTGTTCTGTAAATAATTTTATTTTATATTAATATCATTGTCTAATTTCTTATCAAAGTTCATTTATAATTAGTATATTTAAAATACATCAAATCAACAACCTGTGTCAGGTCCGCTGCTGGACATAAGCCTTTTCAATGCGCGTCTCATTGGAGGTAACGCCCATAATCGCCTCGCTCTGTAGGCCACTTGGCGATCGCTGTGTCTAGCTTCTTGCATCAGTGGCCCTATTGTCATTGCTACCTTGGCCAGGACAATACTGTACGAGGTACGTATAATCGGCCGCCAGCCCTTGGCTGGGAATCGAACCCAGGACTCCGCGGTACGCCGTGCCGAAAGGCCGTAAGTTTTCACAATTAAATGAAACTACGTGATGTAGTATTATTTCTACTTTCTTTAAAATTGGTCAATCCAAAAGATCACGGCGTTGAATTAATATACATTTAATTTTTTTTATGTGGAGACATGTATACTAACGAGTTCTACTATATTTTAATGTGCCGCGAAAAAAGTATCATGATATGAGGAAAAATAGAATGATTTAGAATTATTACAATATTTGTAAGGAGAAGAGTTGTCAGGAGATGAAAAAAATCATTTAGAGCAGATTCCTTACGAAGTCAATTCATGTTTTGTCACATCCCTACTCCTAATCTAATTTTAATTAATTTTTTAGAAGCCGTTTACCGCTTTACGCATAAAAATGTTGCCAAACTGTTTGCCACCGCTATGATAGCCGTCATGCAAATGACGACACCGCTATTTGAGGTGACGGTGGCAATCAACGCTTCCTAGGAAACCACGCCATTTATTCTGTATAAGCAAAGTTTTATTGACATTATTCACGCTTATATTACAGCTGCTAAACGACTGCACCGTTATCTTAGGAAAGCATAGCTTAATACGAGATCGTCCGTCGCCACTGTTGGTTTAAGGGTTTACTATGTAAAATAGTGGTAAACAAGCATTGATATAAAATAACTAGATCAGTAGATGTCGTACAAAAGCGTAGCCACTGTGACATATGTCCGGATTTTTTCATTCATTCGCCAGCTTGACGTCCAACCGGTGACAGCTCAAGAATAAATCAAACAAAATGGCTAAATGTTTGATAAATGAGTGAAATCCTCGTACTCATGCCCATAACAAAGCAAACGGGTTTACGTTTCACAAATAAGTTTATTGTTTTTAAATTTATATTCTCGTTAACATTGTAAAAAACAAAACGAAAATCATATGTTGTCGTTTTACATTTAGTGTTGCCAGTAAAAAGCATTAATTTTTCTTGTATGTGGTGGGGTTTTACGAATGAATGGAATGCATACGTATGTTGCCTGCGTTCATTCAGACAAATAAAAAGGAGACTAAAAAGACAGTTTTATATGAAACTGATGACAACGGAGATTGATTATTTTTAGAATATATTACTGCAATTATATTATTGTTTTATTTATTACAATAATTATTTTATTTATAATTCGATTTAAAACTAATACCATGAACGAAAAAATCGAATATGATAAGAAAAAATTCACAAAATCTAGCCATTTATGCCAATGTTACTATTAATACAAAAGTGATTGATACCTCATTTGGTAATATCGGTTTAGTAGTTTTCGAGCTACTTATAAACATCCATATATATAGATACAAATATACATTTATAAATACATACATAGAATGTTGAATTATTTACTGTTCCTTTGCTTTTCCGTAGTCGGTTAAAAAGAATTTACTGTCACAATTCCACGTTTCTCGCTATCGCGCTTGTAGCTCAGTGAATATGAATTTATTTGAATTGACCTCTAACATCCTGACAATTAATGATGATAATGATCCTGACAATGAATTTAGTACGTCGATTTTTCTTTAATTAAGACAAAAGTGTTATAAAAGGTATATATAACTCTTAAGTATATAGTAAATGAGAAGTCTTCTTAATTTCATTATAACAGTCGTATTGAGTTTATATAATCGCACTGGTATCAGTACTAGAAGGACAAAAGTATAGATTTACTATTTCGAAAAAATTATTTTGTAGAATCACGATTCTAGTTTTAATTATTTAAATCATTTTAAAAATTCACGAAATTAACTCATTCTTCGCGGGGAAAATTTCAAATTGTTGGCAACAATGATGAAAGGGAGGCGCCATACAAAGTGTGTACGCGTCTCCAGTTTTCGCACCCGACGTACATACTTTGAACACAATATATAGATCGCCACCTCGCCGCCAGTACAATATTAGTACTTAGACGTGCTATATCTCCCGTTTTATTCATAAAAAACCCTTGTTTTACTTGCAAAAATGGTAGAATGTACTATGATTATTCACAATAACATTCAAAGAATATTTTATGAAGGTTTCCATGAAGTTACGTTCAATAAGTAAGCAATTATTTGAAGATTTTAAAAATCATGACTTCCTTTCTACGGGGTCACGCCGCCTGCTTACGCGTATAGATGCATCAACACGTAGTATATGTTGTTTAAGCTTCGCTCTTATTGGTCAAGTGCGCTCGGTATGATTGGTTATTTGCTTTCTCGCTCTTTACGAAAGTGACACGCTTTTCTTGTTAGAAATTACTGCATATGGCTATATTTCTTCTTTGATCTATGGGTTTGCCACTCTAGTTATTTAACTCAATGTAAACATATGTGAAATTATAGGTTTCATTACATTAAAATAAAATATAATTTAAGTTATAAAGAAGCATTAATGACCACGGGAGAGGCGTAAGCTGTCTCAAAGTTGCTACGGGTTAGCGATGGAAGTAAAATTCATATACATTGCCTCGTCTTCATTATTCAACCTTTGACGATTCTTAATTCTAAGAATATACAAACCAAAAATATAGGCCCACATATAAATATGTTTGAGACGTCATTCTACCATCCGTCGACTGTTTCAGTGTTTCAATATCGTACGGCACTTTTGGCCTTCATCATTCTGATGTTTGTGTCCAATAACATTTCATTACGAGTTATATTAGACGTTCAAGGTAAAACGTCTCATTTGAAAAAGTTTCACGTCGGAACTAAAATATGGAAAACAGTTATTTATTACACGTAAGTAAAATCTGTATCATCGTGGACATATTTTTTTATAGAACTACCTGCCTGTATTATCTATCTATCAACGTTGTTCACCTATTTTATAAAGATAGTTTTTATGTTTTTTTTATGTATTGTTGTATAATTCTATAATTCTGAAAGATAAAAACCTATTTTTAAAACTCATAAATATTTCGCATTTATTATACAGAAATAAG
The DNA here is from genome assembly GCA_039881145.1 of Druceiella hillmani. Taxonomy (NCBI): domain Eukaryota; kingdom Metazoa; phylum Arthropoda; class Insecta; order Lepidoptera; family Hepialidae; genus Druceiella; species Druceiella hillmani. The sequence continues at coordinate 24,547,786 of JAYKKI010000003.1, read as the reverse complement.
TACCTGAAAAAATATAATTTTTCGAAGTAAAAATGCTAAGTGCAAACAAAACTATTTAGTAATGAACGACAAAGACTAACGGGCCAAGTACAAAAGCTCGCGAAGGTCGCAAGGCCTTAAGTCCGCACCGCCTTGACATTTACGCGCCTGGTTCAGTACCGCGACGCGATCCCACTGTGTAAGCGTACCATCATATTTTTGTAGTAGGATTTTTATATTACAAGGTAAATTACATTCTAGTTTTTTGTTCTGAAAATTAATTTGGGTAGTTTAAATTTTTTGGGGAATTATCAAAGTCCTAAAACTCTACTAAAAAAACTATTGAAACATATTAAAAAATAATTGAGTATACCGCTTTAAATTAAAATTTGACATTTTTTCGCGATTTGTAGCCCGTCGCATATGTCGTCACATTCGAATTTATGTTCTGCCCTATAGATCAGTAAGTGTGACAGGAGTGTTTTTCATATAAATCAACGGTGTTTCTCCAACCTCGTGTTGTGTTAAAAATGCTCCGACAAATTTTTTTTCGTAATACAAATTTTGGTAGGTTCCAACAAATTTTTTTCATAGGAAAATATAATGATATTCTTACCTTGCGATATTTTAGTAGACTATAAATAAAATATCGAAAAGTTTTAATAAAATATCTAAAAATATCCTATATCAAAATGGATTAAATGCTCCAAGGAAAAAATAAGTAGAGCGAAGAAAACGAAAAGGATGTTTAGATTGAGTTAAATATATATGCCATTCTATCAAATGTTCGTAACACACTTTATTAAATTGTCGAGGGCCATAAGACCAATTGTAGCGTAACCACAACATTTCAAGACAAATCAATTGTAAAATTAAGAATAAAACTTCCATAGTAAAAGATACTTTAGGAATACACAGACCTATAAGAACAAAACAATTTTTCCGGAAGACACTATTCTCAACTGACGAATTTGGAATTTGTGTCTTAGGTATGATTTGTCGCGTGCTATTGCTGGAAATAAGGAAATGGTCATATCACAAAAAAATAAAAGCAAAAAACATGTTTTCCGGCACGCTAAAGAATTTCCACAAATCGATCCTGAAAGAGAACCCCAATGTCAAATATCATCATACTCATAGCTACTTTGTAAATACAGACAGTTTTATGTCCAACCGTTAAAAACGTCATTTATTAACGGCTGAGACAGCTGTATATGCAAGTTATTCTCCACCAAGTCAGGAATATGCAACCAAAATAGGTAGGTAGCCTGTACAGGTGACAGTGCCGACGTGCCTGTTAGGATGCCGTTTACCCACCACCCTCTCACCCTACCGCACATTGCACGCCAAAAAATCAAATAACGTGCAATTTACCATTACATTGTGCAACCTTCTACATGGTGTACACTTTGCATAAAAACAAGTTTATTAAAATGAATGATTCAGATTCGATTCTGCAGCTAACTGCGTGATTGCATGAAGAGAATATACACAGAATGAGAATAGGAAAGTATGACCGACTTTCGCCAAGAGTGACAAATAAAAAACAGTTTCATGAGCACAGTGAGCTAGAATATCTGAAGTAATTGATAAATCTGGATAGAAAATTAAAGTTAATACGAATATAAAAGAAGACAGAAAAAATTACAATTCTGACTTTGATTAAAAAAATGAAAGAAGATTTCAATACTTCAAAATTGCACATTTACAATATTATAAAATGAATTTATAATCAGCTCTCAATGCATAGACGGACTGACCGAGGTTGAAATAGCCTTACATAAAGATTACAGTGAAAATTATGCATGTAAATCCTACTAAGCAACCAACGTTTGTAATGTTACCACATTTTTAAGCACTTGTTACCGCGTTGTTACAATACTTACCGATTTGTCACAATTTTGTCTCTCGTACTATTAGGTAATCAGTGATGTATTTGTTTGAGATATAAGGTTAAATGAACGACTAATACTTTTGTGCTACGCAAGTATGTAGATTATAATATATTTTATTAAAGTAACACAAGTGACAGAGTGTTATTTAGTAACCTTTTTTTGTTGTTTTAATGCTAATATGAATCCACTAGATTAAGTTACTTTGTAAGAATTCTACAGTTTTAGTATTAATAACACTAATTAAAAGTTGATTTTGACGTTGCTTGGCATTATGGAAAATAAAATATTTTTGTAACCGAGGTCTGTAATTTCTGTTGTAGATTCGTCAAAAGTAGAATTTTAATAATAAATGGGATCATACGTTAATACTGAGTATTTTACTTTAATCGACGACTTTATTATTTAACAATAATTTGAAATATAATTAAATTGGAAATAGGCAAATAAGAATTTTTTTTAATCGAAATAATTTGAGAGCAAATTGTAGTAACGACTTAGTAGTCACTAAATTGAAATTATTTTCTAGAAAGAGAAGAAAATACAAGTTTAACTGAAAATGTTTTTAATACTCAAAACGAAATAAAATGTAGATATATAAAAGATAATACCTACTCTCTTAATCATAATATAAATATGAAACACTTAGGATAGACTTGATGGTTACTTTATGTTAATTATATTTAATGTGAAACATCTTTAGGCGCAGGTATAAACTGGATCGTTGGCGTGGCGACGCTTGCCGTGTCTATACTAAGGTATATATATATATATATATATATATATATATATATATATATATATATATATATATATAGTCTATATGTAGTAGAGTGTACGGTATGGCGACGTGTCGCCATGCGCAAACGACTACGCGACCCCCTCTTCATTCAGTTCGACGCTGTTGTTTAGTACGGTACACATAAACTGTGCTTTATTATTTTTGTATTAATTGTAAATAAATGTTTATTAAATAAAGTCACCATTTTCTGTAAGAAATTCGAAATACTTTATTTTTTCATTATGCTATATTTAGTTCCTGTAATAATCTTGTCTTTTATGCAAATTACTTGTACGAACACGATGTTTCACATCTGCCAGGCGTCCCGTGATGGCTCACTGTTTTTTTTGAACATGTATATGAACTTCGTTTATAATTATTTTATCTAAGTCCAAAAACCATCGGTAAGTTAAAAACATAAAACTTTTTTACAAAAATAACGGAAAATGAAAAATTTCGTACCTACATTACAAATAATTAATTTTTAAAGAATGAATAATTTCCATAGTATTTGTAAAACTTACGATTAAATTATACAGTTCCATTTTTTGTTTCGTAATTAATTAATCCAAAAATATTGCAAGTTTTAAATATGATGAGTTCTATTTTCACAACTTAATTAGCTACAAGTTTATTTATTTTTATCATTATTTATAGTAATATTAACATTAAACATATTCCAAAAATAAACCTATTTTCGGGCATTTACGATACAAGTCTTAAAAATCCTTTAAACATGGTGGTATCACTGAATTTACCACGTTTTTAACAGTAAGGTGATTAGGGATAGTGACATCATACTTAAACCTGTTTGATAACTTTTCAAGATGGTGTTTTAAACAAGAAACTCATTTGTGAATTCGTGTGCTGAAATACTTTCTCTTCAACATTTTTAATTCTCGTTTCAAAGGGTGAATAGGGTTTTGCTTATAAACGGAATTGATCCTTCGTGGACTAGATCTGACTTCAAGTTGGGGGATTTTTGTTTTTTAAGCAAAACAGTTCATCATAGTTTTCTTTTTCAAAATCTGTTTTAAAATGTAGACAAGTTTTTTAACATATTCTTCAAATATACCTGATTTTTTTTATCACTATTTTGTGAGATGTTACATTTTAGTTTTTAAAATAAACTATCTTAATACTATTTTTAATATAGTAATAATGTGTCAAAAATAGAATACTTAGTAATAATTGTTTTTACATTGTCACATGTTATTTACAGAAACTTCATAAAAGTATTTACTGAATTTTAGCTAGGAAATAGAGAGCACACCACGAATGTAATCGCTGTCACTGCATATTAGTTAGTACTATCGTATTATATATAAATATATATATATATGTATATATATATATATATATATATGTATATGTATATGTGTGTATATATATATATATATATATATATATATATATATATATATATATATATATATATATAATATATATATATATCTAATGAATTACTGTTTAAACACTTTGTTTTTCCTGTCGTGTCGTTATCGAACTAAAAAGCTAATCAGATACACTTATACCTTTCGGCACGCGTATCACTTTGTGTATAACTAAAAAAATATAAAATAGTAGTTGATGCAGTTTAGGGCTTGCGCGGCAGTATTGACACTGATATAGTTGTTTGGCGCTAAATGTAAACATATAATGAAGTAATCTAAATCTGAGCGAAAAGCTCCATTATATAAATTACATTGTCTATATATATAGAAGTATGACTGTCATTAGTGCGGACAAGTGCTTATTTCCTGTGTCAAAAGAGAAAACATCGAGAAAAAAGTGGTGCACAGGTTTAAAAAGACATGAAATGCGAAAAATGTATTGTATTACTAAGATTATTTTCATGTAATTATATCATTTAATATTATAAGCAATATTCTGTAATATACCTGTGTTGGGCGATAAGTAAATGTAACAACCGTTGAGCAGTGCCCATGCTGTAAAATGAATTTGTTTATTTGCTAAAGTAATTTTATTACATAAATTAAAAAAAAAGTAATTTTATGTTATAAAGGTATTTTTTCAATAGAAAAATATTTTTTAGTAAAAATAATCCTTCATATTTTAAGTTTCATTGCTAATCATTTAAATTATGACACTGGCACATTTATTTCGTTATATTGATTTATTTGATACTAAAAATGTTTAAAGTATCAACACCTACTGGGCAATGAGTCGTTAGATTTGACCTCATTATTTTTTTATTATTTAACAAAAACATTAGATAAAACCGCTCATTTTACACAGATCGTTAGGTACCTACCATGTTACCTACTAACAACCGCTCTGGCCGAGTGAGCATTGCACTGACTCGTTTGCGGTGTAGAAACAAAAAATTTAATGTGTCATACTATTCTGTAATGCTAATATTTTTAGGATTTTAGTCATTTGGAACATTCCTAATCAAACCATTAGGTACTACCACTAAATATTCCCAAGTATAGGTAGCCATTGCCTAGTATAGCTGATTCATCAGGGTTTTGCCACCTATCATCATTAAAAATATGAAAACCTTTGTAGTAAAAGAGTTAGGTAAAAATAGTTAGTAATGCATGTATAGCATATGTTCTAAATTATATTTTTTCGCACGTTGCAAACGGCACGTGAGTAAGCGGCCATGCATTCGCGGTCGGGATTAGGCCAATGCGGCACGGGTACCCGGCGCTAGATAAGCTAAGCAGTTTTCAGCCAGTTGGCCGTTGCACCATCCATCGTATCATTATTCTTCATTGTCCGCCCCTGCCGAGACTGTTACCAGGTTTGATCGTGAAGTGTGCAAAATGAAATGAAAAAGGAGTCCTGAATGTTTTCTATATTTAACTATTTATTTACGTACTTTAATGTATACAATTCATGCATATGGAGGATATATTGCTACGACAGCAAGTACCTCCCAGCCCATTATATATATATATATATATATATATATATACACACACACACACATATATGCATGTACGCATATACAGAAATACGGAATGTCTGTTGGCGCCGGAGGTTATAATTAATATAATTATATTCAGTATACATCACTTCAGTCACGTATTTGAGTCCTGTGCGTGCGACACTAAGCTTAGTCTTGTTTGTTTTTATAAAAGTTAGTAAGTATAATCCTCAGAAATAATATTTGCAAATGTCCAGTATGGAAGAAGTATGTTTTAAGTTATTTGGAGTATATTATAGATTTATTTTCCAGCATTTTATCGTAGACTTTTCTTAGTAACTTTTACCAGAGCTTCTCCTATTTTGACGAGAGGTGGTACCTTACTATCAAAAAAAAAACAAGAAACAATTAGGAGATCACTCACATACCTACTTGTCTGTCCGACAAAACAGTTTTTCTCAGAAGCCGTTTGACGGAGAAACTTGAAATTTGGCACAGTGGTAGAGCATGTTACTTGCACATTTCTTAGTAATATTAAAGGAGACAAATCTGCTATTTAGTTTCTAAAAGTAAGCCTCTAGATCAGGCCCATCCAACATACAGCACGCAAAGGCCCTGCATCCGGCCCGCGAACTAGCTAAATCTTTAAAAACATCAATAAGATATTGTACAAATATCCATTAAAAAATATTCGTATGTCAGTTGCACTACGCTAGTCGATAAATGAACTAATAACTGATAGTCAAATTGAATAATGTGTACATATTGGCATTATGGAATCCGGCGTCGCGATATGCAACCCTACGATACACGTCAGTTTAATTGTCTTGTTCCCGCGAACATACTAGGAGGTATTGTATTTGCAAGGAAAGATCAAACTTATAGTCTTCGCTATAGAGCGTGTATTAGCTTGTGTTTTGGTTCGTATATACACTTGCGAACAGCTTTTTTTCCCGCATGAAGCATAACAAGTCAAAAACAAGATCATCTTTATCAGACATCCATCTTACAGGCATTCTGTATATAGCCACTTCTAAAATGTCAGCTGACATAGATGCATTGTGCAAACAAAAAAATGTCAGTCTTCACATTAGTGCGATAATTTGAAAACCTGACGCTTTGTTTTTGTAATAAATTATTCATGTTGAAAAATTAAAATTACTGTTTTCTTTACATTTCAAGTTTACTATGCTATTGGCCCGCTACGGTTTCAAAAATAATAAACCGGGCCCTCCACACAGTTATGTTGGACACCCCTGCTCTAGATACTCACAAAGGTATCGTCATCGTAGTACAGTTATATATTATTATAATTTCATCGTTTCCAGGTGTTCGTTTTCCAGTTGTATAGAATCGGTCACAAAGAATTACTTTTTTATTTTCTGCTGGCATATATGGAATGATAAAATGGTCTAAACTAAACTGAAAAGTTTTGGTTAGCTTACCGTATTTAATGAGGATGTGTTAATGTATTTATATTGAGATGTACAGAAGTTACGTTTGTAAGTTATAAATCGTGTCTGTTTATTCTCCGATGTCGATTAAAGATGGAAAATATCTTCACCACGAGAAATTCAAAACAAATTCCATATTAATCTGTACGTCATCAATGAAAGCGAAGCTCGGCACGCAGGTAACCTTCGCAGACGTCCACAGTTTATAAATTACACTCAGCAGTGTTCTCTAAATATTTAAAATCGACGTTCGTAAAGCTTTTTACTGTAGCCGTTTTCACGTCGGCTCTGTTTATCCCTTCATGCAACCGCTCGTCTCTTTTCAATTATAATCTAAACAAACCAATCTTGTTTGTTTTCGTTGTAGAAAATAAGAATCGCACGCGCACCTCAGCTACTCGGTTCCGCTAAGTGGAGGCGGCGCAGGAGCCGTGGCTTGCAAGCGTCGGCAGTCTAACGTCCATATGCACCACACACGGTCAAGACTGTCAGTCGAACTTACTGACAGTTAAAAACGTATTTCTCTTTCTTATTAACTGTCAGTCGAGTCGGTACAAGAGTCTTCTTTACCGACCGTGCCCTAATGCACGGTCTAATCCGTAAAGTATTCAGACAAAATATGTTTTTAACTGTCAGTAAATTTGACTGAGAGTCCTGACCGTGTGTGGTGCATATGGGCGTAAGTAGTGCGATCAGCGTGAAATTTAATTGACAAATATTGCAGAGATAATAGAATATTTGAAAATTTTATAAAGCTTTTAAAACTATTCGAAATATTTTCCATAAATTATAATATTCTTCCCGAGAAACGTGTTTTAAGTTAAAAAACCGACTTTTATCGCAGTCATGCGAAGCTTCGCATCAGAACACTTAGTCACGTAATATGTAAATTCCATGACAGCACGATACTCCACATAAACAATTAACTCGAAAAGGGGAGATTCTGTATCTTTCATACACTTCGTCATTCCATAATGACTGATAAACAATATTTATCTTATGAATTTAACTTATGGAATCACGCTATCTTGCTTGCACAGTTGCTTGAAGTGGCAGATAATTTGTGTTTCGGCGTTTACTCGCGAATACACAATATAACTAATGATTTAAAAATATTTATACCATGTTTATTGCAGTTAAATATCGTTAATCATTACTCTTAACCAAATAATAATGACATACATTAATTAGAGATTTTTAAGCATGTTGCAAATACCCTATCGTGTCTAGATATCATAACGTTAAATTTTTCAATAAAATTAGTAGTGCTAAATAAAAATGTCTCATTCTTCATACGAGACTATATATTGTCTAGATTAGAAAAAGTGCGAGAATAATGGACAATTTAACTTAACTGATGCACGGTGTTGAACGAGGACACGCTACCTATTGCATACTTCTCGACCAGTCATATCTCAATGCCACAAATCGATCGCACATTCAATGCACGCTGTCGAAGCTGCATAGTAGTTAGCGACGCGCTGTAATTAATGGAACTAATGAGGTCACAACTCGCCAGGCCGGAGGACGCGCCACCGCCGCTCGGGCGCCTCGCAGCCACCGCACGATCGTCGACGCCATAAGCGGTCGCGAGATCAATCACGGTCGCTATGTCCTGCGTCCTCGACACGGAAGCATCACGCGTGTATTGCGCGGCGGTAATGCGATCCGATAACTAGAATGTCTGACTATGGAAACGATTGTGGGCGCATATGCAACACGTGAATATAATTTGTTACGTAGGCATCATCTTTGAAATCCCTCGATGTTACTGCGACATTTGACATCTGCTAACAAAACACAGTAGGTAAGACTTTGCTTTATCGCAAATAACAAGCGCCTTGAATTCGCATTATTTATTATCTTTATTGACAATTAAATGAAACTACGTGATGTAGTATTATTTCTACGTTCTTTAAGTTCTTTTCCACGACCTAGGTTTCATTGTATTACAACCTCTTCAGTTCTTCTATTAGCAAAGATGCTCTTTGAAGAAGAAGAAGATCTTTGCTAATAGCCCACCTGAAGATGTAGAAGAAGTGGATGAAGAAGAAGAAGGTCTTTGCTAATAGCCCGCCCACCTGAAGATGTAGAAGAAGTGGATGAAGAAGAAGAAGGTCTTTGCTAATAGCCCGCCCACCTGAAGATGTTGTAATGTTGTAAAGATGAAGAAGAAGATCTTTGCTAATAGCCCACCTGAAAATGTTGTCATACAACGAAACCTAGGTCGTGGTAAAGAACTTAAAGAAAGTAGAAATAATACTACATCACGTAGTTTCATTTAATTGTGAATAATGGATTTCTACAAAATTAACGCCAAATATATTCAATATTATTTTTATTATAAATCTTTACAGAAGAGTTATTATCATTCATAGAATAATACACGCACGATAAAAATGCACGCACGATCGACGCACGACAGGTACGGTTCGGGATGAGTAATGCAAGTACAGATCGAACGTAGGAATTAAACATATATTCTTTTTGGAATAACTTCAGGTCATGGGAATCAGCAAATAAGCAGGAAAGATTGAATTATAGAAAATTTACATTACGGCAAGAATTTCGTTGAATACAATTTCATTCAACGAAATTCTTGCCGTATTGTATATTATTTATAATTCAATCTTTCCTGCTTATTTGCTGATTCTCGTTACCTCAAATTGTGCTAAAGAAATATAATATGTTTCTTCCTACGTTCCATCTGTATTTGCATTACTTATCCCGAACCGTATCTGTTTTGCGTCGGCTCCTATTCGCAACGTCGACAGCTCCGTCCTTATTAGGAAGGGCAATAACCTTGTGATTATCACTGCAGGATGTGATGCGAATACGACATGTTCCTGTAGTTCGTCATCTTCTCTTAAGCTGTATACTATTATGTCGACAATGCAATATCTACGATCGGTACTTCAAAGAAGCAAGCGGTTGATTACGGAATGTTTATTTAAAGTTATAATAATAAATAAATTATATTAGCTGATAGCTCACGCGTCTCGTAATTGGACTGAGCTGGCGAAGTTTTGCATTTAAGTAGTATGGGACTACTCGGCTGTGTATGTGTGTGTGTTGTTTAAAATTCAATAGCATTTAACGAAATTCGGCAAGAACATTCCTTGCTACATTCCTCAATAAAACGGAAATATTGAAGAGTCGATTACCTTCTGTAATTATTAACAACAAACAAAATTATTTAAAATAAAACTCTTTTTATTTCTAATTAACAATATTATCCATGATTATCAAATATTGTTGCACCAAACGGCTCTTATCACTTTTATCTAATCGCAAACTAAAAATCAACACTTCTTCGTTGATAAACCTTACTTCGCGCGGTAGTGGCAGAAGGCCTGTTTTTATCCTAATAATTTTAAACTTGCCCGAGAATTTCAGTAGTATTCATGAGGTCTGAAGGGGTTAGTATATTATGCAATGCGATGTAGTATGGTAATATTAAGATTTGGAATAAATAACATTGGTTTTAGGTTAATCGAATGTTAATCATTAATTTGAGGTAGTTAATATTTTATTATATCATCTAGTCTTCAATTTAAACGACTATTTATTATGCTACCGTTGAAACCGCGCCTTATACTCTACCCTTCAGTCGTGCGGAATTTTATTCCAATGGCTAAAAAATGTCAGCAGTTTTTATGAAAAAAAAAACAACAAATATCGAAATGATTTCTCAAAAAAACTTCAAGAGCTACTGTTTTGCTTAAAATAGGTCATACTTTTTGAGATAGTCGGAAAAATAAAACCGTTAAAACTATAAATATTATCTCTTACATTTTCCTCAAAAGCTTTCCAGAAATTAACGAAAAATAATTATTTTTGACATTTTGAACGCTCCCCAGACTCGTACCTTCGAAACAGTTAATTACATGTAAAAGTGTCATGAAACTTTTTAGTAGATAATTTTAAAAGGTACGATTTTATACTTTGGTATTTTGCTCCAAAAATTTATAGTTTTCGAGAAAATATATCTTTATCCTTTGTGCACGGAAAAAGATTTAGTGGCCGGGAAACTTAAATTGGAAATACTACACCGTAATAAAACAAGGAAATAAATAAAATTTTCAGCAATACACATTTATTAAAGTGTCTTCAATATTTTATAACAATAAAACCTAAATTTCACAGAATACAGGCGCGGCTCAACTTGTCAAAAATTCGCTACCGATGCAATCTTCACATTTTCTGCCTTTTTTTATTGTGTTGAAGTATTCTCGTATTCCGGATTATCTTAGGTCTAGATTTTTAGCGTTCAGTGTGCATGAACTTGCTTCGCTTTGAAAATTTCCTCTTTTTGAAATTAACTCCCGTTTGTAACTCTCCATCGTTCCATCCCTGCTTTTTCCTGTTTTATACTATCCCTCTCCTTTATTCTTGTCAACATGAAATATATATGGGTGTTTACACATGTAAACATTTTTACTTTTTTATTATTTATTTATTACTTGCTATTTTGTCATTAGCTTGCCAGTTTGTTTATTATTGTTTTAACTTTTTTTTATTTTCAATTATTTTCACGACCTCTTTCAGTCTTTCACAACACATAATATATTTCATTACTGGGTGTATTGGTTGCTGGAAGAAATTGCTCTCGTAGCAATAAGTCCGCCTTATATATTTGTATATTTAAATCAATAACATAATTAACAAATAAAATTTATTAGGATAATTTGTTAGTTATTAAATGCTTAATACAATAGCGAATATTATTCTATTCAACTTAATGTGTTCTAAATAATATAAAATAATATGATGATAAAAAAAATCAAATAAAGTTACAAGAAAAAAACACTAATTTTAATAATAAAACTAATGAAAATCAGTAACCCTTTAAATATAAAACTACAAATAATATTCCCATAAAAACAAGTTTACCATATTCAGCTAATTAAAACAAATTTACATCCAAATTTTACAATAAATGCTGACACCAATTCTGTTTCCTCCTTCTGCAAAATAAGTCTGTCTGACATAAAAAATAGAAAAAAATTATTAATAATAATTAAAACAATATTTGATAATAACATTAAATTTTAATTATATTTATAAAGTAATTAAGGAGCTTGAAATCAATAATATGTCTTATAATCATTTAAAAGAAATTTAAGTTTTTTATTAACTATTTACTAATTTTTATATTTTTTATTTAAAATTATTATTAATAAACCTAAATATATAATTGTAAAAATATTTTTCAAACCAAATATCAAATCGAAGTTTAAGTAATGCGCTTTAATTATTTGATACAAGGAATAAATACTAATTTTCATTTAAAAAATTAACAACTTCTAATATACTAGTGAAAATAATATTCTTATAAATAAAATTCCAGCATATTCACTGCAAAAAATTAATTAAATCCACCTTTATCGACGTTCTGCATTAAATCCTGATATCGATCACATCCTCCTCCGCAAAACCAATCGACATGACATCATAAATTTATTAAAAAATAAATAAAATTAATCGAGTAACAGTTTGTAAACTTATTAAAATTAAATCAATTTATACCTACTAAAATTTGAGTGAATCAAAAATAAAAAGGAGCGTCAGCCAATGTTATTAATTATGAAGGATGACTTTAAAAGAAATTTAATAAAATTATTTTTGATTATAAAAAAAAACAATGTGAATAATAAATATGTAAATAATTTATTTTAAAATTTTAATTTAAAAAATATTCTACTGATGCTCCTGAGCATAACGAGTTATTGTAATTTTTAATTAATCGGAATAAAGCTGATAGTGTAAATAACAATAATGTTAATTATTTGAAAATAATAGAAATAAATACAAAATATGTAATCTTACTGAAATCACTGATCTATTAAATCAGTTTTTGAAAGTGAAGCTCAGTTTACTGCCAGTCACTACAACTAATTTTTTAATATATTTTTTTTTAATTTCAAACTAAATATATTGCTATTAAAATTCTCTTTTTTTCTAAATTTCTAGGGGTGTATTGCATTTGGTTAAAAAAATGAAGTCGAGATTTGGCTAGATGTGGGTTATAAACTGGCAATTATAACAGCATTACACACGTATTTAAGCAAACACAAATTTAAGTTTGAAAATGTTTTTAACGTAATTATTAATTGTTCTGTGGACTACAGTAATCGCGAAAGCAAGGACGCACGTAGTGCACTGTTTGGCTGATTTTGACGAGAAAAAGTCAAGTCTTAGAAATGCCAATTGATAGAGATAACTCTAATTTATACAAACGGCGGATTCAAAAATGCATTTAATAACCACCCGCCCTCAAATTGCGATGAGTAATAATGTCGTATACGAGAATTGATACTCTTTCAGCTTTTTGCATTTGCATTTTGTTTTTTGAAAATTAATTATATAGTAGTGAAGTGTTTGAATAATCTGAAAAAATAATGAGTGATAATTATGAGTATTAATATTAAATTTTAGATAGCTCTATGTTAGTAACTTGGTCACAAAAATAATCAGAAGTGATTTTTTAAATTTGCAAGTTTCAATAATTTAGAATGAGCAACCATTTATGAACGTAACGTTTTAATATATTTTAAAAATATTTAAAAGCTTAAACTGTCAACTTTTATATGAGTTTGCATATTTTTTTAGTGGTTAAATATTTACTGAGGCTTTTAGAAAATTTTGATGTTTGGTTCTCTACATCGAAGAAAGGTCGAATCGAGGTGATTTTTCAGCAATTAATTTACTTAATTCAGCATTCAACAATGAATGACGACGGATAATGATTTTTATAACATTAGTTTGGAAATGGGATGCAGTTTGGGAAGCGCATACGACTTTTTATTTGTTTTATTGTTTGTGCCAATATAACTGCAAATGACCGATGATCAGAATCAGGTTATTTGGCAAAATCCACAAATATTCACTCGATTGGTTCGCCATTTAGGTTTTCATTTGCCAAAGAAATCGAAGTGATGTCAAATTAGGAGTTTCTTAACCTTCAGAATCAAATAGATAGTATCCGAGATTTGAGGTTTCTTTAGCATCTAAAAATCACATCATATTTCACTTCCTATTAACGATAGTTGAAAGCAAACTTGCAATTATTAAATTTTCACAGATTTATGCAGTTTTACTACATTTGCTAGGTTTGGTACCGCCTAATGAATGAATGCTTCGGAGGACATTAAAGTTCCGAATACCCAAGATTATTTCTATTCTTTATCCACTTGATACATGCTTGTATCAAAGCCCTTTGTAGGCAATGTGTAAAAATGCTTTTTACACATTTCCTACAAAGACGTAAAAAAGTGGACAATTAGACCGACTGTTGACAAAGCTATTGTCAAAATACGAAAAAAGTCAGTTACCAATGTCTTATAGATGATTCGGGCGTTATTATGGATAAACTTAAGCCGGGATGTGGAACCACAAATGATGGGAACACTGTTAGGAGGTTTTTAAGGATTATCTGAAAATGGCGAGCATTACTGAATCGAATTAAGGTCCTGAAATGGTTTTACGTCATTGCCAATTAATTTTTTTCAGGATATGAGATTGATATTGAGGCTGCATAAAACAAAATGAAAATGCTGCTACCTACAAGGAAACGAAGACCTTGCACCTGCCAGTCAGCGTGGACAAAATTTTATGTCATGCGACTGAGGTAAGGCTAAAGATTTTTAGGGCAAGGCTAAAAAGGTCGGGAAACCCGAAATAAAGATTAGAAACGTTTTCTTATATCTAATACATGGAAAACGTTTAAACGTGTATTTACCTAAAATGAAATAAATAAATCAGGCAGGGGATTTTCTCGAAACAAGTTTATGGTCAATGCTAAGAAAATGTTATATATACGAATATTTTCCTGCATTTTCATCTAAAAAAAAATCTAACGGAATAACTATAGTCGAAATCTGTATTTTTGTAGATACTGTCCTAAGCGTTTGTAATAATTATTGGATTTTTGTACATACATGCACGTATTGCTCACCAGTAATAAACAGCATAAGAATTTTCCAGTAGGGTTTATTGAGATGTTTAAGTATTTTACCCACCTTAAATAAAAAACCACTTCCTTAAATAAAAGAAATTGGCTTTTTTGACAGTATTTATCTATGTAAGGTACGCTACCATTGTGCAAAGTTTTAAGGTCGTGTCGGGGTTAAACTCCTACTATAATATATAAAAAAATAGATTAATTCAAAACTCAGTTGTACATGGGAAAATAGTCATGACGCTATGGAACTAATGCCGACCGAGAGCATAATAAGTGTAAAAATGTATCGACATCAACGCTGTCACTGCGGCTGGACGATATGCAAGCAGGCAAGGGGAAGGTTGCGACATGTGGTCAAAGGGTACATTTTCTGATCGCTAGTGCGGTGATCTTGTTTTAAATATCGATAATTTATCTTACACCTGCAAATGTTTGAATTACAAAATAAATTAAACAATATTTCTGTTATAAAATTCATTAATTTAAATATGTCTCACATTTGTTTAAATAATGTTAGATTTATTTAGGTATTTTTAAATGTCAAGTAACGCGCAAAACAATCATTTCAGAAACATTGAGGCTTATGCGCAGTTCACGTACTGAATAAATAGTACATTTTCATATATTTTTAGATCAAAATAGCATTATTTTTAAGTAAATGGGAAATGTTATTACATCTTTGATTCGAAGATGTTTATCTTCATAAATCACTCTTTGGTCTACGACGAAACACTTATTCAGTAGAATTCTTTGAGTAATACTAATAGTGGTTTAAAATAAATGAAAATTTTCGTATTGTTCGTCAACTTGCGAAAACAAAAAAAATATGTATGTATATATGTATGAAAAAATGTTGACATTTTTCTAAGATGCCCTGCTGTATTCCTGGAACAGTTAACGGTATTTTTAATGAATAAATTTGTATTAGAGTAAAAAAATTATTTTATTGCTTCACTAAAAACTTCTGCAAGCGTCAATAACTTACAGACAGACATTGGATTGCATTTTAAACGCGTAGGCCAGTTTTAGCTTGTAGACAATAAGGGGCAGTCCGCGCGAATGCTTGTTCTTTATTCTACGGTATTTGCTATTTGTTATTTATTCTACGGTAGGCGCTGTTTTGCAACACGTGATCGTCAGTTCCGTCGTCGGAATGTCAAAACACATGTCGCCGTCACAATGGCGCAGCGCGGCGACGCATTATGCAAGCGCTTTGTTCGCAAACTGACCAATATTATTGCGAGGCATTCAGAATCTGGCGATCCGCACGTTACTCGCTAGGACGCTTGCGAAAGTCGACCTCAATGATACCGACTGTCGATGTAAGCGGTCATTTTTATACGTGATTCACTGTTTGAATTCCGATCAGAATAATAATTGTATTCGACGTCTTTAATCATTAAATACGTCAAATACAATTATTATGTGTCTAATCAGTCGTCGTTGCTAATTATAGAAGATATTCCTACTCATTCTGCGGTTACTATTCTGATAACGCTTGTACTACTGTCCACTTTAACAGTGTGGTTTATTTTTGGAATGAACGAAGTCTAAATTGTAGTTTGTATAAGATTTCCCAAAACTGTTACACAGTCACAATAGCCTTCAGCAAAATAAATAGTATCTAAACTAATCGATGTAAATTTCCTTACGGTACATGAATATTTTGCGTAGTAAATTTATAATTTCTTAAGTGCTGTATTTCTTTTACAATGACACGTTTCGAAATCTTTCTCAAGGGAAACTCGACATATGTTTCTGTGAAATGTAATAGAAATAATTAGAAACGTGAACTGATCGGCGTGGCGGCCTACGGCCTTCGATGAATCATACAATAGAGTTTGTCTATCGCTTGCGCAGTGGCAAGCGTGTCGTTGCAAATAATCGTAAAACTCACGTTCTGATGCATTCAAGGTTGCGAGTCGGAAGGGTTTGGCGGCCCACTTGACGGGCAATTTTCTTTATGACCAGTGGAAACAAACTGCCTGTTAAATATTAATATTTGTCATATACTTGTACGTAACGACTAAATTAAATACCCATTTCCAGTGTTATGAGGGAACAATCGCAATTACTCTCGGGCATAATGTATTAACTTGGTATAATAAAATTCCAATGCAGTGCTTTGTGAAGCTATTTATTTAGCAGTATAACTTCTTAGCAATTGGGTATTTGACTAAATTTTGTTTTTCATTAATCATAATTTCAAGGTACAAATTGATGAAGAGTGTAATTTTTTTTAAATAATCTTAAAAATTTACAAAGTTATAAAAGTTTAAATTTAACCTTTAGACAAGGACGGAAATACTGTGTTGTGAGGTCATTTTTAATATTGCACATTATATTCTACAAGAGGAAAAGAGACAGGGATATGCCCAACTCTATCCGTATCTTCAAATTTAGAAGCCTATAACTGGCTTATTTTTCAATCAATATTTGAATTTTTTTAATTAGTTTCTGGTTTTTAATTAATTTATATTTCACAATATTGTATGAAAATATCAAAATTTAGAATGAGTCAACTACCGGATTGCGTGCATATACTCTATTAATATTATTAAAGTTACGTTTAGAAATGTTAATTCGGGTACAGTTGGACAAACTTCGGTAACATTGTCAATACTATTACAGTTATATAGGTTATATGTCATATCATGTCGTCACTTTGTGTCGATACATGTCAAACGTGCCTAAGCATATTTTGGGAAAAGGTGTTGTTGCTGCCTGCTTTTATTAAAATCCAAAAGCAGAGTGCAATACTGCCAACACTTTCATTCCGTATAGACATTTATTTCATATAATGTCTATACATTAAAAAAAACACACATTGTAAAAAAAAGTTGAAACCGCCATCACTTTTTTAAAAAAAAAACAAGTTTTTATTTTGGACTTCAGCACTTTTGATAGTAAGATCATGAATTTAAGCTCATTTGAAAAAAAACTGTCGCTGTGTTTTGTCATTATCGCTATCATTATGTCTATAAACCATAATGAAAAAACACTACGTGACGTAGGCTTTTTTGATGTAACTGACTATAAAGGGACGTACTTAGATTCTGAGCCCTAGAAAAAAAAGAAACGCTGTTTTTTATTATTTATTTACAAAGGTCCGTTCATATTTAGAATCTGGTGAAAATAATGTTTATCAAACAAGAAATACAGAAAAAATCTCACATTTTTAATTGAGTAATATATTGCTTTAATAGCTCCGTTAATATATTTCTTCCCACTGTTTACGATGCACAACTATTTTAAACTATGAAATAAAGAACATTTAATTAACTAATATTTGGTAATTAAATGCACAAAATTATTATCATATTTAGAATCCGATCAAAATACTAATTACTAGCCAAGGTCAACAAGTATTGTTTCATTGTTATATAGGCAAAAATTATCTTCTCTTAAATTTTTAATTGAATAATGTGTTCTTCCCCACCATTTACGTTTCACAGCCATTTTAAACTATGAAATAAAAAAACACTTAATCAACTAGGTAATACTTGGTAAGTCAATGCACAAAATTATAATCTAAGAATTACTACCTTAGAAAGTCAAAAAGGGAAGCATGTTTTTGCCAGTGTCATTATAAAAAGTCTAAGATTTCTGTTAGTAGGTATCCACAATCAGCGTTTACTAATATTACATCATCGTTTTGTGACAAATTGTCATTGTAAGACAGGACATTTTTGAAATATTCTAAATCAGGTAAGTTCCTCCAGGCTTCGCCGAAATGTATTTCTGGAATTTTTTTAACGTCGTTTCTTTTTTCAGTGTTAACATTAAAACGTGTGTTTAATATCTGTGGTTGAATTCCGGAAATATATTTACGACGTGCCATTGAATTGCATATACCATTTTTGTATGAAATTTCTCCCCGAACAATAATTCATTGAATCGATTCAGGCAATGGTATAAGCAAGATGATATTTCATTAGTACTTTTGGATGCCATATCTTCTGTCCATATCTAGGAAAAAACATTACCTTTAGTGAGGCTAACGTGAGAGTTTCTCTCAACAATCGTAAAGTTGTATAAGCATAATTACCGCGAATATTGAGCTGACTGGTCAGCCACCTTTTGTAAGGGTTAATTCTTCTGACAGTCAAAAGACCAGGTATTTCCGGATTGTTTTTCAATTTATCGAAAAAGCATTTTGCTCTAATTTTGTGTATCCTGTACTGGGCACGCAGGTTGTTTCTCAATTTTCTCTGTTTTTTACTTTTCCAATAACTCCAAACAGCCTGAACACATGTCTTGGCGCGGAAAGCCAAACCCAATGATAAAAGAGGTAATGAATACCTTTCTAAAGAAATTGTTGGCTACTGAATATCCCGGCAGGGACTTGTCTTCATACATTTGGTATAGTTTATGTATATTTAGACTGCGATCAAGGTAAATTCTTCGTGTAATTTTGCCCCTACAATGATGGCAATGGACAAAATTTCATTATGAATTTCTGTATAGCTTCTTTCTTAGACTGGAAAGCAAGATCTTTATGATCTCCTCCTCGCGTTTCTGATGCAATTTTTTCTGTAGCAGCATATCGATTAGAAACGCCTTTAATACGGCCTTGTTTAATTTTTAAATAAACACACAATTTTCAAATGCCCAAAATGCAGCGAAGCACACAGGAATTTTTGTTTAGTTTTATGCTTACTAATAAAATACTGTTTTGAAAATGCGCGTCCATTTCTCGTATTATTTCTTGGGCGTTTTCTTTTAACAGGGGTCAACAATATGTTGTAAATTATAATTATCTTGGATTATTTTATTAGGTTTATCATAAAAACTTTGCGAAAGTAAAATATCTCATTTGGCCGTTAAGGTAAGGGCCGTACCGTTAAGGTTTCACATTTGTACACACTCTTTTTGTAGTGCTGACACTTTGATTTGGCAAGGTTTTCTGCAGAGTACCTTAGAACAGAGAAACTTTGAAATAGAAGATAATAATGTCGATATACAATGCTTCACCCGGATTATTCAATATTACTGCGGAAAAAGTAGTCTATATGTTTGCTATTCTAATTCTAATCTGTAAAGTTTTAACAAGATCAGAAGTTTTCACGTATTTACATTTTAAAACATACAATAATCTAAAGGGCTATATCTGAGTCCGACCTTTATTATGAAACTTAGGAAATGTTTGTGATTATAACCCTATTCAAAACAAAGCGAAATTATCATGGTTAACTTACAATGCCTGCCTTTTTTTTTTAGTTTTCATTGCTCTGGAGCTTTGATTTCTTTTTAGCTAATTCAGGCTTCATAATCATCATATATATTAATACGCTAAGGTTAAGATGTTACTCTCCCTTTTTAGAAAAAACCTCACAACTAATCCACATAAATTATATATCATTTTATAGATAATTGCTTGCTCTACCGGCATCCACAACTAAAAAATTTATTATTGCTATTGTTTTTGTAAATCAATTAATTATTAAAATTATATACACAAAACAGCAATGCTGCCATCTAACGGCTCAACGTCAATATGATTGACGGTCGGTAAAATTTTTGTTTAATTTCAAATCCACTCACGTATAAATAAAGTGGCGCTTTAGCTCAATGCTTTTGATACTTGCGCCTCTATATGTCAATTTTAGTAAAATATTTGTTTGATCTGTCATCTGAGCTTCATAATGGAATAAAAACGTAATAAGCAGTGTGCAAAATTAGAAATGAATTGAATACCTGCAATAAATTTTGATTTATTAAATTGAGTTGAATAATTTATAATGCGAAGACTTCGCACGGGTCACGCTACTTATTTGTTTATCGTCCATAATTCGATAATAATCCAAGCGCACGATATGAAAACCACGAGCTGACGTCAACAATGGTGGCCATAATACTGCGCAGGCCTGTCTGTCATTGGCCAAATCGGACTTTGGCGAGTTTGATTTACAATGACATTGTGACTGACATAAGCTAATATGAAAACAAAACGAACATTTTGAACCTTATTTGTGAGACCCCCTCCTGGAGTCTAATCGATAGTGATAATACAGTTATTACTTATATGCAAGTATAGAAACTTTGTCAAATTAAAAATCTTTAGTAAAATAAAAGAAATACAGCCATCTAGTGGAAAGCTATAAAATTAGTGATAGTTACCTGTAACAGAAACGGATGCTGAATTTGAGTTGAGTAATAATCTTAATTATTTCAGTTGCAGGTGTTGACCTAGTCTTAAAGGTATAAAACCGCAGTTTCATTAAAATCAGTGTAGTAGCTTTTGAGCGATGCGCGCAGATATGGCCTTGTTACCAATTTATTACATAATTTTTTGTGTGTATGTGTGAGCGTGCGCGGGCGGGCACATGTATGTATGTGAACGAGTGTGTGTGCGCGCGCGTGTATGCCTTTGCGAACGAGTAGGTCTGCGTGCGTATGCGCGTGCCCGGGAGCGCACATGTGTGTGTGCGAGCGCGTGTGTGTGCGCGCGTGCGCGCGCGCGCGCGCGTTTGTGCACGCACCTGTGTGTGAGCGCGCGTATGTGCGCGCGTTTATGTGTGCGCGCGCGTATGTGTGTGCGAGCGCGTATGTGTGTGCAAGCGCGCATGTGTGTGCGAGCACGCATGTGTGTGTGCGCGCGCGTGTGTGTGGGAACGAGTGCGTGCGTGTGTGTGTTTGTATATATATAACTCAATTAGTTCCGAATAATTAAATCATTCCTTTTTTCACTTTTAGAATCACTCTCTCGTATCTTCTCTACATTCCTGCCAACTTTATTTTATCCTGTTTGCTCGTTGGGCACAATTTTTTTCAAAAGATCCCACTAATATCTACTCCCAGCAAGTACTCGAGGACTTGCTGGAAGGAAGTCCTCATGTCATGTTACTAATACAATTTCTTATTGAGCAATATTTTTGGTTTTATCTTTTTCTGAAAAAAAAAAGTCCATTCACGCTAAACGCGTTACTTCCACTGCTTCAATTAGACGAGGAATTGCATGATAGTAAAATCTTTGTAAGGGCAATATTCTCTTTATTGAAATTGTCATGTCCTTTACTATTTAGGTAAAATGAAGAGTAAATATTCTTGGCTCACCTTTTAAATGAAGTTCAATTTAAGAATAATCACAATATACAAGTTAATATTTTACTTATAAACGACGCTGTGACATATGCGTTACAAGTGAGTAAATATATTGTAATACCGGGATTATAAAATAAAAATGTCCGATTAATGCTATTATAATAATGTTTTCCGAAAGTGATCCAACATTTTAACCTTATGTTCAAGTTGAAATAATGTAATTAAACAATACCCGAATTATTTCCAATAATGCATGTTCTTAAACAACAGCAACACAATGTGACTATCTTTGTCACAAGCTGTTTTCAGAGGAAATTACCAAATGCTAAATGTGTCTATAGTGGTGTTTTATTTATAAAATCGCGATTTATTATAGACACGCCACAGGTGTAGTATAATTTTATTCTGGAATTCTATTGTTTTAGGATCTAATTCAACTTGTAATTCAATAAAACAATTGTTATGTGTGTAATATAACATCTGGTGGGCCATAAAATTGCTTATTGTGTAAATTGAATATTTGTACGTAAATATTTTACGGAATTCCACACACTGTTTACAATTACTGTGCTCATTTATTTTTTGCTTACATCTAGCCGTTTGCAATTATTCAAAAGTTTACGTGCATATTTATCTCAACACTGTTTTTTTTTCAAATAATTGTTTAACCGCGTGATAACGTTAAACATCCTAGTTTATAAGTGGAACGTGTGTTATTAATGAAAATAAGGTATCGACGCATAGATTTGAACGGGTGGGTTGGTTTTTCAATTAGATTATAAGAAGACAAGTAATCGTAGCGATTGTCTTACATCTGTTAATATTAACATATGTATCACATTTTTACGCCTATGAACGATGCAGCAGACAATATATTTACGTTGGGAAGAATGAATATGTGCAAATAGTTTAATAGAAATACTGTGTACCGTTAAATGTTTAGAACTGCCTAAAAATTTACCGAACCATCGTAGTGCGAGCTTTACTCATACTTGACAGGTTTTTTTATTTTGGGTTTTAGAAATTATTCATCTTTTTAACACTTCCTTTAATATTACTTCTATAGGTTCTCAAGCTAGCAAAGGGAGCTGATACTGTTCGCCTTTAGCTTGTGTTTTGCTATTTCCACGAAGAATTTATTCCTTCAGAGCAGTAAAGTTTCAAGTATTTTATAATCTTGAAATTTAGTAGTAAAATTAGAATTTTGTGGTTAATGTTCCGGGATGATATATTGTCTTCTTTCGAAAAGAATTATTTTTTTTCATGTTCTTCTAAAGATCGAATTCAATGGCAAACGCTTTCACAAATCTCTATTGATTTATTGCAAAACGATGTTTTCTTATTTTAAAAATGTTAATTTTCTTATGTACACATATACTAACTGTTAGTATACACAACTTAATTGACCTTATGGGTACAATAGAGGACATAAAACACGACAGATACAAGTTAAAAGAAGGGGCTGACACTGAGTGCTTTCAGATTAGGAAGTCGACGCTGACGTATCTGTAAGTCTTATTCTTAAACAATATAATATTAAATTTACGGATAGTCCGGTAATATTCTCGCTGTTTTAATCGAGCCCGATAATAACTGCTGCTTTAACTACGTCGATCAAGTTATATTTAATTGAATCGTATAAAAAATCTGGGATTAAATTTGAAATAGCTAAAATGTAAGCCAATAGGAATTTCGGAATGCTCAAGGCATCTATAAACGAAATTAAAAATGTTTTTTGAGATGTTAAAAATGCACTTGCTGAGAAGACTAGAAAATCCTCTTAAAAATATTCAGAACTTCAAATTACGTATTATTTCATTCTTCCAAATAGTGCTTAGCGATTTTACAATGAAGTCGTTTAATGACCGGTAAAGTCGATAAGCAACACAAGTGAATTCGATATGCGCTAACCGTTCATAAGCTCTTAACTGAAACGTGTAAACATTTACGAACTTTATCGCGTCACGTCTTCTATTTCCAACTCTGATTCGCATATGCGATTGTTACTGATTGATTCAGTTCTACGTAATTAATTTACGTCATACATTTGTACATCGTCATTGGGATGGTTTTTATTTAGGTTTTAATTAATATAATAAACCATGTTAGGAATGAACGATTTAATAAGCCTTTCCAACTACCATAATATGCAGACTGGAAAGTACAATACTACTTGGGATAAAAATTAGAGATTACCTTAGAAACGTATAATAATTCTTCAGGCAGTAAAGGATGGTGTAAAACCTCGAAGAATGAGCGAATCATTAGTTGCAATGAACTCATATGGCGCCATTGTAACAATCTATAAAAATTCTTAGTGACTATGTAACATTGAAAGTCTTTAAACGTTATTTTCCCTTGTTAATCATTCCTAGTTGATCCCTAAAATTGGTGAGATCGATAACATGCCAGGTAGAGAGTGCGCAGACGGCTGTGTAGAACCATTTCGAATACTTTATTGAATGGAGGTAACTCTGATAACATTTATGGCTAATATTTATTTTGTGACTAGATATGTCAACAGAAGTAAGCAAAATAATCTTCGAAAGGGCAGATAAATTCCAGAAGTCCCACGTACGTATGATGTTTTGGCTGCGTAATTTATGAACGCTTCGGCTGACGCTGCTTTTAGAGACTTCGGCATATTCCACACCAGGTATGGCGAACCAATGTCACGCGTGCCACAGACTTATTCGATTTGTTTTCGTTTGTACCTACGTAGTCGATTGCGATTACACAAAGTTTTAAAATTGTATTGTCCCGCATGGCTAGTCTGCAAAACAACAAACAAAGAGTGCAAGATAAGTGCCAACGAGACTTCCAATTTTGGTGGACTGAGAAATATTGCATGATTAACGAAGGCGATAAAGCAGTATGTGTTTTGGAACAGTGATATGTAGAACATCGCCTGTAAATGGCATTATGAAACAAATCACAGATCTCTTCGTCAAAAAAGCTAATCAGAATAAAAGAAATTAACATTGAAAGAGAGGTTGCGTGAAAGAAGGTGCGAGAAGGTTGCGTGTACATTGAAAAAGAGGAACAGACTGTTGAAATCTGTGATTCAATATATTAGTAAAGATTGTCATACAAGTGCCACAAGCTTCTCAGCAGCAAATGTTATAGCCCAGCATGATAAATCTTTTAATGAAGGCGAGTTTATGAAAGAAGCTTGGTTAGCATGCGCCCCTTCACTTTTTGATGATTTTGAAAATAAAGATAAGTAATTCAACGCAAAAAGAGATTCCTTCATCTAGAAACACAATAGAAGATAGAATTTTAAAATTGGTAGAAAATATAAACGAACAATGAAAAAATGACATGTCCGAATGAATTAAGTCTGCTCCTTTTACTTCGATATGTTTCGATGAAAGTACTGATTTAACTAAACTTGCTCGTTTAGCGGTTTTTGCCCAATATTGTGTTGCTAATGACGTCAAAGAAGAATTAATTGCGTTACCATCGTTGCCAACAACGACCAAGGGTGCAGATATTTGTATAGATGTTAAAAATGCACTTGCTGAGAAAGAAATTGACTTAAGCAAAATTGTTTTGACAACGACTGATGCAGCTCCAAGTATGGTGAGTACAAAAAATGGTTTTATTAGCGCATTTCAAACACACATAGGACGTTCGATTCATGAATTCCACTGCATCATTGATCAACAAGCCTTGTGTGCTAAGGGTGGTTTTGATTGCCTTGAAAATATAATGGCGGTGGTCACACAAATAGTGAATGTCGTATCGTCGTAGGCTTTTAATAAACGAAAATTTGATGTTTTTTGGATGAAGT
The DNA here is from genome assembly GCA_039881145.1 of Druceiella hillmani. NCBI lineage: Eukaryota > Metazoa > Arthropoda > Insecta > Lepidoptera > Hepialidae > Druceiella > Druceiella hillmani. The sequence continues at coordinate 24,521,984 of JAYKKI010000003.1, read as the reverse complement.
CAACTCTGTGTATAATTGCTTACTGATTCATAACAATATTCTCTGGTTGAGCCGCGGTAAAGTACTTCAAAGATGTTTTGATTGTTTGGAAGAAATCAGGCTGTTTTTAGAAGTTGAGGGAAAAATTGAACAATACACACGAGTGACGGATGATATGTGGCTCTCAAAATTAATCTATTTTACAGACTTGTGCCAGCATTTCAGTGAATTGAATATAAAGCTTCAAGGCCCAAATAAAACGATTATCGTCATGATAGATCTAATTCGTGCTTTTGAGGCAAAGTTGGAACTTTACAGGCGAGATATTAATACCAAGAAGTATTTTTCAAATTTGAAAAAAAATCACCAAATACTTAGATTTATAACAAAAAACTGACGAAGAAAAAGTCACTGAAGAATTTATTTCGGTAATTAATTCATCAATCGAAGAACTTTCTGCAAGAGTTTGTCAGTTCAAGGAATTATCGGAAACATTAAAATTTATTATGTATCCTGACGTGACTTCAGTGGATAAATGACATTTGTCCAAATTTTATTGGTTAATAATTGAAGAAATTGAAATGTAGCTGATCGACTTCCAGTCTAGTTCAATATGGAAAAAATTATCGAATTAATGAAAGAGTGGGAATTAAATGTAATTAATAAAAGACTATCGGGCAATATGACTAAAAATGCCAATACTAAATCATGGATACGTTGAATTCTATCCCAGACATATTTAGTTGTCTGAAAAAGGTACTTACGCTTGTGAGTCATTGTTTTCAGAAATGAATATCTTTAAAAATTGCCACCGAAACCGTTTGTCAGATAAATCCAGTTCAGCTTACATTATGAATACAATTCAGCTAAAAGTAACAAAGTATGAACCTAATATAAGAAATGTAGCATCTAATTTGCAACAACAGAAATCAGTCTAACTTTTTTTATTTAAATGAACATAAAACACTAAAATTACGATTGCTGTACAAATTTCAGGTCGCAAAGCTCTTTGCTTTTAATTAATAGCATCTAGTTTTATTTTTTGTCCATCACATCACTAAGGCAAGATTCTTTGACGGCACGTCATGGAATTACCCACATTATTTGTTTTATAAAATATGGCACGTTCGCCAATAAAAGTTTGTCATCCCTGGTCTACATTGATCGATACGCAACAGAAATGCATTGTCATGATTAGTGGCCTGCGACGTTGTTGATCAACTATTCAAAGATACTGATTTAAATTACTGGATAAAGACGTGCATGGTGATCGCATTAAATCAGGTTATAACGAAGGTTTCTAGGAAGCGATTTTGAGCATTAATATCTAACATACGATCAAAATGCTTTCTAGTCGGACTTCGCGTCACCTCTTAACTTTTTTGCGTTACAAACGACTTAAATAATATATTTTTACGACTCTGAATTAAACTAAGTCTGCTATTAGACTTAGTTCCCACCAATTTTAATTAAGCCCGCCAATAACCGCTGCTTTAACCAAGTTGACCAAGATAAATTTAATTGAATTGTACAAAAATCGAAGCCTTCGGCAGACGTTTACTTAAAGATTAAGTCGGGTTAGCCCATTTAATCTAGTATTAAAAGTCGGGGTAGTCCATTTAATCTAGTATGGAAACAGCTTCAAGACGGCCATCGAAAGGAGAAAGCAATATTACCTTACAAGTAAAAATAAAGACCCATATTATAGAGTTATATAGATGAACACTTTGTGATTTGTTTTGTTATAAAATGCGTTCCTTCAAATCTTTTCGACCATATTTAATTTTAAACATAATGTTGAATACTGTGTTTAAGGATATAATAATTAATTATTAACTTAATAATATGTTAAGTGGCGGATTTAATACGTTAGATTTGATACCTTGAAGAACATTACCTTTTGATTCATTTTTAAAGAATTTTAACCGACGCGCTCCGCCTTTTGTTAAGCTGTGAAACGTGTATCATAAAACTACACCCACCTCCGTGATCACCTTTAATCTCCGAGACTCGAGGATAAAGGAATCCCACTCAGGCTCCCATTTGAAATGGGTAACAAAAAGTCGACTGTCTGGCTGGCTGGTATGCGGCCCCGAAATATTGGGCGTTCACGAGATTATAAATGGATAATGAGACAGATCTTTAAATATTTACCGGACTCGACCCGATTCGTCGAATGAGTTATTTTTGAACTAACATTGCTTACGTACGCGTTTGAAAAGAAGATTCTAGTGTAAAATATATGATTGTGTTTAGGAACAGAAATTAATGCCTTAGGAGATAACATCGCGTGTAGCATAGTTACTTGAGGCATTCTTGTTCAAGACTGCATTGTGTGACAATTAAATGAGAATGTGGAAATAATTTCTTGAATTTTCGCTCGAAACTTATTGAAATTAAGAATATACTTAATAAAGAAAAGGATATAATGAACTCGGCTTCTTTAAGAGATGATAGAATTGCAATCAAAGAAGAAATTACGAGATGCATATTTTGAAAGTTACATAAATACGCATGTTACTAATGTAAGCCTATGTATATATCTAGATATACTTAACTATCTTGATAATTTATTTGTGCAATTTGTGCATACAAAACTCGGAGTCCCTTTCTAATAGTTTCATTTATGTTTCATTCTATTTGTTGGTCTAAAAAAGTAACAGTAAAATAGTAATTCATTTAATCAGTATCGTCAGGAAAATAGCGAAATAAAATATTTAAACTAAAATCTCTACCAGGTGCCTACTTAGGCTTCGTACAAGTCGTGAAAATGGTTTTAAGTAAATAATAAAACATTTATTAATGCAGGCATATTTTTATTTTTGTAAGTACCTACTCTAATAATAAATACGAATATGGATGAAAAGCGACGAACGTTTTCAAATGTAAGTTACTTTTTAGCTATAATTTTCTATTATTACACTTTCATTAGTAGGTTTTGACTTATTACTATGTTTCGTACAAGTCGTGAAAATGGTTTTAAATAGATAATAAAACATTTATTAATGCAGGCATATTTTTATCATTGCAAGAAACTACACTAATTATAAATACGAATATGGATGAACGGCGACGAACGTTTTCAAATGTAAGTTACTTTTTAGCTATAATGTTCTATTATCACACTACCATTAGTAGGTTTTGACTTCTATTAGGATAATGATGAATACATCTATAGAATCATAAGAAAGTGCGCATAGCATAAAGCCATTGCGGAATAAGGACCAAATGTGGGTCGCTAATATACAGATAAGTTCCCTGGAACATTAGCCGACCTAAACTCACCTTTTGGTTGTAATAGTTGATAATAAAAATTGTCAAAATAATTTATATATTATGTTGTATATAAAACTAAGATACATTTATGGAAGAATTAATAAAATAAAAATTATGACATTTTCTGGAACTACCTTTCGACTTCGTACGATGGAAAGGTTAATATTAGAAACAGATATTATGTTGCAATTAACGTAAAATAACGCTAAAATATTATGATTCGCGAAATTAAAATTAATTAAGGAAGCATCGAGGATGCATTTGAAATTGTGCCTGCGGATAGCCAATTCGCCAACACCAACAAGTAGGCGTTGAATTCACTCGCCAGCGCGTCTGCGCGATGATGTCAGTCTCTTTGCTTTACTTATTGGTGACTCGCGGCGACCTATAAACTTATGTTTGTGGAGACCATCTTCCTATAGACGATGTTATTCATCGAATAATACATAATCTTTAGGTAGTTTATTTTCATTATTCAAATCATACATAAAACGGCGCCGAAATATGTGGTGGTAAACTAAGAAAGTAAGTTTAACTTTATAATAGACACAGATTGATTTTAATAATAAAATGACAACGGAATACGTAATTTTTAAGCCGAAATCACTAGTGACGCTTTTAGGCATTTATTACGTTTTTTCTTATGTCAGTGGTGTCTTTTAAATATGAGACAGGTCCCACGACTGTATTAATTTGACGATTTATGTTTCTGAGCTGTCTCCGAAGACGATGATCGTCTGCACACTAAAGTGAAGTATGACACTTGAACACATTGAAAAACAAAAAAAACAAGTTATATAATTGTGAAAAAAAATTAAAGTAGTTGTTTTTTATGAAGGTTGAGCCTTAAGCAAATGAGGGTGCAAAAATGCCGTAGCTCTTTTGATGTTGCTTCACAGATGCAGTGATAACCCTGCGTGCATATTGGTAAAATGATATGGGGTCAAGCAAAATATCTCGCAAGTTGATATTTATAGTATAAGGCATTCAACTTCCACTAGAATATCTGTCTTAAGAATTTATTTTTTAGAGACTGGAAAAGGTGATGATTTAAACGACTTAAGGCGCTTCACCATTGTGTAGACGATCTCTTCATTGTCTAACATGTAACTTTAAGAGAGATAATACAATTGACAAATATGTTATATGTACCTTTGCCAAACTCATGTATGTAGGACTGAAGAACAATGTTCATTAACAACAAATGCAAACGTAAAGTCATCCTCTACTCAGGTAGCGACGGCGGCGCTCACCGCCACTGAACTTAGATGCCAAGTCTCTATCTAACTCTCGATGGTTCGTTGACTATCTTCTAATGTGTTGTTTAAAAGTGTGTCGGGATGGAGTCGTTCTGTCTTAACTTGCCTTAAATATAATTGTTATTAAATTATAAATTTAAAATATTTTCAAGAGTTTGGATGAAACAATTTCGTTACGATTAAGAAAATAATTTAGATGTACTTCTATAAATATTACATAAATTGTCCATTAAGGTAAGGCTGGTGTCTTTTAGGACAGCAAAGACAAAGTAGCGCGGAGACATACTCATAGTGACTTAGATGGCAATCAGAGCTCAAAGTGGCTCCTTCTCTCAAATTGAATTATAAAACAAAATTTGTTTAAGATTTATGACAACAAAGATTAAATTTTACTTAAAAAAACGCAATTTACATAAAAATATGCCGGAACTACAGGTTTTTATGGATTTTTGAATGACACAGAATCAATAAAACTCACTGTTGACAGAAACTGGTGAATACTAATTGAAAAATAAACATTTATAAGTTTAATTATAATAGACACTTTTTTTTAATCATACTTCGTAGTAAAATAATAACTTTTAATTACGTATTTACACTAAACGTTTGATATTTTTAAAGTATAGCACTAAAACTTACTACTTGAAACCTAGTAATAGATGTAACTTTATGGATCACGTTTTATCTCAGTGGGGGTAAACACTAATATTTTTGAATCAACTGAAAATCATTTCCTTTTTGAAGTAAAACTTCTTTACGCACGCTGGACTTGGGGGAGTAAGCTGGTGAATGCGTGACGAGAGCGTTACGAAAAGTGTGATCGAGCGAGGCGAACGGAAGTTGAGAGGGAGATATAAGTTAGTGAAAACAAAAAGAGAGAGTTACGTTTCGTATATTACTGTAGGGGCAAGAGAGAGAGGTGCGAGCACACATTTTCTTTCTCTCTTCCTCTCATTGCCAGTGCATGAAATATATATATATATATATATATATATATATATATATATATGTGTGTGTGTGTGTATATATATATATATGTGTGTATATATATATATATATATATATACATATATATATATATATATGCGAGCTTGCTAGCGTTACGCGAACGGTGATTTTTTGATTATTTTGTAATTTCATTTCGTTCTTGAACAATTTTATAAATTATTATTTTGTTCAATACATTAAATATTCTACGTTTAAAGTGAATAAAATTGTAAATTCATTTTAAAGTTCATATTTTGTTAATTCGAAGTTTTACTCCAGTCGTGTGGTTTAAAGCACACTATTTTTTTATTTAAAAAATAGTCACAGTCATGATTAAAACAACAATCATTAGTCATTATTTATAACTTCGATTAGAATGTTGACTGTAGCATTTTTCGAATTGTTTATAGGCAGGTATGTGTATGTATATTATTAATTACTATGAAATGTGAAACTCAATGAGCGGGTCGACCGTTGACGCAAGGTTAGGTAAGAGAGAGAGGACAAGCGGCCTACAACTCACGTGCTTACCCTCTCTTACCCAGTTAGCACTAGTTACGGGAAAGATCTAAAATAAAAATGTAGCATTCGTTCTTTGTTCACTTCACATATATTAAACTACTTCACTGTAGTGCTCCGCTTGTAGTAACGTGGTAAATTTAAGAAATGAATGAAGAATTCCGCGCGCGTGATTTGAAAACACTTAATGCACTAAGGTCCATGGACACATTTACCATATGCCCTCTCTTTCGGTTGTCAATTGGTGGATCTTTGTTTATTCTTATATGCAATGATCTTATATTCATTAGACACGCCATAACCATTAAAACGAACAAAAAATACGGACCAAGTAGCACGACGCCTGATCTTTGATAAAAGAAATAGTGAGTCAATGAAGGAATGTGTATAAAAAAGATAGTCGTATTAAAGACGAACCAATTGACCTTAAATTTTTAAGGACCGACACTTTTAACCGTTAACAACGTGTCTACGAGTATACAGGCATGTCTTTACAGGCGTTATCGAGTTGATATACCAGACCACATTCCACGATTTCCTGGGTATACATTAATACGATTATAATCAAAATTTGTTTCGTATTTTCTTCCGTTTATAGATATACAATTCCACCATTAACGCAATTGTTGAGCGTTGTGCAGTGCGCGCGCCCCTAGCGTCGCGCGTCGTCAAAGCCATGCGACATGGCGAACATATTAGACTTTGAAAATAGAGCCGATACGAATATTTCCCAGAAAAACAAATTATACTGGTATTTCAATGTTTTTCCTAATTTTTTTCTTCGTGAATGTTCTGTTCATGATAGTGAAATTAAATATAAAAGTAAAAAAATTATTTATTATTAAAAATTTCTCCATAATAATAGAAAGGCCCAATAAATATATATATTATGTTTGTGTTATATTTTCGAGAGGTGTCTGAAAAAGTTCTTATTATAAAAAATAACCAACAACCCATTTGTTTGTTCAATGGGTTCTTGCGTAGTTTACGTAATTGCGTATGTGAATATTAAGTCTGAACTAAAATACATAAATATTGGTAAATTTATTTACGCGCGCGTCATGCATCAGAAACTGAATATGCATCGTTTCATAATTTGTATTATCTGAACAAATTTAGGTGAAATATGCAAATAATTATAATAATAATATAATTAAATGCTATCAAAAATCAAACGTGCTTTTAGGATCATGTGTCATAGGATCTACTTTCCTTTTATCAGAATAATCAATAGATATATTACGTAATTTTCAAAAACATTTTGTAAATCTGTGCTCTTTTGATTACTTTTTACATATTATTTTAAAACTTGTTTTGTATCTACCCAGTTGGAAAATTTGTAAATAAAAACAATTAAATGAAACTACGTGATGTAGTATTATTTCTACTTTCTTTAAGTTCTTTACCACGACCTAGGTTTCGTTGTATCACAACATCTTAAGGTGGGCTATTAGCATAGACATCTTTGCTAATAGCCCACCTGAAGGTGTTGTAATACAACGAAACCTAGGTCTTGGTAAAGAACTTAAAGAAAGTAGAAATAATACTACATCATGTAGTTTCATTTAATTGTGAATAATGAATTTCTACAAAATTAACACCAAATATATTGAATAAAAACAATCATAATCCCATAACATGTTTTAATTACAAATTCTATTGAGACGAAATTTTCAATTAGAATGCTTAGTCACGTTAAGAACTAAAACTAATTGAACAGTTAGATATCGATTTGAAGCTAATTAATTCGATAATAGTTTTGATTATACTTGTTAGTTTTAGCTTTTAATCGACAATCAAACCAAATTTTTTCCCAACACTGGTTACGATATAGTTTTCTTAAATTATATTATTTCTTTGCCGTGGAAAGATCTTTTCTCAGCTTGTTATTCAGAATATCTTTTTGGAAGAGAATAAATAATTAAAATATAATAAATTTGTTGTTAATTTTTAATTTGTTGTTAATTATATTATTCGAGGACGACAGGAAATGGTTGCCTTATTACACAATAAGTAACGGACGATTCTAAAAAAATAATTTCGAGATAATACTAAGCCGACAAAATGTTAAAAACATGGTTAATATTAAAATATTATATATATAATATTATTTTCATGTTATATCATTGGTGATTATTTCATAAATATGTTTTAGCTACTACATATCTGTGTATTAATTTATTAATAAATCGATATTAAATGAATACAATTAAATGTTTATAAATGTTTAAATGGGTATAGAATCCTTGCAGTGCGAGTAGAGACTAAAACATTAAATTGCACTTTGGCAACCGTAATGATGTTTTGTTAAAGTTTGTTCTTTTTAGAACGTCTTTGGTGTATCGTCGATAGTCCTTGGATACTTCAAGTAGTGATGTTATGTCAGCTCTGTCTCTATAAAGGAATTAATTCATCAACATTTGCATGGATAGATACCACATAACTTTCTTCTTTTATCAGGTCTTTATCGCAATGCCTTAATTATGCTTCATTAAAATATTCAGGACTATATCCATAAAGTCCTGAACCATTGAATATTGCATATTTATGTTCTTGGATATACAATGGTATATAATATACAATGGATATACAAACTCCTGGGGAGTTCTCAAATTGTGACCTGAATTATTAGACTGGCTGGATTTGACCATAACCAAGAAGGTGTAGCTTTGTTAAATTTGTTTTTAATTATTTAAAGAAAGATCCATTTAAGGACTGGTCGATGTGTTAAAGATATAAGAAAAAATAACATGATTATGTCACAGTCACGAGCCATGTAAACTGCGTCCAAATTTTTCGTATGCGTCCTATGTCCGTCTAATAAACGAAGTGTTCTTTTTTTACTGTTTCTCAAACTTAGTAAATGTTATGAAATACACCAACCACAACAAGAACGACGTAATCCATTTATTTCTTGAGCATCCATAAACAGTGTTCGTTGGCTCTCCTTCTATAAAATCGTTCATACAAATGCGTTTCGAAATGAACGTAGGCGGCATGAACTCAATTGCCCCGTTCATCGCACACACATGTGTTAAACCGTAAGTGCTTGATGTATTGCTCGTGTTGCCCACTGTGCGGTTTATATGTGGCAGATAGAGCAGTCTCGTACACGTTATACACTTCATTGGCTGTGAGATGATGTCCATCGAAAATTCGTTCATACTTGTCAAAGAACTCTGCTATTCTTCCTTTCTTTACTTCTGTATATCTCACCATCGACATTTCCTCCGGTGTATGCAATTATATGTAGGTATGAAACTTTTTCATGGAACTTTAGAACTATGTCCGGTTATAATTTTGTCGGTTATTTTTTACCTTAATTAAAACGAGGTGGTAAATCGGAACTCTCAACATATTAAAAATGCTAGTTTTTTTAAAAATCAGTAATGGTCAATCGGTAATGGCGGTATGTTAACTTTTTATTAATTTCTTCAGTCATATTTTCCGACTTTCCTAGCTTTTTGCACGTTTATTTAAACCTACATCATATCAAAATGTGGGTTTTAGAATTATATATACTTAACTGGATACATTAAATTCCATTCTTTATTATGTATCCCATTCAATGCTTCCAATCCAATTCAATTTCTTATCTTAATACTTCAATTTATTATAAACCATTTTTGCAACATTGACGCCTGAAGCGTAATTGAAATTAGTTCCTAATTTTCTACGAACGCCGAAGTTTTACCGATGTGACTTAAAAACTTCGAGCGATTTAGAATGCGCGTTGATTGCAAATTTAATTCAAAGTTAATCACATAACCTGCAAAATAGCTTTTGTTTGCACAGCATATACAAATAAAATGAAAGGTCAAAAACTACGAAATTTGCAACTAACAAGAGAAATATACTCCGTTGCTTTCTGTAAGCACTTACAAATTAATCAAAAGTATTTTTTAAAATATGGCAAAAACTTATCTTTTCAATATTTTTTGATCACGAGTTTGGGTCGCCGGGTGCTCGTTGTTAGTCACACATCGGACTCAATATTTCACTTTAAAATCACAGGCGGTGTTAAGTATATATACAGTATAGACAAGCATATTTACACATTTAAATGAAACTACGTGATGTAGTATTACTTCTACTTTCCTTAATTTCTTTACCACGACCTAGGTTTCGTTGTATTACAACGTCTTCAGGTGGGCTATTAGCAAAGATAATTGTGACATAATCATGTTATTTGATCATCTTCATCTGAAGATGTTGTAATAGGTCGTGGTAAAGAACTTAAAGAAAATAGAAATAATATTACATCACGTAGTTTCATTTAATTATGAATAATGAATTTATACAAAATAAACGCCAAATATATTCAAGTATATTTACATTATATGCAAGTATATTTACCGTAAATGCAACTATATTTACAAGTAAATTTATAGTGTATAATATACGTTTATATATGGATGAAATAAGATGTAGGCAGCGATACGAGTTGTGCAACTTTATCCCACGTACTGTCTTTTTTTGTAAAAGATTAATGATGCACTGACCTTAATTCTCATTAACGACACTTTGCTCACAAATGGTAAGCGGTATTCACGCGAAATATGCATTTATTATCACGTTGAGTCACGTCAACAAAGCAAATAATATAAAGCGTTGTTTACTGGCTACGTATATAGTCTCTTGCAGTGTTTAGGTGGGTGTCCGATTAGTATAAAGACCGTATCCGAATAAGGGCAACCGTACTCTGCATGTTTTATGTTTCTTCATACGTCGATTGTCGGTTGCGTTTTCTTCATACATTATGATTACGAGCAGAAACGGTCTGTCTCTATGATGTGTTGCAAATTTTTATTAAAATTTTTTTTTCGATTATTGACTTTAAGCAATTAACTGAATATTGAGACAATATTTATTGCTTTATCTTTGTATGGTTTTTATGAAGTGAAACGCTACCTATGAATATTTCTAATTAGAAGAGGGATGACAGAGTAAATAATCATACGACGAAAATAATCCCTAAAGTTGTCACGATACACTTTCATATTCCGTGACGTTAAGTTTACAAGACTTTGAGGAATCTTTAATTTTTTTTTTACTGACAGTTAATGAGAAACAGAAATGAGTTTTTAACTATTAGTAGGTCCGACTTACAGTCTTTACCGTGTGTGGTGCATATCGGTGTTAGTCATATAATTAGTAGTTAAATTTGGATTGCGAATTTTTTTTCTATCTGTGCATCATCTCCAATTGTGTCATGACGTATTTTGCAATATTTCTTATTTATCCAACTCTATTCTTTGATCTTTTAGTTTCGTTATTTCTCTAACTATAGTCGATTTCACTGTGAATGTTTCTTAATAGGTTGTAATTGCTTTGAACGCAAAAGAGGGTTTCTTCAAAATAATTTTTGGTTGACAAAACAAAATAGAAGGTTATTGTGGGTTGGATATATCATTAATAATATTATAGACTAGTTTTGGGACCATTTTGTATTAAAAAATATATATCAAAACATATTAGTAGGTAAGTAATAGTCCCTTAAAAAATTTAAAATCTTGGGTCTCCTTCATCTAAAACCAAACGAATTTATTGTTTTTTAAAGTAGAGAAGTGTCACAGTCGTTAAGGATAGCCGTTTTTTTTACATTTCTGGCAAAATGGCGACCCTTTGAATGAGCAAGGATGGTTTTTGTCTCATAGTTATTGCATTAAGTTGCCTGAACAAATGTACATTTTTAAAATAAAAAACGGATATGCTTACCGATGGTCACTAAGATTACGAAAATATTTGTGAAAAAAATTTCGATCGGACAACTGTTGCCCGAGTTATCTTATCGGCCAGATTGAAAAAAACATCGTTTTGAGAAAGACACGACTAAAGTTTCAACTACAGTTTATATATGTTACCTTACAATTTATTATATTTATATCATCAATGCCAGGTCCATAAGATGGTTCTCTTTCATCACTGCCATTGGGCCCTGTGAAGGCCTCTTGATATTTTTAGACCCACGATCGCTTCTCTTGAGTGAACTGCTCGAACGGCCGTCAGTACGATTCGCTTATTATCACGGTCGGTACAATATTGATATAGATTTTGCAGTTATTGTAATACACTGTACACAAAGAAGGTCCCATATACCATCATTGAAGATTATCGTAGGAACTATGCTATCGCTATTTCAAAAATTATAGCACCGCTAGAAAATAATTTAGGCGCTTGTTGTCCTACTGAAAAATGAAGAATTCATTATTATTTTGGGAAAAGCCGGCTACATGTGTCCAATAATTCACATTATGAAAGGTCTTTATAAGTAAGATAATAGCTTTAACAATATCTACGTATTAGTGGTTTATAGATTAATGGCTCTAAGTTGCTTATAGTCAAAGCATGCTGAATCTGTGTTTAGGTTTTGTGGTTTAATGTCACCCAAATAGCAATCGTACATATTGTTAATATTCAGCTTAGATGAATAATACGTAGATGTGTTACTTACATAGAACCCTTAAAACGATGTCCCTCAAACTCAGTCCCCGCAAATTAAGTCCAGCGGACCTAGTATTTTCCATTTGCGCCCAGTCGGTCAGCTTTCTTATATTTGTCTCCAGCAACCATTATTGTTGAATAACTTCAAAAAAAGCCCAAATTCTCCTTGACGAATTGTACAGATGAAATGTAAAACTTAGAAGAATTAACTATTATCTTAGCGAAATGCACTATTATGAGTGGGAGAGATAGAATCTATGCATTGCGGACACGTGCAATTAAGATAAAACGATAACAGCCTGTCCCACTCGCACAGTTAACAATAAAAATTATAATAAAATTAATTTAACATTAGAGAGTACATAATGCAAATATCTTCGCAGATTCTAAATTACACTTTTATTCTGAGCGTTCGAGTAACGTTTTTATCGATGCAACCATTTTTTAACATAAATAAATGTTTAATCTGTTATTTATTATGCGTATAAGCAACATTAACAAAAGTAAATATTGCTTCTACCCATAATTAATAGTTTCGGCTCCAAATGTATCAATTTTCTTTCTACCCATAATTAATAGTTTCGGCTCCAAATGTATCAATTTTCTATGACGAAGTCCTGTTCCCAGTCTTATCTACAAATTCGCTTCCAGATACTTCAAACATTTTTTACCCATAAACCCTAATCGGCCAGTCCACGCCAGTCTCAATCAAAATAGAAGTCGCAATTCAAATCTAATTAGATATTTATTAATAATTTAAATTTAAAGTAATAATAAATTGAATTCAGGGATTAATTGTTTTTTAAGTGCGTATTTTAAAGTTATCATAACAGAACGAATGTTGCTTGAAATTTTTTTTAGTTTATTTGATTACGCAGTGTTATTTTCAATATACTCGCATTAATAGTACATAGCACGAGTAGTATTATGATTCGTAGTTATATAAAAAATAAAAAAAATCGCTACTCTAAATATATTAATTTTAAATCTACATCCACATACATGAGCAAGTTATTTAATTTATACTTTATTGTTTATAATTTATGGTAAAATATTATTGTCGATAAACAATAATTCCTGTCAGCTGAAATCCCGGAAAGGGAATTTTTGAAAAGTTACAAGATGTCAGGAATTATTTTTGTGAAAAATATTTTAACGAGGAAAAATAATGAAATATTTGTAATTTTTAATTTGGTATGTTTTCCTTTTTGACTGTATTACTTGGGTGTATTGTGATTTTATGTCTCTTACTATCTTACGAAAATGCCAGTAAAGTCACTTGCGCTTGTCATATTTACATATGCCTGATTTTTTTCACTTATAGGCAGAACACACACACACACACACGCACACACACACACACGCACGCACGCGCGCACGCACGCACGCACGCACGCACACACGCACACACGCACACACGCACACACGCTCACACGCACACACGCATACACGCACACACGCTCACACGCACACACGCACACACACAATACATTTTATTTATTGTCAACATGTATTTATACTGTTGTTCGTTTTTGTATAGTGTTTACCATGAACATGCTATATGTACGCTTAACTCGGATGTAAAAGTACGTAGTTATTGTCGACGGTGACAGAAGATGCATTTTAACAGAAACATCTGTTCCATATTTTATAGGTTATTTAATTTTAGTCTCGCGTCAAGTAAGGTCTATTCGTAACATCACATTCAACGTCGGCCTCAATAGAAATTTTCTTATTTTTTTAGGTAATTATATATATTCTCCCCTGTATGTATATTCTCCCCCTATCCCAAGATATTTCTCGAGTATGGATTTTATTGGCGTTTCTACATATACATAATACGTTTTATGAAATGAAGTATGTAGCGAAGTTCCAAGGTACGCATCTAATTTAACATGTAACATCATTTTTATAAGGAAACTACAAAAATAAGTCGTCTTACCTTCCAGTGTGCTTAATTAATTATAATAGTAAGGATACATTTTGGAAATTGTCGAAAAACTAAAATGAAAGGAAATTGTCGAAGAATATAAGTAAATTATAAAGTCAGCCGTAACGTCTACTGTTTTAGCTAACTTTACGTAAAGTCAAAACAAAGGTTTCACGATGATACAACATACGGAAGTCTGCTTAAAGGCCAATAACTCCGTAATGTTTACTTTATTCATAAATTGTTGAATATATTTGGCGTTAATTTTGTAGAAATTCATTATTCACAATTAAATGAAATTACGTGATGTAGTATTATTTCTACTTTCTTTAATTTCTTTACCACGACCTAGGTTTCGTTGTATTACAACATCTTCAGGTGGGATATTAGCAAAGAATGACTCTTAGGAACATCCTACCACAATAGCGGAAGCCGGGTCTGTGTGGGTTTTACCACTGCTTGTGTTAGTGAGTTTATTATAGGGAAGCGGTGTAGGTTTTATTATATTTCCGAGAGTTATACGATATACCAGTATTTTAGTGAAGATAATAAATTTATTCGTAAAGTAAAATGGTACATCACAGAGCTGAATATCACGAGTTTCAGAGAAATAATCACAAACTACAAACTTTTCAGAGCATAGAAACAAGTTCACCGTCGAATGTTTTCTTATGACCAAATATGCTCGTCACTATTTTTCAATCTATTAAATACGAATTTTACACTTACGATAAAATTAATAAAAGAATGGAGTCTGAAATTTCCTGAATATAATTTTCGCTCTATGGGGGCGCTCCGCCCATGTCCTTACCACGGTCGCTCTACCTGCTCCTACTTATAAGGCCACAACTTTCTAATTTCTATAAATTTTAACATAAAATTCTATGAACAATACTTGAAAGTGTGCACTTTAGTTTATACAAAAAAATCTATTATTTTAATCTGTTAAAGTCATTAACCTCTCGTAAAACTAGGTTTCATTAACTCAGGAAAATTAAACATTTTATACTTGATAATAGCAGGTTTTCATTTTTATTGTAACAGGGCTATTCATTATTAATTATTCCGGCATTGATAACTGAGCAGGCGAAGTTTTGTTAAATAATTTTTAGTATTTCTTAAATAATAATATTTAATAGTTAGTATTTCTGTGGTGCAAATGTGAAATGTAAGGATCTTTACCTTTTTTTTTCAAAATATTCTTAATTTTTTTTAAATTTACTATTTACTCTATTTGGCTGTGAATTATTTGAAGTAGTAACCATATCTTCAAAAGCCTAACGAAGTAAAAAAGTTTTGAATATGGTTAACTCGAAAAAGAAGGCCCACCATATGACGCTGGAATGAGTGATATTTTGTATGAAGTGATGATATATTTTAAGTTTAACATGACATTTTTGACTGCACTGTTAATATTTAAAAAAGCTGTCTCTATATTTTAAAGTAATAACCTGTAAAAAATGTAAGTTGCTTATTATAATACAGCTGTGCATTGTAAGCAGGCAGTAATTTATTTTCTCGACGTGAAAGCGATTCGATTGGGAGAGTAATACCAACCTTCCTCATTCGGCCGCCATTTCGCAATTATTTGCAACACTAACATCATACATTGTAACCTAATTGGCACGTACATCAATCTTCAGACATGATTATACTAATGGATTGTGATCTGGGTGAACTGTCATCCATGTCAGTTTTACATTTTGTGGAATTGATTTTTCCTTAACGATTTTTAACTTTTCATTATTGACTTTGACGTCTGTTTGATTAAATATATAATCCAAAAAACTACTTCTTTAAAAAAAAATATGAGAACCAGTTCTGTCACGATTGTAGGAAATCTCTATTGCAGCATTAATATCAAAAGTTATTTATATCTACCATAGAATGTCTAAAACGTAATGAATTCTGAGCTCTATTCTTCTTATTTTGATGACCAATATCCAGAAAATGTAGAAATTAATTTCTTTGTGAAAAATAATCTGCACTTTTAAATGAAATATTGAAGAGACCTAAACTCATAAATATTTTTCAATGAATAATAACTCTCTTATTATGTTTTTATTTAAATCTAGATCGCGATAAACCTACAATTTAATGGTTCAACTGCCATGATTCTAGAAATAATCCATCATGTAAATTTAGTATTTTTTTTCACAAACCTTAATTTTTTCATGACGTTAAGCCACTCAGGAAAATGTTTAAGAAGCGTGAACGGCTATTTTTAAAGGATCTATGCATGGAAAGACGTTTAATTTTAGCTTGAGAAGAAAATTGGGAGGAACACATTCTAGGCCTTCCAAAACACTATTATATTCGGTAATATTTTATTTTTAATTCCATTTATTGTTGTCCAAAATAAAGAGACGTTTTATTATTTTAATTTATATTTACGGGTAAATCTGAACAACTAGCCATTCTAAACTTTTACAATAAAATTTATATATTCTTGAACAGAACATAACTGATTATAAGCATATCTTTACCTCTAAATTTAGATATTTTGACTTGATATTTACTCAGTGTACCAGGTACATTTAATTTTCTGAAAGGGTGAAAAATATTATGTTAATATCTCGTTATTAAGTCGAATATGCCATCTCTTATCTTGACTATAATTATTAGTTGTTATAATTTAAATTATAACATTGTTTATATCGAACTGTGACTATAAACATTTGTGTGCAGTTAACGTCCTCATCGTGGAGATTTGACTATTCTGAATTTGTATACTTTTATTTTCAAAATGATTGACATTTGTTGCTGAACAGCAATCAATTGGGTCACATCATCTACTGAAATCAGGCGATCGCTAGGGGATTTGATATTTAAACTATGGTGAGGGATTAAGACTTTGAATTCTATGATGACCTCGACTACGACTTTAACTATTAATTTACATATTATTCTGTGACGTTATCTTTTTAGACCAGTTGCTCAGTATTTAGTTGAACTAACATCTTTCTAGACCAGTCGATCAGTATCTTGTTGAACTTACATCTTTCTAGACCAGATGATCAGTATCTTGTTGAACTAACATAAAGGTTATGGTAAACTTTTTGTCAATTGTGTTCTCTTTAATGCCAAATATGATTCTTGTAATGAGATGTTGATAGACACATGTTTGCTAAATAGTTATAGTATTAATGTCCCAAATTCACACATCATGCTTTTATTTTTTAAATCTATCATGCAATATTATATATCAATAGACCTTTTTTTTGTAAAACTAATATCTAATTGTCATTCTAGGTTCAAAATATGTCTCAAACTTATTTTCAACTAGTGCAAACGCAACTACTGAAGGAATTGTCGTTTTCCATCGCTCTACCTGTCACCGAATGAAGCATGACGGCTATATAGCATTTTTTCGTGGCTTTACATAGACAAGTAACTAACAAACATAAATCTCTATGTCGCTGCCTTTTATTTCACTGTAGTGTTTATTCCATCTCCAATAAGATGATATCCTTCGGCAACGATGAATCAAAATTAACTTACACGTGCTCGAAAGACACACGCTCAGTATTGTTATTTGATATGTTGACTTTATATTGGGTATTGAATTTCTTGATTTGAAGGCAGCTGACGTCGTGTATGGTTTTTATGAGGAGTTAAATTCTGGCTAAGCACACTTTTAATTATATCATATAAATACAGAACGATGACAACATAAGTAACCGGACGACGACAATAGAATCCCCGGTGTTGCTGCAATATATTTTGCATATCACAGAGACTTCAGCTAACTTCGATTAAATTTTAGTCGCAATAAATTGTTCTCCAATTTAAAATGTGTCAAGCTATACGAAGAGAAATTTGAGAATGTTTTCGTAATCATGAAAACACGTATTTTCGCCGATACTCGCGCATTTTGCTACTTTGCATTCCATAACGCCTTATCGTACTCTGCACACTCAATTACGTTCGCGTAATTCGAACGTAATTTATGTAGGCAGCTTCCCAGGCACCTTCCAATTAGCAGCTTCCATACAGCTGGTGAACAATGCAAATCAGTCACGTCGCAGACGATGGCGTCCTCACGGCAAAAGTTGCTGCGCGAGCGCGACTGAGCGACGTATTTATCGGCTCTCGTATTTCATGCGTAAAGATGTATATTCGTATGTTTTAGAAAGATTGAAATGTGAAATAACAAATAGAACTTCTAACGCTCGTCTCGTTTTAAGTCGACTTAAAGCGTGTTAAATCCCCAATGCAAATCCCGCCAATTAATTCATGTAGAGTCGCCCGCGTCATCGATTCATAAGGGAGGGGCAAAGCAATGATAAAGCAGGAAAGTTTGTTTGCTTTGTTACTTTGTTTGCGCTAACTAATATATGGGACCGAACGTCCGATTTCATAAATTATTTTTATTTTAGAAAGCTTTGAGGGAGATTATCGGGGCTATATATCATTACGCTGCGATTCATAGGAGCAGGGAGGGAAAAAATTGTAACAGAAGTCTGGAGACACTGCTTAAATGGTGCACGGTAGAGGGAGACTGCATTATTTATTGACCGATCACCCCGAATATTCCTGCCGATATACCCCCAACCCCGAACGATGTGATTTTGTGAAACGAGCCGAGGGAGGCGTTTAGTGACTGCCGGCGTGAGAGCAGCATAATTAAAATAATTCTGCGAGGGTGAAAGTGCGGGGCGCATCCAGTTATATGATAAAATAATGGGTACCTTGGCGGTCGTCTTTCGCGCAGATCATGTTACTATTTCTACACTAGAATTGGATAATAAAAAAAACACTTCACATAACAGTTGAGACTTGTAAACCCAAAACAATCTATATGTTAATTCGTGAAGAGAAATTTTGTACCCCTTTTTAAGCATATGTGCACGGAGGAATGTTGGATTTGTCTTATTTAAAGTTTATATGGAGAAGTTGGGCGGAAAGCTAAAATTTATATATAATATACGTTTAGATTATATATTACAAATGCATTAACAGATTCATTGCTTACGTTCAACAATAAAAGATGCATTATTTGCTTTCATACTGTCAAAATCAAACACATAAGTCTGTGCTCAAACATTCGCACAGAGTAGAGATTGTCGCTAAAGAATTGTAAAATTAACTGAATGAGTTTCGAGCTGTTAATTTTGTGTGATTTCAGAAGTTCCTTTTTCAATAGTCTTTGGAGTGTATGTCGAGGCAAAAAAGGTTTATTTTATATTTGGTGTAATAGATATCTGTGTTTTATATTAACAAAGTTTACAAACTCTTTCTTCAGCATCAATTTTGCAACAAAATTTCTGCTGAAGGAAGACAATGAAAAAAACTAATTTTAAAACAGCAATGGAAGAGAAGGGAAATACACCAATGGTGTGAAGGGCAAAGGAGAAAGTGGATATAAAGATAAGAAAAAGGAACCATTAACTCAAATATCAAATTTAGGAAAAACTACTTGCATATTGTGCTTAGAGGACCATGACGAAGGCTGGATACAATACTTCTGTTGGCGAGAGTGGATTCATGAAGCGTGTGCAGACTTTTCTGGATGTGGAGATTTCAATATATGCGATCGATGTACGATGTTTTAATAATGTCCGGTGCTTGAAGTTCGAAGTTGAATCCGTCCGTTGCTAGGTGCCAATGGCAAAGATTGTTTTTTTTTACCGGAATTCAATTAAGTTTCCTAAATATATTTATGCAGAAGTTTTTGTTTATTGATTTTGATTTTATAATTTGTTCACTTAACTAATTCATAAATAGAGTTACATTTCTCAAAGTAGTTTTTATTTTATTTTCTGAAAATCTTGAGTGTCCGCCACTAGGGGACTTCCCCCTGGATATAGAATCTCTACCGGATATTTTGGAGTTTACTCCTTAAGAATCGATTTTCATATATAGCGCCCGGTATGAAGTTTTTTGAGGAGTAAAATCAGAAGTTCAGAGCGTATGAAGTTTAGAGCGTTCAAAAAAGTGTAAAAACTAGGTTCTGATCGTACGAAGTTCAGAGCGTTAAAAAAAGTGTAACAGTTAAGTGGCCTTTCCGCGCAACATTTCTGCACATCTTTAGAGTGAGAAATCACTGTCTATTTGGCATTTTCTTATGGCGTAATGGCAATCACGGACTGTGACAAACATATTGGCATTTCTTTTATGCCGTAATCGCACTGATGGAGTATGACAGACATAGTTTACTATCGCTTATATCAAGATGTAATCATTAAATGTCATTATGTGTGAATATTTGGTGTCATATATCCTACAAGATTAAAAAGTCTCTTTTAATTTTAACTTCTTAGTCTGACTTTACTAAATATTTTTAATTTTGTTATATAAATTTGATCTTGTTCATTTGTGTGTTACTTGAAAATAATTATATTGTCAGCATTTTTTATTGAAGAACTTTCCATTTACATTTAACGTTGTTGATATTGATATTTATATACACTGTTACCTATTTTATTCATTCCAAGACAATCGTACTTAAGGAGGTAAACTTCAGTCGCCAGAGTCGTTCAGACGAATAAATCGCATTTACGGGAATCTTTTTTAACTTATCTTTCTGTTCGTCATAGGAATAGTAAAGGGGAGACAAAATCTTGCTATTTCGACCTTTTCATTGCATATATTTTTAAAATCTTCCCATGTCCGGAAGATTAATTAATTTAAGAGGCTCTTAATTATAATGTTTTATGTATCATAATAAAAATATAATTTCTAAAAAAATAGTCTCTTAAACGAATATCTCCTCAATATTTACTTGAGAAAATATACCTCCAGTTTAATATAATTGTATAAAGGAACCACAGAGTAGACGGGCATATCGATTTATGCATAGTGAATCGCTCGAACAAAAGAACTACTGTTTTATTAATGTCGATATCGACGATATTTTATTAATGTCGATGTCGTCTGTCGACTAGATTGTGACAGGAGACATTTAGCTTAGAGATTAGTAGAGAATCGTGTTGTGCAATTAAATAATCGTTTAAAGAAAAAATCTTGTCATTATATTGACAAATT
Source organism: Druceiella hillmani (assembly GCA_039881145.1). Classification (NCBI taxonomy): domain Eukaryota; kingdom Metazoa; phylum Arthropoda; class Insecta; order Lepidoptera; family Hepialidae; genus Druceiella; species Druceiella hillmani. The sequence continues at coordinate 24,500,603 of JAYKKI010000003.1, read as the reverse complement.
TTAATTCTTAATCTAGTTATGGTATACTTTATTTTGTGTGGAGAAAAATGCTAATATTTAAAGTAATTTTCTCCACATGACATAAAGTTATAATGATGTGTTATATAAATCAGATACTCATAGAAATAAACAATGAAAATCAAAACATTTATGTATAACAGAATCATCCAAGCGAACAATGAGATAGTTTAATAATAAAATATATACGTGCGCAAGAATTATTTAAGGCTTTTAATATATCCCCATTGAGAAGTTCATCTAACAGAATATTAAGTACCTAATGCAATACATAGAAATAGTTATTACAACAACACTAATAATTAAACAAAGCAAGTTGACGATAGTTCGGTTTTGAATTCGATACGAATCGAACTTTACAAAATAATTCACATTTGTATGTGTCTAATATCTATGATGCTGCTTCGCATTATTATACGCTCTTTTATCAAGATATCAAATTGGTGAATACTCAAGGAAAATAGAAAAAAAATTATGCGTGTCAGCTCCGACGCGCGATAGAAGTTTACTCCTTGAGCACGATTATCCAGGGATGTATAAAGTAGGTAACACTGTATATAAATATAAATACCAATATAATTAAATGTCAATGGAAAATTCTTTAATAAAAAATTGTGCGTGTCAGCTCCGACGCGCGATGGGAGTGTACTCCTTGAGTACGATTATCCTGGAATGTATAAAGTTGGTAACACTGTGTATAAATATAAATGCCAATATAATTAAATGTCAATGGAAAATTCTTTAATAAAAAATTGTGCGTGTCAGCTCCGACGCGCGACTGGAGTTTACTTCTTAAGTACGATTATTTTGGAATGTATAAAATAGTTAACACTGTAAATATGATTAAATGGAAATGGAAAATTCTTTAATAAAAAATGCTGACAATATAATTATTTTCAAGTAAAACATAAATTAATAAGATCAAATTTATACCACAAAATTAAAAACATTTTTAGTAACGTCAGACTAAGAAGTTAAAAGATACTTTTTAATTTTGGAGGAAAAAAGACACCAAATATTCACACATAATGACATTTAATGATTACGATCCAAAAATTCTATTACTGAAATTCAATCTGACTGGCGACATGATTCGCTTTACATATAGCTAGAATATTAAAATATGCATTAAAATTAACACTGGACTGAACACAGTTTGCACTGGATGGTTCACTTTACCTATAGCCAGAATGATAAAATATGCATTCAGTTAGTTTGGACTAGATGATATAAGTTGATATAAGCCAGTGACTGCTTTAATTCAGGAAGTTATTAATACGTATTTATTCTTAATATTTGGTAATTAATATTAAGAATAAAATACCAAATAATTGCAAAAACATATTGTGTTATGACAATTGAATTCGAGTACAAATAATTACAGAAGCTACATTAAGTCAAATTCTGTTATAGAAATTAAATGTATGGTTCAATTTGCCCATAACTAAAAAAAACCTTCATTAAATTAGTTTGGAGTAGATAATACAAACCATTCTTTCATAGGGTTTCAGTATGACAATCCTCTTTCATTGGTTAACACACCATTTCATTGAACATTTGTTTTATTAATCTCTTACCAAATTGTAATGTAAATAATATAATATGTACAATAAAAAAAATATTAACATTTTTTAGTTTTTAAACGTTTTAAACAATGCCTTTCTACACACAACAAAATAATGACTATGTGATTTGTTATTGAAAATTTAACTGTCTTGTGAAATTTAAAAGTAAAATAAAACACAATATGAGCAGAAAAATTAATAAAAATAAAAGTAATGATAATAAAAATAGTACGAAAAGTATATAAATATGATGAATGAAAACGAAATAAGAAAAAAAATATTTAAAAACACAAAAAAAGTATAAGTAAAAAAATTAATTATCAAAATTGCGTTTTGGTACATTTGTGTCCACGTCCTACATGGTTTCCTGTACCTAACCCTAGGCTGACTCGCAGATTCCTTTGCCTCGGACGTTGTTGGCAAAGTTTCCGCGGCTTCTACAAAAACTCCACTTCTACTCGTCGATTGTTGCTCGGACAGATCTGTAGATAATTGACTCTAATTAATTCAGTGGTAATTCATGAAAATAGCAAATTTAGAAATTTTAAATTTGACCACATTTTCGCTTATCTCTAGAAAGAAAATAAAATAAAAGTCCAATTGAAAGGTTCTTAAATTAATTTTACAATTGTAACTTTGTAGGTGATTAAATTACAAACGGAAATTAAGTAATACTTCAGTATTAAATAAAAATTAGAATAAAATTATATTCAAATAAATCATTCTAAACATTTTCGGTGCCCCGTTACTATATTAATCAGTTTCTAAAAAAACCCTATATATATATATATATATATATATATATATATATATATATATATAAAAAAGATTAATTGTACACTTGTTTACCTTTTATTTTTTCGATTATATTACACACGTTTGTTTACCGCTGGGCAAAATCATTTGATGGGATTTCCATAATTAGCCCTTTCGCTATTAAGGAAACGACGGAGTCAATTTTGATGTCGCTAATTACGTCTCCTCCACCGGTTGCCATCCGCTGCTGCCTTTCCTTTGCCAAACTCTTCTCTGCTTGGCTTTTATATTAAGCCAAAGTCGGCACAATTAACTTCTTTTTGCTTAAAGAAACAAATAAAGTACACGTTTCTTAAGCATGTTATTAAAAGAAAAAAGAAATTACATTCTTATTATATGCATACAAATTAATTATATATTCATCAAACAAATTAATTCCGACTTCATCTTGGACGAGAGTATAGATCCTATGAAATCGAACTGCAGAGATTTAATTTGTCATCACTAGCTGCACGGAGAAAAAGCGCTGATCTAATCTGATGTATATTATATATGCGCATGTTGATGGTCCCTGTCATCTCTCTTTACTCAACTTCAACACTCGGCGCAGATCCTGTATGCCACTACAGAAATTATTCGTACTGCAAGTTTGTAACAAAAATACCCCTTTTTATAATTAAAATGTGTCGATTGCATAACAATATTGTTACTGGAAACATCCGTCCTTTTTGAATCGAAATCATTAACATTTAAAAAGGAAATACCAAATATATTATTTATAAATTAAAACCACCTACGATAGAATTATTGTTTTCTTCAGTATGTAGATTATAAATTAAAACCAGCTACGATAGAATGTAGAATATAATATAATTCTAAGTTAATGCTAACTTTAATAATTGGGTATTTGACTAATTGTTTTTATTTCATTAATCATAATTTCAATGTAAAAGCTGATGAAGAGTGAAAATTTTTTTTAATAATTTTAAAAATTTACCGAGTTACAAAAGTTTAAATTTATCCTTTAGAGAAGGACGGCAATACTGTGTTGTGAGGTCATTTTTAATATTGCACATTATATTCTACGAGAGGAAAAGAGACATGGATATACTCAACTCTATTCGTATCTTCAAATTTAGAAGCCTATTCTAAGCCAAAATTCAAAAATTGATTGGCTTATTTTCCAATCAATTTTTGAATTTTGTTTCAAGACTGGTTTTTAATTAACTTATATTTCACATTATTGTACGAACAATATCAAAACTTAGTCAACTGAGTGAAAATGAGTCAACTACCGTATTGATCATTATATTTTGTAATGTATTTAATAACACAAGTAACCCTTGAAAATACTCTAACCATTTTGTGCACACATAATTAGAGTTATAGTCCAGTTTTATTCTCTGTTCTTTTTATTATACATCTACGTGACTGTAACTTGTTTTGTGAGCTTTTCAATAAATAAATAAATTATATTTTCCTTATAAATGTGAACATTTGACTGTCCTCATCATTTCATTATTATATCTTTTAGCATTACATAGGTATCTCGACATTTTTTTCATTTTTACATTTGCTCCGTCGACGCGTTTATTTCAATTATATATTTGTGACAGACGAATATCTTCAATCTGTTTCCGAGTAGTTTCTTTTTCTTGTATTCATTTTATTACTTTTACGCAATACTTCCAGCCAAATAAACTTGTCAGTAAATAATTCGATATGTCAATGAAAGATGTGCCTGAAATTAGAAGAAATACAGATTATGGCCTTTATAATCCTGTAAAACTTTTATCGAAATTTGTTCAAGCGTTTCGGACAAACAGATAAGGCAAACATTTTAGAAATGACTGTTTGTGGAATTGACTAAGAAATAGTTTTGAAAACGCAGAAAGATACTTCAGTTTTATTAATACCTTTGTAATCCCTCTGTATTAACTATAAGGTTTGAGATAATCGAATTTTACTTATTTGTTTTGTCTCACGGTTCAAAAGGGGTATAATGATTTCGATCCCCTTTTTTCTTTCACCACATATCCATCTTCTATGACGGTAAAACAAAGAGTTGACTTTTTCGAGTTGTTAAGTCACGGCAAGAGAGTTGTCGATATATGAGGCAGGTGGGTCGCAGAGCGCTGCACTATAAATATGTGTACATATAAACCTATTACATCCTGCACCTGCTGATCGTTCTGTACTTCTTTACCCAAGACGGAACGGAGGAGGTGTATGCGTTTAAGGTGAGAGGTTGTTTGTTTGTTTGTGCAATTCAAACCGTTTATCTCCAAAACGGTTTGACTGATTTAGATACAGTTTTCTATAAAATGGTTGTGATTCATTGGTGGTTTTTAGATAATTGTTACGGTGATTACACACCAGGGCGCGCCGTAATAAACATTTTGTTGCAAACGAATGTTCCCATTTTTCTTGTAAACGGTTTGACCGATTTAGATAAGGTATTCTGCAAAATATTTGGGACTACTCGGCGATGTCTCTTAGATAAGTATTATGGTGATTACTCACCAGGAGGCGCCGCAATAAACATTTTATTGCAAACCTATGTTCCCATTTATCTCCAAAATGGTTTGGCCGATTTAGACACGGTTTTCTGCAGAATATTTGCGATTAATCGGCGATTATTCTCAGATAGGTGTTATGGTGTTAGCTCACCTCGGGGCGCTGCAACATTTTGTTGCAAGCAAATATTTCCATTTATCTCCAAAATGGTTTGACAAGGTTTTCTCCAAAATATTCTGTACTAATCGGCAATGATTCTTAGATAGGTATTATGACGTTAGCTCGCCAAATGGCGCTGCAACATTTTGTTGGAAGCGAATGCTCCCATTTTCTCTAAAATTTTGACCTATTTAAATACGGTTTTCGGTAAAAAGTTTGTGATTTAACGGCGAAGGTTATTAGTCAGGTGTTACGTTGTTAACTGGTCAGGGGGCGCTGTAATAAACATTTTTGTTCTAGATTAACTACTTTGTGACCTTTCTTCGGTTTCATCGATGTGTCATCCACGTAACATGTTTCTCAAGCGCTCTAATTATCCAATTATTATAATTCATACATATAACAAAATCATTACATTTTGAATACTGCACATTGAAAATATTTGAAAAAATGTGATTGTTTTAGCGTATAGAATGATAATAGAAGCCAGAAAAACGATTTTTAGAGTTTTTGTCTGTTTGTACGTTAATTTGAGCAGGTATCACGGAAAATCTACTGGAGAGATTATGATGAAATTTGGTATGGTAATAGTAGGAGCAACATATAAGAGAAAAGAAGAACAATTTTTTTAAATGTACGTAAACATAGCGATACTTGCCTCTTTTGTTAGTAACTTCAACAGTTATTCAGATATAATACAAAATTATAACAAATCTCATAGCAAACAAATTTCTTAAGCACGAATAGAATTCTGAGTACGAGGATTCTGTACACATTTAAGCATTAATAAACATTTATATATATTGCCTACTATATCTTTCACGGGCGTAACATTATGGTCCAAATTTCAAGTTATAAGAACTGTAGTTTCCCTGCAACCTTTGTGTAGGCTTCTAAACAAAGGTTTCTAAACGAAAAAAAGGTTTTCGTAGTTTTAGGTAAAGTAGTTTCGGAGGGAAGAGAGGGAGGGGTCCCATATTTTTTGTTTATTTTTCGATATACCTGGAGATATGCTACCTAAAATTATGAAAAATATTGTTAAAACATGGAATTTAAATTACTTAATTTGTCAAGTCTCTGTGTGAAGCAATTTCTGAGAAAAACAGCTATGACAGACAGACAGACACGTCTGTGTTCTTATAAGGGTTCCATTTTTCCTTTTGAGGAGGCATGGAACTTTAAAAAAAAGATTTTATAGAATACTCTCAGACTAGAGACTATCGAAAAGAGCTCTTTGACATTTGATAAATCTACTGCAATTTTTAACATTTAATATTGCTCAAGGCAATTCCTTAATCGAATTATTTATTTTGAAATAATTCCTACATTTCTTAATTATATTCGTCTCAACAAAACGAGAATATTATCAATAACTAAATTTATTCGAACGCGTCGTTTATGAATTTCATTAAACATTGAGCTACCTATGTTGAAATTCCAACTTTGGGCCCGGCACGGGCGGAGGTATCCCCGAACTATTTTCCATCGGACAAAGGTCGAAGCAGAACTGCCTGACATTCCCTCTAGCATTCCTCCGATACCTATCGGAATTTAAATTATAACTGCGGCCGCTACGGATGCATTCCACCAGGGTCCGGGCACGCGCGCCTGTCCACATGCGGCAAACGTGCTTCATCGCTGGACAATTCTTATATTTCCTTTGTTATGTAGCTTCATCAAAATTAAATAACGACGAGCGGGTCGAATTTTGGCTGTACAGGTATTTACAACTAGAAGTTGTCATAAAGATTTATAAAAGAAATTGTTGAAATAAAATCTCACCGATGGTTGAAGGATTCATAGTATTTTAAAATGAAGTCATTGATAATGTTCCATTTATTTTTGATGTGAAACATCTATAGGCGCAGGTATAAACCGGATCGTTGGCGTGGCGACGCTTGCCGTGGCGACGGGTCGCTACGCTATACTAAGGTATATATATATATATATCTAGTAGAGTGTACGGTATGGCGACGTGTCGTCATGCGCAACCGACTACGCGACCCCCTCCTCACTCAGTTCGACGCTGTTGTTTACTGTAATACTTTATTTTTTCATTATGATACATTTAGTTCCTGTAATAATCTTGTCTTTTATGCATATTACTTGTACGAACACAATGTTTCACATCTGCCCGGCATCCCGTGACGGCTCACTGTTTTTTTATTATTAATATGGATCGATAACTTCATACATATAACGTTAACTTTGTCTTTGAGTATCATGAAAATAGAATATACTTCTGATTTTAAGAGAAAACTTTGTACCACTTATTAAGCACATTGCGCGCACGGTGAAGTGTGGTATTTAACATAGTGAAATCTGTGTACCCCTTTTTAAGCACATTGCGCGCACGGAGAAGTGTGGTATTTAACATAGTTAATGTTTGGCACAGTTAAAACTACACACACTAATGACACATGTGTACACGCTCTTAGCTGATGTAATAGAACAGAATAAAAAAAGTATATGCAATGATTATAGAGGTCTGTATACTCTTTAACAAAAGAACCTCAATAACATTGAAACTTAAAATTTTAATGAATTACGGTCGAATTAACCTTTGGGCGATTACTAGTAAAAATAAGAAATAAGAGCAAACATTTTATTTTTAGAAAATAACGTTATTTTCAAAATAGTGTCTTTATATATCAAGCCTGTATTATACGAATTAAAGAAATAACCATCCAGCCAGCCACATTTGGATGTTGATTTTTATAACGTGAGCCCTTGCTGATTCTGAAAAATGCATTTTTTATTTTTAAAAAGGCTAGTTTTTTTATAAGGTGATTTGTCTTTTTTAAAATATAATAAATCCACATGTTAGACGTAATCTAAATAAATAAATTTCTTTTCATATCACGTATAGTTTAGGAGAAACTCTTTTTAAACTAATGTTTCTAATTTTACAGGTCAAAATATTTTAATAAACAACTATTTATTAATTTATACACCAAAAAAAAATCAAAATTAGCTATGACTGTACGTAGTAACCCATTATGTTGAAGTTCAATTCCCACTTGACCCATTTTTTTAGTTAATGTAAAAAATTAGCAACATATAGGGATATAACCTATTACGGGTTTGTCATTGTTTTGCTGAGACAATTAAAATTCGTACCACAAACCGATTTCATACTGCTATTAGTCAGAAAACTAGAATACTTAACGGCAATATCAAAATCTGTTCAGACCTTTATATGTGATACGAACTCAAGCAGACACACAGGCAAACATATTTATACCAGTTGTAGCATTGTTAATTTTAATATTATGAAATAACGTGCAATACATTTTTTTAGTAAAATGTTTATATAGATAAATATTTATTTATCTATATAAACATTTTACATGTCATGCTACTTCCGTAATGCAATACTACATTTTTTCATTTTTATACGCGTTTGTTATATCAAAACATTTAATACACCGTAAAAAAATATTTACTGTAATGAGTTACCGTTTTATTTACCACCTTCTCATCTTGCATATTCGTGCATTACGAACTTGAACACTGAACACTGAAGAGTTTTAAGAGAGTCCGATTATAATGTTATAAACTAAACAGAATACCAATTTGAGGCTTTAGGATTCTATAGTTAGTAATAAGGCCTAAAATTTGTCTTTTCAATGTTAGATTTTTTTGAATAGATCATTCAGTCGGACCTTATTAATTTTTCCTCATACGATAGCCACATAATTTTCCGGGCATTTTAATATAAGTTTAACTTATTTGATGTTTACACTTAACGAGCGATCAGATATGAGATCGAAACGATCAATATTATTGCACATGCTGTGTGACTTAATAACTAAATGACATCACGCAGCTCAGCACAGTGAAAAAATAACTTCTCACAGGAAAAAATAACTTCCCTACACATAAAATCTATAAATTAATGAAATTATGCTTTATAATTATAAATCGAAATTCTCTATTTATTTATTAGGGTTTATATCAATAACAAATTATGCTCAGTTTTGTGCCATTTTTCTTGTGAACCTTTACGAACTTATCGGAAACGAAATGGGTTTCCTACTTAATCTGTGGATCAATATTTGTATCGATTTCATTCATAAATTTTATAATTCCTAAAAATTCGCAGGAATTTCGGTCTCGTGGATGAGAAGATTTTTCGGTATATGAAATTAGTAAAAAGCATATAAATGCAGGCTTCACGCGTGCACACCGCCATTGTACGGGGGCGCTTTTCTACTCTACTTTTGATTTACTAATTCAAGATTACTACGTAATATCTTTTCTTGAATTATTTGTACACTCAACATATTACAGAAAGTTCTCATAAGCAATACCTTTTAAATTATATTACATTATTTTAATTTAGGGACTTCCGTCCGACGAGCTTGGAGAAGAGTCAGGAGACGTGCCGTCTGCGCGCGTACGAGGTTTACGCGTGGGGCGGACCGCTGCTGCTGGCGGGCGTGGCGGCCGTGCTCGACCACCTCCCCGCCGATCCGGCCTACACTTTCCTACGCCCGCAGTTTGGCGTGCAGCGCTGCTGGTTCTACGGTTAGTCATCGATTACTACATTGCACAACATCAACAGTTTCTACAGTTGTAGATGATCAATAAATTTAACGGTCAAATTAAAAGAATTTTAAATTTTATAAATAAAAATAAAACGTGTTTTTAATGTATTCGCAACTACTAACATACACTTATCCTATTAGTTGGGACATATTAAAGACACATTTTATTTTTCATAAATGTCACCCTAAGAGTACCGGTACAACCGTACAAGTTTTTCGGTCTGTACTGATAACTCTAGACTGATAACTCTAAATACTATTATTGTAAAATTCCGCCGATAATGGGTATTATGTAGAAAATAAATATGATGGAGCACTACACTGCATTTTTCTTAGCTTACCACGTGGTTATCCGCTTCGGTAATTTCAGAACTCAGTTAATGCAAATTAATTATGTTCTATGCCCTACTGCAGCGATACGTCAACATCATACGCATACACTAGCTGTTCAGTTCAGATCTTCAAAATCAGTTGTAAGATTGCACCAAACGTCTTCAAGAATTCTAGTAATACGTATATAAGTGTTATTGGTTTAGCTGAACTTTCATTATATAACATTTCAAAATAAGCCCAATAAGCACTGACAACAATAGTGCCTCTCTTAAGAATAGTGTCTTACAAAGAGACCGAGTATAGTATACGTATAGTAAGTACACATTGCACATCACATGTTTGTGTATTTCGGTCACATTTGCAATTTATAAATAAATTGATTTTAATTATTTACTACCAAGGAAAAAAAAAACGAAAGGAATCACCAATTTAAAAATCATACAGAAATGTCACTAGTTTAGCTGAACTTTCGTTATATAACATTTCAAAATAATCCCAATAAGCACTGACAATAATAGTGCCTCTCTTAAGAATAGTGTCTTACAAAGAGACCGAGTATAGTATACGTATAGTAAGTATACATTGCACACCATATGTTTGTTTCTTTCAGTCACATTTGTAGTATCCATATAAATTGATTTTAGTTATGTACTACCAACGAAAAAAACGAAAGGAATTATCAATTTAAAAGTCATACAGAAATGTCACTGGTTTAGCTGAACTTTCATTATATAACATTTCAAAATAAGCCCAATAAGCACTGACAACAATAGTGCCTCTCTTAAGAATAGCGTCTTACAAAGAGATCGAGTATAATATACGTATAGTAAGTATAAGTTGCACATCACATGTTTGTTTCTTTCGGTCACATTTGTAGTATCCACATAAATTGATTTTAATTATGTACTACCAACGAAAAAAACGAAAGGAATTATCAATTTAAAAATCATCCAGAAGTAGCAATAAAACTAATTCAAACCATTTAAGATCACTTTAGATGATAAGTTCTAGTTGAGCATATACTGACATAGATTTGTATTTCTCATTTTTAGGTGACATGGAAATTTTAACATTCTTCTTTGGTCCCATTGGAGTGTTGTTAGCTGTCAATCTGGTATTGTTCGCCAGTACAGCACGCCAACTTACATGCGGACTTTGGAAACGAGAAGATGTCAAATCTACAACAGAAAGGTAATTTTTGATGAAACAAATTGCAAAACAATATCAACGTGTTTTTCAATTCTATTTCTTTATGAGGACAATATTTTTATCTACAGTGTTGACTTGTTTTATATTACTGGGAAAATTTACATTTGATTAATAGGAAATGAACCTCGATGGAGAATAGCCCACGTATGATTAGACAAGAATAAATACTATTTTTTACTTATTCATTTACAAATTGAGCTGATTTCATTTGAGAAATTATTTTTTACGTATTGCTAAGGTCATTTTTGTACAATTTTTCTTTCTAGATATTTATAACATCCTTGGAACTTGGAAGAATTAATTACGTTTATGAAATATTTTTCTAGAGTTCTATAGATTCTTTATTAGTAAAGTTGAATGAATCCACACTAAATTAACAACGCTATTTACTTGCCGTAGCATTAATCACAACAAGAATAAAATATTTACAACGACAGTTCCTCAATTCTCGTATGGTCTCTCGATTAATTTAAAGAGGGTTAACATATGTGTATGTGCAAATCAGACACCCATAAAAAGTTCCAAATATATTTTGGTGCTTACTACCCTTGACAAGTTTTAGCTACGACAGTCGTTAATCTGATCATCACCGTAGCCAGGAATCACGAAAATTTAGATGAAAAGGACACGCAGTAAGGCGATAGCCTTGTTCGTAAAATGTGTGGTGAATAATTTAACGTGTTATCGGAGACGCGCGAAACAAGTATGCTTGTAAAAAGAATATTATTTTATTATAAAGGTGGAAGGTGATACGAGAATGCTGGTTGGTGCAAGTAATATACGGTTTGTTTGCGGTAAATATTTCCTTTTTCGCTTTGTCTGGTTTTAGGTTCAAAACAAGTATATACAATATTCCGAGGAGAGCTAGGATAGCTGGTACAACCTGGGAGGCGTATGAAACGTGTTTGCTTAAACTATTAAAATTATCATACTAATCGAAATATTATCGTCTATCTAAAATATAACCTGAACAGCCTAAATATGTTCAGTAATATTTATGAGTAAGCAACTTTAAAATTGTAAGATACTAAAGTATTAACGTCACCGTTGCAAAAATAAATTATCAATATCCCAGTTCATGTATTATTATTACCAATAATATTGTTTCGAATCATACCTGATACCTAAACACTTCGAAGACAGGTTTTTCACTACACAAGCTGGACCAGTTTTCCTTTATACACGATATTTCATTTGTGACTTATAACAAGGAGTTTAAATAATACTTGCTGCATTATATCAGGCTAAAGAGGCATATTGAAGAGTCGGAAAATCAATGTCAACTCAAATGACCTGTTTCACAGAGGCAAAGAAAGGTTTTTACTCCTTTCAGCTTGAACGACAAGCTGGATTGTGTGCTTGTTAATACATTTATTGCTGCTTGTCATTAGTTATAATTGACAAGAGTAGAAACGGATAGGTTAAAAAAAATTGCTAGCAAAAACTTTTTTATCGAATCTTAATTGCGCGTTTTCATAATATGTTATCCGAACATATTAGTATACATATTAGGATATCCGAACATATTAGTATCATATGGGAGAAACAAACAATCCTTGTTACGAGAAGCAGATAACAATAGGACAAAGATTTCAAAGCAATCCCAAAACTGCGCAGTTCACGCTAACAGAGGATTATTGACACATTAAAAAGAAGTTAATTTTCAATTCACAGTATTACTAGTAATTTTAGTAATCAACTCAATTATTGTCTACCTTAGGCTTTTTGAGCTTACACTAATTTGGTAAATTGTATGTAATTTTCCCCATAAAGGACCAGAAGGTCCCTTATTTCAGGTTTATTCTTAAACTTCTATCTGCCTGTATATTGACAATCCTCAATTCTAATACCAGTCTGATATTGACGACTTAGGATCTTGTGTCTTCATTTCAGCTGTGTGCTTCGGCGTATAAATCAGTCGATCTAAAATGTGTAGTCTTTTAACAAACCTCAACTGATCAGTAGTATTTAAATTGTCGATGGCTGGCCGCTAAATTTTCTTTAGCGGATTAACAGTAAATCAACTTAAATCCTTTGGTATCATCTTTGTTATTATAATTACTAAACTCTTTATTATTACTTAATTACTATTAACTCTTTGTTATTTTAATATTCTAACACGCATATGTATATATGATCTAGATTCACATCCTTATCCGCCTGCGAACTGCGGAAGTTCTTAAAGTGTTATCGCTTAAGTTTATAACTTCCGGACATCCCATGAACAATTTATGGACAATTTTCAAAAGAACTGCAAGCTATAGAATGAATTTGAGTGAGGCAAAGGGTGGCAATATTGTGTCTGGACTATTTTTAAAATTGTATTGCGACCTCCTAAATATTTGCATTAATTTGAGCTGTATTTGTCCTCCTTGTTTATTTTTCTTCGTCCTTGTCTAAAAATAAGCACCGAATTTTGTTTCCGGTTTCCATAACTATTACTCTTTAATTTCGTGTTTTTATTTGATTAATATGAGATAATGCTGCAGATTACAAGTACACCATAAGATACTTAGTACAATAGATATATAAAAATTTAAAAAAACCAATACGTTCAGAAATGACAGAGGAGCTAGGATCTTTCAATTCTGCATCATAAGGAAATTCACAATAATGGTAATCTACTTTCGACACCACCTCAGGCGCCTTTGCACTTGGATATATCTGGTATTCGCTCCCGGAACCAGTGTTATTATCATAACTTCGTAATTAGTAACATTATAAATGCGAAAATATGTTTGTTTGTGCCTATTTTATGTGCAACGGAATGGCGTGTTTTTATAAACAGAGATAGTTAGCGGGCCGGGAAATTACGTACGCCACTTTTTATATCAGGAAATCTCGCGTCTTTGGGAAAATTCTAATTTGGGACTGAAAAAATACACAAACGAAATAACGATGCAATTGGTCGACGTGATTTTACGAAGCGCTACGTACGCAATATTAAGGAGCAATAGAATCACTCTCTTTAATTCATAATTTAGAAGTACATATTATTGTTTTCTTTGTGACTTGTACTATAATGTCAGGAAAAAATACTTAGATTTAATTTCCTTAAATAATTCTAGATGACGCTGAATGTTTAATCAGTCTAGATGACGCTGCATCTTTAACCACGAGAGCAAAGCCTCGGGAAGAAGCTAGTGACACAATAAATAGTGGATGGAGGATGTCAATCACAAACTTGCCTACCCACCCTGATATTGATTGTGGGTCAGATCAATGTTTTCTAGCAGCTAATTTCGCCCTCTGTTTATTGGCAGTTAAAAAAGCGCTATCCTATGTGAGATCAAGAATTCTGACACCACTAGAACATTTACTTTTACCAGAAACACTGAACAGCTACGTTGCACATATTTTCCGATACGGAAAGCAGTATATAAGTTTTATTATAATGTCACAATATTTCTTTGTTATATTTTGCTGAAGGGTTTATAAAATATTTGTATTCTTAGAGTTATAAAAAAAACTATTATTATTAGCATATTTATTATTAAAAGCACTATTATTATTAGCACCGCTGAGCGATATCCTAATCAATTTTTTCCCGGGAAAATGAGTTACTTATGTTATTTTGGCTTGTTAAATACAATCAATTTGAAATATGATTTTTTTTTCTTCGTAAAGCTCTCCTAATATCGAGACTAGTTAATAAATTTAAAGAACGGTCGCAGATGTGTGGAATGTCAAATACCAAATTTCAACATGATTATTCCATTGGCTTAGGTCCTCTGGATGCACAAACAGTATGAGAACGCACATTTTTTTAATCTGTATTTCTTAGGTTACGTTAATGGAACATTATTTATTTCTATCAAAAACTCGGGTCGCAATTTTTGGACGGTGGTAACACTTCCTTCATTTCTTACGTCGTTCAAAAGGGAAACATTGTTGGCAAAGCAAAATTGATTTTATTGCGTTATATCTTCATGCTATTTCCTACTAAACTGGGACATGGTTGCGCATTTAATTAAGGATTTAAAAGCAAAATTGTTTTATATCCATATGTACTACATTCAGGGGCGCTCGCTTCGCGACTTCAAACTTTTATGGATTCATTAAACAGAAAGTTTTTAATTAATCGTGGCAAAGCGATAATATTTTACTGCTATATTTAACCTGGCATATGATTTAAGCTTCAATTTGCTTAGTAGGGAATTTGCAAAAGAAATTAACCTTTTTTGTATCTATTGCAAGGTCTTTAGGTTTATTATCCATAAGTGAGTAGGAAGTTGTGCTATTTTCAAGACTTCATTACAATTAATTCTTGAGAGTAGCTTACAAGTTATCCAAGTAATTCGTAGACCGCTTCAAGCATTTACTTACTTATTTATTTATTTCTTGAAAACCCCATGTCCAATCTATAGATTTACCCACAGGGCTGGGAATGTGGAAGAACATATGACAAATAGTTATAAATACACCATAATTTGGATAAACATCATTTAGCAATCAGTCGTGAATTACCAAACAACTCCATGACTCCATTTCGGAAGCGGTCAATGGAGCAGAATTAATTAAGTTGTAACAGATTACATTAACCGTCTATTATCTCAGATTCTTTTGTAAATATGTTGTCATTTCTATTTTCGAAATAAAAAAGAACGAAGTTTATACTTTATTTAGGAAAAAATAAAACCTGTTAAATACGAGTAGAACTTGCACTACGAGGCTCCGCCCATATTTAGGCACATTTAAACATTTAGGGATACGCAATACGACCATTAAATTATTAATAAACGTTAATATTATTTTTTACCCTGTCAATGTATTACCTAGTGATAGCGTGAAGCGTAAAAATATAGTGAATTTCTCGAAAATCTTTCTCTGAGATTAGAATTATTCCTAAAGGTTTACGGTTAACTTTAAGCAAATTTCTAGTAAAACTGTTTTTTCATAATTTTAACTCAATGCAGTTTCAAGGATTAAAGGAAGGCGATGTATTTTTTAAGGAATTTTTCAGCAAAATGTTTAGAATGATTTAGATACCTGTATAACTTACAAGTTTCTACGTCAAACGGTTTCTGAGAACACGTGAAAAGGGTTTCGTTTTTTTAACTTGTGAGATATGGAAACCTAAACAAAATTAGTTTAAAAATGTAATTTATTTCGTTCAGTTTTTGTTATTATGAAAACAAGTTTTAGCACATAAACTATAGTTAAACTATAACCATTTATGAAATAAAAATTGGTTAAAATTAAATTATAAATATTATTTTATATCGCTGCATACTGTTGAAGACAAGCAAGCGTTGTGCATGTGCAAGTGGAATGTGCATGTGCCTCGTGAAATTTCATCCTTTACATTAAGGTGGTTATCATATTGATTATATATAGAGGAAACTTTGTTTCTTTCCTTTTAGAGTTTCCCACAAAAAGGCCTCGTCCGATTAATGTGGAGTTATCTTCGTCGTATAGCTACAGTGTCTACATATCATTCCTTTGGACTCTTTCGATAGTAATCAGTAATGATTTTAATTAAGGAGTCGAAGAAAAAACACACGCGTGATATGAGCACTATGAGATTGAAGCGGCAGCGAGCGAGCGATCACGAGCTAAATCGTGTCGCGCCAGCACGGCCAAGCATGCCGACTATTAAGGATGTTGTTGTTACATCATGCGCGTAAATTGTTTATAACCGTGAAATTCATTTAGGGGCAACTCACACATATGACTTTTCAACGACAAAAAGTCATCTTCTGCAAATTAGTATGGAAATCTGTAGTCGAAATCGACGACAGTTTGTCGCACCTATACACTGTCGTCGATACTAATTTGCGGACGACGACTTTTACGTCGTCAGAAAGTCGTTGGAAAATATGTACGTGTGAATTGCACCTTATTGTCGTGCTCAGAATAAGAAACTCGTACTTAATTAATGTCTATCTTATTGAAATCAATGTATACTCGTAATTACTTTGTGGTAATTATTAGGTCGCGTAGTATAGATATTTTTGGCTGGATATAGATACTGAGTAACGTAAAAATTTTTTTTTTCGGCATTGTGTTTCGGTGAATTATTTTTATGGTCGGTATCGCTCCGCATTAAGAATAAATAAATTAATAGTTTAAAGAAGTGAAAAAAACACGTTTGTATTAAATACTACACTAAAAAGCAAATATATAATTATCGAACCTGTTTTCTTTGTCTATTTTCTAAGGACTTTAGTGTAAGCCATGTTTGTTACTAATTTTTGTGTGTAAATGTTTGTTTGTGTGTAAAATCTTGGAGCGCTTTTTACCGAAATCTAACTGAAATGTTAAGCATTTTCTTTCATTCACATAATATTAACTTGAGAAACACAATCATTTATTTTTAGAAAAAAAAAAACGCCCTAGGTTTTACACTCAAATATTATACTCAGTAACAAACATAGCGTTAAAATCCATACAGAGTAGACAGATAAAGCAGGTTCAATAATTATTTTTTCCTTTGTAGTGGAGTAATTATAAAAGGTATTTTTTTTAAATGTTTTAAACTCATTTGCCCTTTTTTAGTTTTATAATAAAAGAGAGAATATTGTTTTGAACTTGCTTTACATTATATTTAGAACTACTTTTATAGGTATTAACACTTTGTTAAAAAAATTCTACGGAAGTCAAATTAGCAGAGCAGCTTCATTAGGCTGAGATGTCTCTTTTTGATTATGTGTCTGTGGGCGACTGAGCGCGCATCTTCTCCATCTGTGCCAATGCATCAGTGTTGCAAGAATCTTCCTAGTAATCTTGGATCAGTCCAATTCTTCGATCTGACTTCCGATTATGTTTTATTGAATTAGTCCGACGGTACCATTTTATTATGTTATCGTCGGAACTTACCCACAACTCCCAAGTTTCATGATAATACAACAATTAAAAGTATATGAAATTTAGTTTCTTAGATTATAGACTTGGTAAAAGCGTCTTTAAAACTAGGGAAAGAATTATCATCTAGGTTTTTTTACATTACACAGTCAAGGCGCATACTTATATTTTAATTTTACACTGAACATGTCTTAATGTACGTACAAATATGGTTCTTATTTACATATTTATTTTTTAAAACAGAGCTAATATTGCGTTGTACATTCAACAATATTAGTTAGGTTATACGCGTACATTTTTACAGTAAACCTACTCGTTTTAAAATTACATATATTTATTTAGTTATTTATCAATATTTACTGCAATCTTAGAAACTAACTTTACAGTAGCAGACTTATTGCAACAAGAGCAATCTCTTACAGCCAACCAGAATGAATTAAGTGAGAAAACTTACATGTGATACTTTTATTTTAAACCTTTAAATTGTCTGGAAAAATGGATTCCGATTTTGGTACTTAAAAAGTACTTCGTGAATATGTTATTATTTACTTTTACCGTAAGCACATTTCGCGATTTTTGTTTTCTTAATAGTAGAGTATCATTTCGTTTCAGAAGTAATTATGTAAGACAGTTTTGAATATAATTTAAAATATAGTCAGACGAAAACGATGATAACTTTTCAGAAATATGTCACAGCCAAGATATTCCGTGTTCGATAATGCGATAGAACTAAAGATGAATGCGAGGCGCAGCTGTCTTAAGCAATCGTCTTTGTCAACAACTCGCCTCTGTGAGAATGCAGAACGAGATTCGTGGTTAGCAGAACGGCATTTACAAATGAATGAAAAGAAATAATACAGTATTTTATTTAAATATATATAAAATAGCCAATGTTTTCCTAAACAACGAATATATACACAAATCTAGCGCGGAACGTACTAAACGACGTATAGAACAAAGATACAAAAGGGAAGTAACCAATCCAATGCTGAACGTGAAAATGGCGCTGAACGTACTATCATACTTACAGATCAAGGGATTCATACTGGACAGAACAGATACTTCAAAAGCCGAACTTACTCCCAGACTTTCAGGACAGAGATTCGTGGCCTTGAAAATAGAAGTAAGGAATCTAACGCTGGACATGCTGCTAGAATTACATTGTAGAAGATTCGCACTGTTTGGAATAGAAATAATGAATCTGGCGCTGAACGAGCCGTACGTTTTACTCCCAAAAGCGTACCGAAATCAAAATAATTCTGCCAACCAAAATCCGGGTTCCCTTGAAATAAGAAGCCTGTAAAAATATGAATATTAAAAAAATTATAAAATTACTTCATCATTATCACATTAAAAATTGCCCAATGAATCAAAAGGTCTGTTGTTCAAATGTGAAAGTATTTTTTCCAGTTCCTAAAGTCCACCAGAATATTTCATAAGTATTATTTAGGAAACCTTGTTTTTTTGCCATTTTTAATTAATACTAGAAATATAACAGTTTTTTTTCAAATTAATGTAGAACCAAGAATTGAGGGAAGAAAGCTTTATATCAACATTTAAATTCTAGGAGCAAATCCATCATTCGGTCGATACATTCCCGTTCAACATCAAAGTCGGATACCAGTGTTACAAGACCTGGCCGCATTCCAAATTTAAAAGGATCTGATAACGCCACTTCAAAATATTTTATGTGAACATAACAAGTACATTAAAATATTTAAATGCAATATGGAGCATATGTACAGTTAATGTGGAAAGCCTCAACGCCGCACTAACGAAGTTGTAGTTCTTTTAATGGACGAGGAAAGGAGTTCACGAGATGTTGCTTTTAGCAATAGAGTTGGCCAATGTCCTCTTTCTGAATTGCATCATGGGCATGGTTATTGTCAATATAATTCTACGTTTATTAACAGTAAGATTGACGTAGTGTACAAAAGTAGACAAAAAGCAATAATAAAAACGTAGCTTGTATGCAGGTTTATACATATCAATCAAGGCAAAGTATCTCATCCAGCTTTCAGATTATTTTTCAATGTTATTCTGAACTATAATTTTATGTGAAAAAAACAGATAATTAGGGAAATTTCTTCAAGAAGCAGTATTCGTTGTATGGAACGAAAGCATTATTGAGTTTATTTCAAGGATTTGCTACAAGCAAATACTGATTAAGATATGAGAAAAATGGGGTGGAGTGACATTTATATTGGAACAAATTAAGTTCGTGGTTTACAAAAGCCTTAAATCAAATACCTTAGTGGCGGAAATGCGTACTTCCCTAATAAACTTCTGCTTGGTGCAAACTTATTGAATGATGATGGTTTGATTATAATGAATTCGAAAATTGGTAAAGTAATTCGTAACCTCATATAGGTTCATTAATGATGTTTCTTCAAACGTCGTTTTAACTCAATATGTATATAGATTGCAATGTTAAACTTTGTTTCAACAAGAATTTCAACAACTACTGAAATAAGTAATTTAGTTTTGGATAAAATTTTCTCAAACATCTTCCTTTACTACTCCATTGATACTAATAAAATAGACAATATAGTCGATTCTGCTCTAGATTTAATCTATCTGGAGCCAGGATTTAATTTATCAGAAGTCTCAGTTGCACTGTTCCCCCATCTTAATCCACCAAAACTATGTAAAAGTGTATAGTATTCAGTGGTATGAAGGTCTTGATTTTATCCAGCGGTAACCCAAAAAGATTATTTATTTTCAAGGCAGAAACAAAACAAAAATTGTTACATATACGTGTGTATGATTATGTGTATACACACATGCATAATACACATACGCGCACACGCACGCACACACGCGCACACATACACAAAGTGTGTCCGCGACCCCTAAAGATAGTCTTTCGAACATCGCAAATAAATTATATCTTATGCGTAAGTAATAAAGGTGAAAATGAGTTGACAAGTGTAAAGAGAGAAATGCTATGTTGCCACTCTCTTCTCGTTACCGAAAGCACATTCGTGGTCAAAGTCAATTATTAATTTAATCGTTTGTGAAATCTCTTTTTGTTCAGTTGTGTTGCGTCGCCGCACGCCGTTGTCGAGGTTCGTGACAGGCTAAACGAAGTGTTTGGGATTCAGTGGATAGGTAGATTTGGACCTATATGTTGGTCTCCACATTCACCAGACATCACCCCATTGGACTTATTCGTGTAGGGATTTAATAGAGACTTAATGTTTCAGAAAGATTGTGACAGTAAAATAGAGATGCGTGTGCGTATCATATTATCACTGCTTTTGAAAATCTTAAAAGCACCATTAACCAAGAGATTTCTTTACTTAATCGAGTCCACGAACAGACAATAAACGTGTGCAAAAATGTGTCGAAAATGGGGGGGGGGAGGGAGCGACATTTGGAAAATTCTTATGTCATTTAATTTGTTTTAATTTTCATTTACTTGTGATTTTACAACTTACACGTGACGAATGACAAGCACTCCGCAACGTGAAACGGTCCAAGCGGATAAAGCTTAGGCTATGTTCACAATAGACTTTTTTATTTATTAAAGATCTAACATATCAATATTTTCTTTGAAATATATGCTGTTATGCAACCTCCTGGTGGAGCACAACTCAAGGTTTTTCGGATAGGGGTCGCGGACACCCTGTATGTATATACATACACACACACACACACACCTGTATATTTAAAATTATCAATAAAAAAATCTCTGCAATTATTTTGGCAAAGGAAAAAGTAATCAAACCCAATTTCCATATAACGATTAAACGACCATGAAAGTCGTCCATGTATTTACAATTCTGAAATTTGTTTTATAACTACAAAACTATACTTCACAAACGCTTAAAAAATTTCTTACTTATTTTATTACTTACATTAAATATTGTTAACAAAAATTAAACTTGTACCTTTTTTGTGTGTGGCTTAAGTAAAGATCAAGAGTAATAGAGCAACACTTTCATATGGCATAAACACTCCTAAATCGACGTCGTACAATAAAAAGGGAAAATCATTGATAAAATATCTAATTGACATACCGATATTTTCCTCATTGTTACAACTCATTTAAAAAGAGAGGATTCGATTTGTTATCAGTTACATGCAGCACTTATGCCATTAATGGCTGTTCAGTTCAATCTTGCATGACAAGTAATTAATTCTTAATGGAAAGATAAGAATATAGTGTGATAAGAATACAGTAGTATAATACTGGAATACTGTGTAACTGTTTCTGTTACGTCACAAAAAGTATAGGCTAAGTAACATACGGACAGACAGACGAACAGACGCCGAAATCTCGCTATAAAGATATATGTAATTAAAATTATCAATAAAAAATCTCTACTTGAAAATGTGCTTGAGTCCGTGTTAGAGATCTGTCAAAAGGAGAGTTTTAGGAGAATTTCAGAGTAGAAGTGAATCCCGTTAATGAAGTCTACATTTTAGTTTTTCGCACGATCTTTCTAATGAAAATGTCAATGTTTACTTGTTTTATGAAGTTGTGCCGTGCCTTTTAGCTACCTCTAACTCTGGGAAAAAATATCCAATATAAAGAATAAAAACAGTTTAAAAACGTCGCTGCTAACTTAACGCAAAGTAATCTGAATGTCCACATGCAGCGCTGTCATAACTTGTCAGCAAAAAATTCAGAAATTCATAGTCTAGCTATTTCTAAGCATTACGATCGAGATACAAAAGGACTATCAGAAAAGCGTTCACTTCAATGGAAGATTAACGTTTTGTCTTTGATGACGTGTAAGCCTTAAGTGGCTTATGAAACAAAGAAAACTGTTGCCCTGGGTACTATTAATCATAAATGTTTATTTTCATACTTTTAGGTGGAAAGAAGAGGATTCTAGTATGTGCAGCAATGGTGGTAATGTGCAGCTTCTGTTTTTTTAAACCTTGCCCGAGATCCTCCGCAACTCAATTACATATCTTCACCTGGAGCACCATACATATTGTGAATCGTATTAGAAAGAACAATGATGATGACGTCTTTTGAAACTAAGAAAATTGTTACAGGATAATTTTATGTCATGTTTAAAAGTTTAGGGATAGGTGTAACATTTAGGTGGGTAGTCTTTGTAGGTGGAGTCCCTAATAAGAGCCTCAAATTCTACAAGTTTAGTTTGTTGGTGAAGAAAAATCTCCTTCGTCTTACTACATCCAAGAATATTGCTTGCCAAATTTCAATCTAGAGATATGGCGATATCCCTAACGAGGAATAAAATCTGGCCAAACAACTGCAAGCGGTGTTGCACAATAATAAGTACATTAAGAAATCAAACAATTTTTTTAAGAAGTACACCAAAATTAAAAAGTTAGAATTGTCCACTTTACTGACTGAAAAACAAAACAGCCAATGCTCACAAAGGACGCTTTAATGCACGACAAGTGATGTCACTCTAGACATAGGTAGTCATTCGGAATACGAGATATTGTTTTGCAGTCATTATAACAAGTTGTTAATACAAACTTGCACCATAAAAAGGTCTATCTCTATTTTCCTTTTCAGTCAATATTTAGTTGATAAAGCAGGATCTTTCTTTATAACCTTCATAACTTGAATGCCGTTTTCAGGCGGTTATACTGAATAATAAATCCATGTCAACACACTCGTATTCTGTCGCATCCGGTTTAATCCGGTCAATTATAGGTAGAATAGTCCTATTTGTTCAAACTAAGCACTAACTAATGTACTCAATTACAATTTTCAACATGGTGATTCCGTTAATAGTAAACTTCATAAAAAAGTGTCGATTATAATCGATGTATATCTTATGTTTACATAAATCTTGAAATGCAGTTTTTCTTTTTCTTGATTCGAGGTTGCAAGTTACAATACCCTTTAATTTTCTCTTAATAATAATTAAATAATCTATTAAGATTTAAAACTAATTCATGATTTTTCAAAGGTTGATGCCGTTTTAATACATTATCGTGACAATAAAAGTTTTATTAAAAAGTAAAATACTGTTCTTTTTTTCCTTTTTTATTTTGAGGGATCATTTCTGCCAAATGTAGTCCAAATTTCACCACGAGGATCGGTGATATGACGATTATTCCCAAAACATTAAGCATTTGAAAGAATGTTCGTTATGATTATATTTTATGCAACAATTGGTTTTGATGCAGGGAAATCTCTAAAGCTATAATGCGGTAATCGGGTAATGATACTTGACCAGTGTCAAGTAACATTACCCGATTATCTATTACCCCAATGTCAAGTACCATTACCCGATTCGTATGTATATTGACTCAAATATTATGAAATTTTCTTTGTATAATAAAATTAGTCGGCGTAATATAATAAAGAATTTGTATAATAATGTTAATATAATCTTTTTCTTTACTTAATATAATTAATTACAAAACAAAAATAAAATGTGAAATAACAAGCTATAACGAAATACAGTATAACAAATTTGGCCCTGAGATAGTAACAGAACTACCATAGAGTTACGAACCCCCTCTAACGGAGAAGCCAAAGCGATTTCCACTGTGAGCAGCGAATATGATTCCCTTTTATCACTTTGCTATATTCGAAAATACAATATACGAATAATCCTAATGTCAGTTTTTCTCTTATTTACGCATGTACAAATAGAACGATCGAGAGCGAAACAGACGATTATCTTTTACGCTCCCTGCTCCTCTTAGCTGTCGACATGTACTCATATAAATTATTGTCGATGGCCTCTCCAGTAAGTCCGCCGTGCGTCGGCGAAACGATTATATTTCAATATAAATGTAAATAAATTGTTATCTTCAGAACTATTATTTGATTGTAAACTCGAATCATCACAGACTATTACGAATATTTGAGGCTTTATGTTGTTTATACAATAGAGCTATTTCATAATCTTAAGCATATAGAAAATAAAATTGACTACAGACCGAATTCAATGTTTACGTGTAAGGATACGTCAATATTTTGTATATCTGTATATAAAAGGCGTTCGTCCAATTTAGGCGTTTTCTTGTCGCTCACTTGAGTTATGCTATTATTAGGCGACACTGTCAATCGGGTTGATAAAAAAAACATTACCTACTGTTAAGTGAAAAAAAAATTACGATAAAACTTATTTTTATTCCAAATCCTAATTAATAGAATAATTTCTCAATGAATTCTTTTAAAATTGAAATAAAAGTATCCTTTTTCTAAAGAAAAATAGTAAATTTTATACTCTTTGAAAACGGGCCATTTTAAACTAATATATTTTTTTATGAGAAATCTGTAACCTTAATGGAAAATCATTGATTTGTTTAAAATTTTCATGAATTTAAAAATAGTACTATTTAAAATCTATGATATTATTATTATAGTGGAATTTAGACATTCCGGTTGCCACAGTTACTCCAGCAGTCGCAAGGTTGATATTATTTTTCGATACATATATATTCACAAATCTAACAATTAATCGAAGAGAAACCATTGAAGGCTACTTATTGCACATGCATATATAAGGGCGCTCATTAGGGGGCTAAGCATATTTCTAATCGTTACATATAGCCAAAATTAGAATTAAAAATATAAAAAAATAATCTTCTAATACTTCGTCTAAAAACGTGTCTGGTATTCGTTCGTGTGTTGCATGTGATAAGTAGGTACTATTTAAAATGAGTGTGAATATGTTTAGGGCTCTATACATTAATAAAAGAAAGAAATTTCTATACGTAATGACAGTTCGTCTCTATATTATTGTTATGCATTGATGAGACTTAATGAATTGATGAGCATAATTAATTAAAAAATTGGGAAACAAGAATTAATTCCCTTCAGTCGGTCTTCGGAAGTCCATGTTTTTGAATTTTGTAAAGAATTTGTGTGAAAGATTCTGTGTCTTAATTTGAGTCTTAAAAAGAAAACTTGACGATGCCATATTTTTATAAATCAAGTCACTTCTATGAAAAGTTAACTTTTGAAGCCAGTTATTCCAATTTAGAAATCGTTCGTTTATGTTAATTATTTGCTACTTTAGCTCTAGTGTTTTCTTTTTGAGAGCGATGTTGTTATGTATTATATACATCGGGTACTTTCAAACGCCCTTAGTCAATAAAAACGGTATTTATAGTTTCCAAATTAATATAAAAGAAAATAAAACTGTTCACGTTGATCATAAAAAGCGAATAATTAAAAAAATTGCTTTAAATACATTTACACTTGAATTTTAACTAGAATATTACTCAAAATGAGAAGTTACTATAATTGAAGTGCAGCTGGTTTAAAATTCAACTGAAAGTTAATTATAAGCAAAAAAAAGTACTAGGTATTTTAACAAATCATATTTAACCAATCGAAAGCAAGTAGTTGTATTGTACGGGTTTTAATCTAATGCATATACCATTGCTTCGGGCGGTCTGCAAGTTTCACAACTAGACCTTTACTTTTCCTTATGTTCATCAATGGCATTGGTGACGTGATCCACCATTGTGACTGTAGACTATTAGCTGACGACCTGAAGATTAATAAGGAAGCAAAAACGATTGAAGATTGCAAATTAGATTAGGCCGACCTAAATAATATCACAAGGTGGTGTGAGACAAACGGAATGAAAGTCACTCCAGAGTATATTAACGTTCCTTCCATATTAACATTACAAAGCCACAATGCACAAAAATTTAAAAATAATTTTAAAATTAGAACCTTTGATTTATTCCAGGTCAATAGACCTAGTATTACGATTGGCAGCAAAATTCACCCCAAACCCATTTAAACAACAGAGTTAACAGTGTTATGTGTTCAAATTGATAGGGTTAATTTTAAGAACAGTCCATCATTTTTCTTATATGCACCTATGTGAGAAGTCGTTTAGAATACTGCTTTATGGTATGAAATATTTAATACTCAACCGATATTAACCAAGTAGATATATTTCAATGCCGCTTCATCTATAAATCGTACAATGATTATCTTTGTGGAAAATTATCGACATATGGATCACGCCTTCAGCATTACGCACATAACTGGTAACTCTACTAGATTTACGTTTCCTAGTCAAATTAATAACAGGACTTATCGATAGTTCACATCTACTCGAGCAGATCAGGTTCATTTCAATGCTAGAATAAATAACTTTGCTCCATTGGAACGCATGTACTGCCGGATGAAATTGGCCTTTTCGTGTTATTCCCTAGTTTTACTATGTATCTAATGTTCTCTCAAATACTTCTGCTTCATGATGTATAGGTGTGTTCATGATGTATATGTGTGTTCATGATGTATAGGTGTGTATATGATATGTAATATATATAATTACCATTTATCATTATTAATAAGTTTATTTTAATGTTTTATTAACTCTTCTTTACAAAACAACTATGCGTGCTATGTTCGCCGGAATTGTAATTATCATAAACCGAAATACGATGTTGATTTAAATTATCGCTATTAATCCTGTAAATAAGGCTAAATAAATACATAGAACCGTTCTTGAATTATGTTTCTGCAAATGAAAAAGTCATAAAAATCGGTTTAACAGTTTTCAAGGGAATTGCAGACATGCATACGCGTCATACAGGAAACCCCCTTTTACTTCTCGCCATTCCGGAAGAACAATTGTCGCCACTATTAGTACTTAAAAGATGAATATAACTTTATTGGATTCTGCTTAAAATATCGAAGATTTTGTTATGCCTCATTATGTAAAAGGAAAATTGCTCAATTATTAAAGACATTGTGTTCCTTACAATACGATGCGAGTATATACCTATTATAGTGTAAACTATTCCCGATCTTTATAGAGTACCCTTGAAAGCCGCCCTTCAAGAATCGATCTCTTACACTTACCGTGCTGCACTTAACCTTCCATGAAGCAATGCCTCGCTTGCTGCGAATAATGGTTTATTTTATCTCTACATTTCCTATCCTGCAGCTTCTTTTATCAAGATTGAGTTACTCTCACGCATTTCAATGCACTTAATTAATTTCATTACTACACTGTTTCTACACTGTTTAGGCTAGACTCACTCTGAATAATTTTTTTATTCATCGATTAACATTATAAAATTTGACACTCATCTTCCTATCTTCCTTGTTTTATTAATGTGAACATTATGTTGGAATATATGCAAAAAAAATTTAAGAATATATTTTTATACTTAACGAAAAATGTTCGTAGGTTAATTTTATAATGGAAACTGAATAATTCTAGTTACAGAAGACGAGCGGTGCGAAAGCTTAGCGCTGAACTAATGGTAATATAAATGAGCAAAAATTAAAATCTTTTTCACATTAGAACAATGTTTTGTATAACTTCTTACGTTAATATAACGATGTTATTTCTCAATTGGATATGCACTATAAATCACTAAATATTAAATCACTAAATAGGCGTAAGACGCCTAAATCCTTCACTTCACTTCACGCCTAAATCCTTCACACACATTTATATAGAAGATTTTTTGCAAATTTATACTAAATAGGCGTAAGACGCCTAAATCACTAAATAGGCGTAGTACGCCTAAATCCTTCACTCCATAAGCTGAACACACACACACACACTTTTATATAGAAGATTTTTTGCAAATTTATAGTACAAGTGTACAGTGTCCCGTAACTAAAACAAAAAAATACTTGTGGCATTAATACGTTAGTCTAACGGAGATTGCAAATCCTTCGACTTAAAAAGTCGAAATATTACAGGCATTTTAAAAAAAATAGTTCTAATAAATTCATATTATTATAGGATAAAAATAGAAAATAATTTAAAAGGTACAAAAATATTTTAAAATTACCTAAAACTCTTAGAAATTATTACGTCCATCCTTATATTGAAGATTTCTTCCATAAATGGCGCAATATGCTTTGCGCTATTTTATTATTATATATATAGTGATCGAGTAATGTTTTAGAAATCATATGGAGTATTGACAATTTTAAAAATGTATTATTAATTGGACCATATATATATATGTATGTATATAACTTGTCACTGGTACTCTTTAAACTTTTATCATAGTAAAAATAATTCGTTGTTTTTGTAAGTGCCAACTTGTACTTACGAAGTTAAAGTTAATTATGTTGGAACATATAGTTGAAAATACCATTATTTCTAATTTTTTTATACTATTTAATTTCTTTACGACATTCAAACCTTCAAACAATGTCATGGGAGGGAAAAAATCTGCTCCATAAGCAGTCGTAACTTCTCCTCAAAAAAAATTATCTGAAGACAGCAAGTTACATAATAAGAGAAATGAAAATGCTAAAAAAACAAAAAATAGAGTAAATAATAAAAAAAATAGTTTAACTGTGGAAAGAAGAAAAGCCTGAAGACTGAAGATTCCAATGATGAAGATGCAATTCACCTTGATACAGACACTGGGCCAGGTGAAAAAAAAATACTAATTTATACTCTCCCTGGTGCACAATGTATTTTCAATTAACTGCTTTTCTTAAAATCTCTGGGAGAACTATGGGTCGGATTTTAATATGTGGTTTCTGGGCTCAAAGATATTGGCTTTGATAACTGAATTTGTAATTATTTGAATCAACTCAACAGTTTATTTACTTTATAGGATTTTCGATGAAAGTCTAACGTATAGAAAAAATAAAAAGGATAATATTCTTGTTTAATATAGATTATGACACCCATTTGTAATGATGGAACATTACATTTAATGAACATAAAAACATGGTATCTTCGCTAAGTTAGGTTTAAATGTAAAACTGATTATCAATCGATATTACTCATAATTTTTTTTGAACTTTTATTTAGTAAAAATGGTATAATGTGTTCAGCTGCTTTCCACGTAAATATTTCTGCCGGCATTTTAATTTTTTTTTCCTGAGTTGTAATGGGAAAAAAGCACAGTTTCCTACTAAAGATACCTTTAAGATTTTATCGACGTGTCTAAACTTGATATGCTTTCAGTCATTTCCACTGTTGTCTTCCAGTCTTGTTTGTTTTTTGGTTACTTTTAAGTTATCGCTGTCATTATATTAGGTGTCGCTGTAATTAGATTAGATGGCAGATCCCAATTGTTTAAAATACGAAAATAGTAAAATTAAATTTGTGCATTTTAAACATCAGCAGAACAAAAGAACCTTTTTTTTTGGAAATGGATACATGGATACTGTACTTTATATTTTAGCCATTTTCTTATTGTAAATACACTTTTGTACTTACATTACTTACATATGGCAAGTAAGTATTCCATGTAGGAATTGGTTTTTGTTTCCAAGTTATATAAATTACCTTTATTGGTTTAAATCTTATGTCTCACTTATCTTAATAGCTTAAAATGAGTTCAGTGCTGAAGAATTGCTTTTACGGAACTGATTGTTTCTCTGTTTTTGTTTTAGAGCGGCACTAGGGCGGGTATGTATGAAGCTGGTTGTTGTGATGGGCGTGACATGGGTGGCGGACGTGGTCTCATGGGCAGCCGGCGGTCCCGCCTATGTCTGGTACATCACCGATCTCATTAACGCCCTTCAGGGCGTATTTATATTCATCGTCGTAGGTTGCCAGCCTCAGGTGAGAAATTGACAACTACAATTTTGAAAATTTACCGCTTTGTATTTCTCATTCATTCATATTCAAGGAAAATTTGGCTATTCGTGCATGAACAATTTGAAAAAGTGTATGATCACCAGCTGCCTTTAAGTTGTGATATTTGTTGTTCTCAACTAGTGTGTTCACAAATAATCTAATCTTACTCAACTTAAAATCCATTACAGTTTTTATCTTTTGCTTTAAACTTGAAAAATGGCTAACTTAATTACTTAATTTATTCAGCGTCTCGATAAACAGTTGAATTAATTATTTATTATAAACCCAAATACATGTTTGAACGATTGCTGAATTGGTGACCGTCTATATACCGTTTTTCTTTTAATTGTACACCTGTACGCCAACACTATTGACTTATTTTCTTATACTTCTATAGCAATATTGACTTCGTTAATAGTTTGTCTGCCGCGTGTATAATTGTCTATGCCAAAACGCCCGTCCACGTGGGTCGTGTTTATTAGGTACTTTAGATGCACACGAAGGTCAGCGGTGTAGGGCTCATTTCTGTTTATTTCGTTAGAGTTGTACGCGCTGTTCAACATTCATTAATTTTATAGTGAATAGTTTATACATGTCTGTGGTACTTGTGCTATGTATTAAAAATAAAATCTTTGAAAAAGAAAATTTTGTGACCTGCTGTACGAACTGAAGGATTGCCATTGTTAATATCTTTATACGCTACTATCATAACTGATTTTTTTGGCTTCCATTCAGCCTACTACACAACTAATTTAAGGACCAGATCTTTTAACAAGTTTCGCTCTTTATTTTTGTAAATAACTCCTTAGCAAATCCACAGTATTTTTTTTAGCAATCGAGCCATTTGGATTTTTAACAAATTTATGACTTTTATTTGCTTTCAAGCAATGCCTCACTCGATGTTGTATAAAAAGATAAGTACTGTTCAAGATCAATTAGAATCATTTGTAAGTTTGTTAATGAAAAGAAAAAAAGAAAAACAGAAAGGTTTCGAAGTTACGAAGCTTACCCAACAAATTTAAAAATTGAATACAGATAAAATAGTTCACAAATAATATCTGAAGGAAATTACCTTTCAAGTAGTTTATTACTTTTAAATTATACTTTAGTAGACAGAATTTATTATCCATTATTTAATAAAATTACAGTATTGTAATAAGTTCAGTAGTTTCTTAAAAAAAATAAACGATTTAAAAACTTTTAGTAAATTGCACTCCACTAATGTCCGTCATATAGGTAGTACAATATAATAGTTCATAATTTACACTTTTAGTTCCTACATAAATCATTATTATTGTTTTCTCTATTTATACCAATATTACTGTGCTTTTTATCAAACGTTGGAATTTCTGTTTTGTCACGGCAGGACAATAATATATTTACCCTTGTTGCGTTCTACTTAGCGGTAAGTTGGTCTGATCACAATAAATAAATCCGCCAGTGCCTTTGTATTTAGCTTTCTGAGTTAGAAGTAACATTTCCACCAACGTGATCAGCTGCTTCCACGCTCTCCTGTCTACGTCTTGTCTCAGGGCGGTATTGACAGAGTCTCGTGGTGATCTTAACCTGATCAGACCAGCGGCAAGAGCGTAGATCGCGAGGTCTTTTATCCTTTATTTTCCTTATAATAACCAGTTTATCAAGATTGCCTGGCTTTCTACGAGCTATATGGCCAAAGTAACTGAAAATTCGTTGGTAACACATGGTCAATAACTGATCTTAATTTGGAGTTGGTCCAAGTGTAGATTTGTTGGTTCTTTTGGCAGTCCGTGGTACTGCAAATCTCAAACGCATCGATCTTTATTCAACTGCGCAGATTGTCCCGGACCTGGGCCCATATACAAAGATGGAGAAAACAGGTTTTCGTATCAGTCCCTCTTGATGACATTGGAGATATGCCGTATTGTATTTAGTTGGTCACAGTTGCTTTGACCAAATGAATGCGTTGCCTGATCTCTCCCTCGCACCCATGCGGTTCATTTATCATAGATATGAGGTATAGGAATTCCCTTACATATTATGAATCTGAAAGTTCTCTCGTACATGACAGTTGGCCACCTCTGTCTACTACCAATATTTTAGTTTTAGATCTATTAGGCGAGTGTCTAACCATTTCACTCTCCTCCTCCATACTTCTGTACAGTTCTGTGAGTTCCTGCTCTTATGATTGGAAATATGTGATGTCATCAGCATATTTGAGGTTACTGATTTTATTACCTCTTATTGCGATGACATATTGAAAACAATTCGTGGGTTGCGCGTCTTTATCCTTTTTGAAAAGTCTCGAGATGACGTCATTTACTCTTACCATTGACTCACTATTTCTATACAGGATAGCTACCAACGCAGTCAGATGCAAGTGGACACCCATTTCACAAAATATTTTCTACAGGGAATTCCATCCACTGCATACAGTCGGGTGCCTTCGAATAATCAACGAACCAGATCAGCATTGGCGTATTGAACTCTCGATTCTTTTCTTTCATCTGCTTCTCTGGTAAAAATATTTAGACATTTAATAATTTGAAAAAGAGAAAAACTAATGAAAACGAATTAAATAATCTCCCAAATTAGGTATGGGCAGCGGTGAAACGTATTTGGTGCATCAAGCAGTTCAGAAACAGGAACAGCAACACGACAGGTGCACCACTTCACTCCTCATCGCAAGGTCTACCGTCTATGGGAGATTCAGTCACCAACAACACAGTGGCTAACACAAACACTTCTGTCAAAATACCTATGGAGACCGTCTGCTAGCTAGCCAGCTAGAGACTGTCTACCATATGCGACTAAATAGTTTCTTCCACACGTCACTTTAACGACGTGTGCTATACATTTTGACAACAGCATTTGCATTTTAACTTTTAAATGTATGTGTGATGCAAGCCTTTCTACTTATTACACATATTGGGTATATATAAAAATATTGATATATATATATATATATATATATATATATATATATAATATATATATATATATATGCATATGTATAAGTTAGCGAACTTAATAAACGATCTGTCTAACCTCGACAACTTAATTTTCTATTAACAAAATCTTATTAAATAATATACATCATAACGACATGTATGGTATGCGATATATATATATGTATATATATATATATATATATATATATATATATATATATATATATATATTCGTATATGGATTTTAATCTTTAATTTGACTATTTAATTACTTTAAAAACTTGCCAGAAGAAATATATGAGGCTTAGATAAATTACGCACAATGTATTAACTAAAATAAGTAATCGGCATGAGTGTGCATTTTTGTATTTGTATTGTCGTAGTTTGTCAAGAATTTAAATTAAAATTTATTGTATAAATTGATGGATAATAATTTAGCTGTAACGCTAAGTACCTTTTTATTTAGTTAAGTAATAACTATATTTTAGAATGATTAACACTTCGTTATAGTATTAAGAGAAGATAAAGTATTTTGCATGTTAATCAAATTTAATATTTAATTTGACGATTTAGAAATAAGTTTCATTAAAGTACTTAGAAATATTGACATTGGTTCTGAAATCTGAAAATTTTGTTATTATATAATAAATAGATAACATTAAAATACAGATAGCGCTTTCTATACATTACAGTAAGACAATATTACGTAGTGCTGAGATTAAATTACACGAGCTAATAAATGTTTATGCGTTAGGTTAAGATAATTTTTGCATGCCTAAGGGATTATTAGAGTTAAACATAACACATAACTCTTGTAGACTCAGATTGGTAGTACCTAATTATCTTAAATTTATAGATGTATGCCGCGCAAATAGATTTAATAAATGTTTTAATTTATACAAATCATTTAATTTTCGACGTCGTTTTTATACAATATTCAGTTTTAACTTTACGTTTAGCATTTGCAAGTGTACATTATTATTAAAATTTCTGCTTGAAATTGTTACGTATGTAAGTTATGCATTGCGCATCATATTTCAAGAAAAAAAGTATTCGAGGGTAAAAGTCTTATTAAATTATTTTAGGTTACTTTTATAATTAATAATATTGTTTATAATTAATTTAATTCTCGAATATTTTAGTTTACTTAATTTAGATCTAAGCAAAGAAACGAATGTTAAAATACATAAAGTGTATTTATTTGGTGTACTTTCAAATCTATTTAAATTCTAACTAACTTTATTTGTTTTTTGAATTTTTTTTAAAGAATTTATTTTTTAAACAGTGATACACTTTGTAAAGTATATTAAATTGTTTCAGATTAAATCAAATCTGGTCTATTAATCATTTTGTAAAAAAATTGTATCAACAAAAGTTTTTAAAATAAATAAGTAACCGTTTTGTTCACTTTCAATAGAAAAATAAAGCACCGTTCATTATTATTCTGTAATGTAAGCGAGAGAAGAACTCAGTATAAAAATCAAACATTATCTTTACATTCCCTTAATACCTGTCTGTATGTATTATAAGTAACTGCAGACTAACGATATTTATTGATATTTAATTATTTATTTTGAAATTTACTTAAAAACAATTTAAACTAAATTTATATCACCTTAACATATGAGGTTTGATAAAAAAATACGCGGAATTTTCGTTTTTGTAAAAAAATTGGGACTATCAGGTCTTAATTTCAACGTCATATCTTATTTTCATCACCTATTTGAGCAGTTCCGGATCGTCATCGACTTCATTTAGTAATGTGCAATGTCCGTTCGGCGCTGGTTTTAGTAAAAAATCATCAATTTTTTAAGATATTGTGCCGCATGTTGCAGCAAAAGTTTCACACCTAAAACATCTGAAAAAATTGTTTGGCATAAGTCAAGTGATACTCCAAGATTATCAGCATCCTCTTTGATAGTGATTCGACAATCGTTTCTAACCATTTTCTTCACTTATTCTACGTTGTCATTGGCTCTTGAAAGGGATTCCTTGACTCTCGCCATCTTCAACATATTGAGGCCGATTTCTAAACGATCGTACCGCATGTAAACGCTTCTTTTATTTATATTAGACTCGTCCAGAACAATATTTTCTATACGGTACAATAATTTATTCCATTCTTAAAGCAAAATATAATGGAAATTTTTGCTCCATTCTTTCACAAGTCGAAGATCGCCGAGTATACCACAACACGCGTTGCCTAGGAGCTATTATAAGCTTGGAGACTGCATATAAAAATAAGAATGTAATCAAAGTCGTACTTATTTATCTTACGGCAAACTAGTATTTATTAAAAAGGGACAAATAGCGTATAATAAAGATCGTCTATTGAACTATAAACCCATAATTGCGATGTCCATGTTTTGTTATGTAAACTTTATAACGACAATTATTTTCATATTTTATATTCCAAATATAATTAATTTACTTTTTGTTGCTCTATATTTAACTATGAAAGTCATTGGGCAGAAAAATTAGAACGAAAATACAACATTAACATTTTCATATGGAAGTCGCATTTTATAAAAATATTGCTTCAATAACGTTTCCCGTTACATATTCCAAGTATGTAACCAATACCACGTTCAATTAAATAATAAAAATACATGTAAAATTCAATTACTTATCGGTTAATTTCAGAATATTTATACTTTGAGAGCTTACTAGTGATGTCACTGTTAGCAGTATATACATAAATATATCGTATATCGACATATTGCTCGTCAGTGACCGTTTATTGACGGGGGTTCACATCTATTTAATAAGAATCTCGCATTATATTCGTAATTTAATTTTGATTAACCTTTTTCGACCCCCAAGTCCCAAAACAA
Source organism: Druceiella hillmani (assembly GCA_039881145.1). Classification (NCBI taxonomy): domain Eukaryota; kingdom Metazoa; phylum Arthropoda; class Insecta; order Lepidoptera; family Hepialidae; genus Druceiella; species Druceiella hillmani. The sequence continues at coordinate 24,464,446 of JAYKKI010000003.1, read as the reverse complement.
CCGCAATTGCGATCGCAGTAGGTAAAAACAGTACGTCGAGACAATCGGAGAAAACGAGCTTTTCCCAACAATGGGACAATTCCCGCATTTTTCAAAATATTTTGACACACAAAAAAAACATTACGAACCCATGCACTCTCCGACTAGTACGAAACTACTTTCCAATTTTCCTACATACTATTAATAAAAAATATTTTTCTATAAAATATTTTTAACAATACATCAAACATCTAGTATGTTTTTTTCATTGTCCGTAACCAGGCACCTCTATACAAAACATGCATTTTAAACCTACCGCAACTATTGTTACGCGGCACTTTTTTTTGACACGGGTCTTCAGATCCATCATAATTTCAGCTCGTTGCCTCCAGTAATAATGTTGGTCATTATTATATATGAGTTATAAATTTATGTCTACCATTATTTTATTACTCGTATTCTTTCTATATTTACAATATATTATAGTCCTACAAATAACTTTTATTGACTGGCTTGGGTAGCAATAAGCAAGCCAAATGAACGTGTATATTAAGATTCAACAAGTAAATTTTATTACTTTTAATATGACACTATATTTTGGCTGCTAAACCCGTTCTTGTGGAGAATCGTGTAATGTATAATGTTTTATGTATAATTTACGGTTAGTACAAAGACAACAGAAACACTCTTTATTCAAGTCTAAATTTATTCAAGTCGAGGAATAATTCACCAAACGTTGTTAATCATCCCGAATGAAGTATCATTTAATTATTAATTGCGAGATACTGCTAGAAAGAAAAAGCTACACAGATAAATAAAGAGTTAATTATTAGTATTATTAAGATAATTCTCCGCAGGTGAAAATGCGGTTCAAAGATAAGTTTTTATGGGGGTAATATTTTCAAATTAATATAATAATTTATAAAAATCTTTTTTTTTAATAATTGCTTTACTCTAAAAATACGATTCCGAGCTCGAAATTAAAAAGAAACACTTAAATTTAAATGACAAGAAACCTCATTCACATTCAAAGTGAAATTAGGGCATATCATCACGGCTGCTTTTCGAGGTAATGAGCATACAACGCCTATGCAGACGTCGCCTTCACGAACGGAAGTTCGTTTGAAAGAGACATCAACGTGTTTGGTTGCGAGCTTCACCACCATTATTACCAAACTTAATGTTTCGTATAGAACCCAGAGTCTAATAAATAATTCACAATTATTTAAATAATTTATAGATGTGTGCGCACCATGACAGGAATTGAATCCGAACCCTTTACACTAGCGCCTCATTAATTGCGCTACTGGCCGCTTAGTATGTATCGACAGTAATGTATTGAAAAAAATATCGATAGTTGATAATGACTGGAACATTCTCACGCGATTACATTGAACACGGATAGACAATCCGACTATAGATGTTTGAAAGAGTGTGTTAATATTATATTGTTGTCCCTTTCTCGTTTATTGAAGTGAATGTAAGCACGAAAAGTGCCGTTGTATAAATTATCTTCGTTTTTTCTGCGGCTTCCAGGTTTGCAACTCTTCCTAGTGCGTTAGCTTTTCGAGAGGAAATAATAAAGTAAACTTCGTATATGTCAGCTAGTGTCAAGGTACATCACGGGAAAATGTAAAATGTAACAGAAAAAATTGACAATTAGAATTATACAGCCCGCGGAATTAACAATTAATTTTTTATCAAACCTCATATGTTTGTCCATTTTTATGTTTGCAGTTCACATTTACGAATATTATCATATGACAAAATGTTGCATGTTTTCTGTTACCTATCTAAAATTTTATTTATAAAAAATAAAATTGAAAACGTACATTAAAGCCTATTTCCTGGAATAAAACATGTGTGAAATGTACTAAAATTATTAATCTTTTCTAAATTACCTTCAATAGAAATATACGATGGCGTCACCGAGCTCAAAATCTTTTACTGACTAATGTAATAGTAAATTCGATTCTCAAAATATTACCAATGTATTTAAACTACTTCTACACGCAATAAATTATTGTCTCTTGTTTATATAGAAAATTGATAAATATGCAATTGCAATCAATATTTTATAAAATCAGTGTATTTACCAAATTTGTACAATATTTATACAATTTTTTTTTAACGTCAAATTTAAAAGATTGTGACCGGAGTAAATAAGTATTAAAATAAAGCAACATGATGTGATTTATTACTGTCTTTCATTTAAAAGCATAAAGGTTTATTTTTTCACATGTATCTCAATATATCAAAAAATTGAATACATGAAGGGTATTCATACGAAGGATATTCATAGCACCAAACAATATTAAACTTAATAATTTTGTATTTCTCAAACACACTGTGAAAAACAAAGTTCTTGCTGCTATCGAAAATATCCCACAGCTCAAAAACTACACAACGTATTTTATTCAAACCAAAAAAGTTTATATAAACGAAAGTTTATTTTAAGTTCTACCTTAGTTTTTTTCAGAATTTTACACACGTTAATTGAAATGTCAGGGTGGGACAGATTTTAAGACTTTAGAAGCGCATACTATTAACTTTAATAAAAAAGTTATTTTGAAACCTATACATCCTTTTTAAGACCTATTTAATGTTATCCCATAAGCCTATGTGCACTGGATTTTTTTCGTCCCTCAGTTACATGTATGGAATGCCACGCATAAAATTTTTTTTATAATTCCACTATTTTATTGTATAGCGCTTCACAGAAGATATCTACCATCCAAATTTCTCTCCGAGTAAAATAGCTGTGACATACGGACAGACAGACAGATGGGCATGTTGAAATTATAAGGGTTACTTTTTTGCCACTTGTCTATGGAACCCTAAAAAATGTGTCGCCTGCCATAGAGCTCTGAACTCCCTTCTAATAAATCCATCCAATTCTTCCAAAGCCACATTCAAATGGGCAGCGAAAGCGTTTTTACTTTTTAGTGTCACTTTTTTCTTATTCGCGCGAGTACAAATAGAACGATCGAAAGCGAAACAGATGATAATTTTTCTGTACTGTCTTTGAAATACTTTTCTGCTATAATGTGATTTTAAAACAATAATTTTGAATCATTTTTCTGAAAATGCTGTTAAGAATGCCTAATTAGTACAAATGAATCCCAAATTTCTTCAATTCTTTTCAAAATAGCCAATATGTAAAAAAACGAATAAAATATTGGAAATTAACAAATACTTATTCAAAGTTAATAGGTTTTTGTCACTGTTGTAATGCATTTTAAGAACAACAAAAAAGTTCACATGGCTCTGTGTATGGCTGTAAAACTAATATTTGCACTATAGTACCATAGCAAAGATGTAGATTTATTTGAAATAATAATGAAAGCGAGAGAAGTCACCTGAAATCCAATTTATGCGGCTCTAGCTCACTTCCATTCACAATTGCGCTGTGCTTTTTGTTTGCGCCGTATACGCTGGTATAACAATACGATCCATAATCGCAGCGCACTCGGCGAAGGTATGAATATTTTTACCCTCTGACTTGACGACTCATCTCTAGTGTCTCCAGTGAGATGGTCGAGCGTTTATGGTGCCTACTGATTGAAACCCTTGCTTGACCTCCAATGGGGTGTGGGTGCGTCCACTTGAAAGTGTATAGTAAGAAATAGATTTTACTTATTTACTAAATTTAATGGAATTAATTCCTCGTATTTAAATATATCTTATTTGTTTCGTGTTATTAAATATTTTTTAGTCGAGAATGAAAAACAAAACTTAAAGGAAATCATTGTAGTATCTTGAAGTTTAAATCTAACAATTGAAATAAAGAAAACCCACGAGGATAATGTTAAAAGAAATCAGTGTACTACTTCTATAAAGCGGCGATTTTCCTATTTTAGAAGAGAATAAATTTCAAATTCTCGTGTATAATTGTTTTAATTTACAAACAGACTAAAACGAATAGAAGATTCTTAGAAAATCCTACACATATTTCGCTTTCATCGAAGGCATTTTGATTTCTAGTCTTCAATTAATATGAAAGTTGATGTTATTTTGAAATTATAGTCCCTATGTTTATCATATATTTTATGAAAACTTAATAAGCAGTGTGGATATATATCCTTACGTTTACTACAATTGTCTTCCTTTCCTGGTTTTAATCATTTTTAATGTGGTAATTAATATTTCAATGCGCCTGTGCCTTATTTTTTTATTTAGATTTCTTTTGCGATGGTGTTATGGGAATCTATTTTGGTAAATATAATATAGACAAAAAATTAGGAACAAAATTACTAGTGTCGCAAGAAATATCTATTTGCATATAAAGAGCTAAGCGAGAAATGCTTCAGGGGAATTTACAATAAAAATTTTGCAATTTAAACACTCTTTGTTAGATGACGTTTACATAATATCATTCGCAAAATAAAAAAAAAAAAGAAAATATATATTTATACACATACACACACACACACACACACACACACATATATATATATATATATATATACACATATATATATAATATATCGATGTACCATTTATTTAAAATAGCATTTTTTGACTTCATTAATAAACCTAGCAATCAAAGAGTTTCATTGTCGAAGGATTCTAAAAGAGGAACTTAATTTTGTTTATTATCGAATTTACGTAGCTATGGCAACGGGGTCGCATTATAATTTCATTTATTGCAACCGCCCACCATAGATTAGTGATATTTAGAGATTGTCACGTGTCATGGATGATGAATTTCCAATGTCAAACGTGAAAAGGCATTTAAAACGCTCGAGTACTAGACACATGACAAGTATCACTTTTCACAGTTCATATACAGGTGTCAGCGAGCCCTATGTAAAAAAAAGCTTGAGTTATGCTCCACCAGTTGGTTGCAAAACAGCATATATTTCAGAAAAATATTGACATCTTAGATTTTTAATAAAAAGTCTATTTTAAATATAGCCTAAACTTTTAACGCGTTGCGGAGCGCTCGCGATTCGCCACGTGACTCGCTCGCATCTTTAGTCGATTGAAAAATAATTATGCATTGATTTTTCAATCGACTGAAGTAAAAATAACTTGTAAAATCACAAATTAATGAAAATTAAAGGACATATTTGGCATTTTGAACATGTCGCCCGCCCTTTTCGACACATTTTTGCATACGTTTTTTCGTGGACTCTATTACATAAAGAAATGTCTTGATTAACAGTAATTTTAAGTTTGTCAAAAGCACCACTAATACGCGCACGTATCTCTATTTCACTGTCACAAACTTTCTTAATAATAACACAATACGTTAAAAACTTATCGACACAACACGGCTGAATACAAAGACATTTCGCAATTGACTAATTAAATAATTGAACTTGACCACGAATGCGCTTTCACATACGAGAAGAGAGTGGTAAAACGGCATCTCTCTTTCTCTCTCTTTATTTACTTAATAATAATAACTGTACCTGGCGGTAAAGTGTACGTAATGAAATATGTAAGGACTCGTGCAGGCCGTTTTTCTTGAAATCTTTATCGTGCTATAATTTATAAACCTCTTGAGATAACAAATTCTGTTTTCACCAATGATCTACATACAACTAGGAGATTAATTTTGATCTACATACAACTAGGAGATCGTTTTCACAACAAGGGGTCGCTTACACGCTTTAAAGAAATAACTAAAGGAAAGTTTAAGAAATAGCTTCAATAGATTTCTTATATTTTAATGAAATGGAATATTTGTGTTCAGTGTCTGTACCGCTCTAGACCTGCCAACTTTAAAAATCGGGATTGGATGACAAAAAATAGATCCATAAAAATTAAGTAGGACGCTATTTAAAAATATCTATTATTAATGCCTTTGTTAATAAAACAGGTTAACAAAATGTAATGTTAATAAAACAGGTTACCAAATGTACTAATAAACAATGGGTATTACTTACATACGTCAATTAAAGAAAAATATATTACTTTTCAAGTCCTTCAAAAAAGAAACAAAATAGTTCCAAAAATCTTTAAAACTTCCAAATGGTAGTTATTACAATTAAATTAAAAATTGGGTTTGAAGAAGCGATCAAATAAAAAAGCTTTGATATATTCAAATAACTTAATATGTATAACTTTTGTTAAAATATAGTAGTTTTGAAACTACCGAAAGCCACATTAAAAATTAGTCGTGTTTTCTACTTTTATTACCATTAACTGATTATGGAGATGTGTGCTATCCAGGTCTTAATGAAGAATATTTGTGCAAGTTAAAATGTCTTCAAAATTTATGCAGCCGGTATATCTTCGGTCTCAGAAAATATGATCATGTTTCTGAATACAGGTCACTTCAAAAATGGCTGAAGATCCGTGATCGACGCCAACTTACATACTTACACTTCTTTTTAATATATTAAAAAATCTTAGTGGCAAATTTCCACTGCAGTGAGCACGATGATGCGCGTGGAGTTTTGTTTGAGAGCATACGTCGAAATTCTAAAGTAGAATCACGCGGAGTCTTAGAGAGTGGTATCTTCAGTCACCGAGACTTGGTTGAGAATGGTCCGATCTTTGAGTCATTTAGAGCGTTCGCTAAATGCGTTCTTGAAAAAATGGAGGTCCTAAATGACGCATTGAGCAGGAGCAGAATCTAACCCTGTTGGGTGGAAGCGCTGTGAATGTAGATACGGGACACTATTAGGGGACTTTCGAAGGTCCCCTTTTTGTATGAGGTGGGTCGTTACGGGTCCCAGGAGGGGCCCTGAGACTACCCGGGTGGAATGGCGGGAATAATATGCCAGTTAACTGGAGGAAAGGTATATGGCTTATTATAGTAGAGTAGACATTTGTATATGTACAAATTTTATCCCTAACTGCAATAGTTAATTCATAGGGGCAAATTAAAAAAAAAAAGAAAAAATGGCAGAAGCGACCTCATCCCGGCGCGGTTGTGGCAGTATCTGGGGTCGGTAGCGACATGTTTAAAAATGCACGAAAATAGTCGAAAATCATTTTTATTTCAAATAATAACTAACATAATACAACGCAATCTTCTAGAAAATTTCAACATTTACTTACGAAAAGAAATAAAAACTGAAAACACTTTAATAACTTTTAACTGATTAGGCATTCTAGTAGCTTTAGTTATTAGAACAGTCAAACAAGTTTATTTAAACAAATGTAATTATCAAATAATAATAAATGGTATTATATATATATATATATATATATATATATATATATATATATATATATTTATACATTTTCCTTGGGATTGACTGATAGCGGTGGTGGTGTCCTTGTCTTTGTTTTCCTTTGGTTTCCCTTTTGGTTCAGTTAGATTTTCCTTTACCTGTTTAGCCTGCAACCATTTTTCTTTTTCTTCATATTCTTGCCTGATGGCTTCTTTTGCAGGCGTGTCTGTATAAATAGTTGACTTTTGATTCCGCAACCTTTTGTTTTTTTTGGGAAGCCTTTGGGTAGAGCCGAACATTTTCAGGCATGAAAACAGGTTTCGTGGCTGAGTAACGCGCAATTGGCTGAACATTGCTCGTATTTGGAATTAAATATTCATCCAATAATGAAGACGAAAGTGGCGATGTTTCAACGTTAGCTCTAGGATTGTTCTCCAGCATCGTCGTTCCAGTGTCAGGATTTAGTCTGTCCTTTTTAAAAAATGGAGCAGTCAATTTCTTGGAACATATTATGATTAAATGGATAAATACCAATTTTGCAAAAAACTAGCCCTGAATGTTCGCTTGTGTCAAAATCAGAGGAATATCAGTTTGATAATCCCTGATATGTCGTAGATAGTCATTGTTTTTTTTCCAGAGTAGCTTCGTATTCATCCATCACTAGCAGTATTTATGGCTTTTTAAGGGTCCGAAGACAGACCGATATAAGTGCTGCTTATGTGAGCAGTGTGGTGGGAATGAAAGCAAAGTGATTCCATTTTCTTTACAAAAATCCAATGTATTTATGTGAATAAGTGAGAAATGGTTATCCAGCACTAGTAAGACTCCGTGCGTTGGAGAAGCATTAGAGTATTCCTTAAAATATTCGAGTAATACTAGGAACGATCCACCTTGAGGGGTTTGCTGTCCCAATTGAAACTACTGGCCCGTTCTTAACAAAATGGTCGTGGTAAAGAATCGGAGAAAATATAAATAAGGGAGGAATGTTATTGCCTTAGGCATTTATTGCAAAGGCAAGCGTAACTAATGTGGCTCGTTTAGTTGAAATAAGAGCTCCTACGAGCTGCCGAATGTCACATTTTGCTACTACTTTATTAAGTTTTGGATAGTTGTCATGCCTGTTTCGTCAACATTATACATATATATATATATATATATATATATATATATATATATATATATATTGGTACAGTTTTGTGACAATTGATGGGTCATAATTATTATTTGTTGCGATTTGTTTTATACTTTAACTTAATATCCTAGAAACATTAGAAATAAACAGACATAAAAAAGATATAAAGGTCAATATATTAAATGAACAACTAAATATAATATCATTACCCATTCTTAATATCTTCTAGATATAATATAAATATACAACATTGATACTACAGTACCCTGGAAATTGTTTCAAGCACTAATACACATATAAATATAAGTATATATAATAAAAACAAAAAAAATTAAAAGAAATAAATAAATAAATATATGAAAACACAAAATCGGAGATATGTAGAATTAGTGTATTACCTTGTCCTTACTTTCAAATACCCTTACTTTTGTATAAATATATTACCGATAATAACTTCTATTTAATTTTATTACATACACCGTCAAGTTTGCATTGTATAACCTCACATAATAACAACAATTGAATTTATTAGCCTCACTAAATACTGGTATATTGTATAACTCTCGGTAATATAATAAAATCTACTCTGCGCCCCTGCAATAAACTCACTAACATAAACAATGGAAAAATCCGCACAAAGCAGGCTTCCGCTATTGTGTTTGCAACATATAAATGCTGTTGGTTGTTCCTAACAGTTAATATTTGCTAATATCCCACCTGAAGATGTTGTAATACAACGAAACCTAGGTCGTGGTTAAAGAAATTAAAGAAAGTAGAAATAATACTACATCACGTAGTTTCATTTAATTGTAAATAATGAATTTCTACAAAATTAACGCCAAATATATTCAATATTTAAAAACTAATGATAATTTAAACGAATGACATAATTTTTTTACGAAAAAATTTTATGGAGCTGGTATGAAAAATCCTTTTATCTCTGCAAGGAAAACCGACATATCCTTAAACAAGGTTATAGTACTAATTATTCATGATTTATTGACACACTTCACATAACGGTCACTACTGCGGATAGAGAAAAATAATAAAACCATTACCGAAATTTAAAAAAAAAATTATAAGTCATCCACTGCCAAAATAAATTAACTCATGTGCACATTTGAGCATAGTAATAGTAAACAAAATCTGTATACAGCAAAAAACGACCCTTAAAATTTAAAATTTCTGACTCTATGAAAGTTGATTTTCAGCCCACCGTATACCATATTTTTCGAATATACCTACATCCCTTGTTTATTAATTGTTTAGCTATGTAATTCTTCTTAGTTATTGCACTCTTGGCAGAGTGAACGTAGCCATTGTTTCAATTGTGTTGCAGGTGAGTGACATGCCATGTAATATGTTACTATTCGTTTTTAGCATCCGTTCTCCAAGTACATACGTATAGGGGGCATCTATGACAGCCTTGATCTTATCTGTCTATATCTAATATCGGTGCTTTTCCACGTGACCCTTTCACTTTGCACGAGTCCTTTTCACTTTGCTCTGTACCATCAGGCGTTCAATATTATCGACGTAGCCCAATCCTTTAAAACAGTAACTGTCTCCGCATTCCTAATGAATCACATTATTTCAATTCCATTGAGGCGATTGTAACAATCATCCAAGATAAATAATCATCAGGAGGAAAGAGACCCAGGAAGTATATTGCAAAAGCCACCCACGGCTCTGCAGGTAGGTTTCATTTTTTCATTACTTGTGATTGATTCCGAACTGATATAGTAAATAAGATCTTGTTGTCTGCAGGGCTAGACCATATTTTCGGCGTCTTTGTCAATCCTCAGTCACCATACCCTTTTTCTGAGTCGACCTTTAATGGCAACTATTCCAGGACACCCCCGATGTGCAGTTTTCAACGTCTTTTGAGATAACAATTTTACTTCCTTGTAAAACCATGTCTCCGTGAAAACACAGTTCTGATTGAAAAATTTCGTAGTTCTTTACTGACTCATTCCAACTATTCTTATAGACAGGTACGCTTGTTCATTTATATTTTTTCGTCGGTTGCCAAGACTGCTTCGATGTGATACCGCTCTAGATTTACTGTATTCTACATTATTATTGATATAGTTCTCATTATAAAAAGGATCCAGTGTGTTTGATTACAAAGCCGTGAAGGGATGCATCTTCACGATTTGATTCACGAGTCTATAAGCTTGCATCCTATGGCCTCAACCCTCTACTTACCTGTTCTGATTTTGATCCAAGTTCTAGGGGTTCGTGGTTGTTACGGCTCAATTTCTTTACCATAATAAATTTTAAGTAAGTAATAAGTTTTCGGGTGGTTTCTATGGCTTTAATGTATATCTAAAGAGACTTTACGCTTTGTTCGGGAAGTTTGTGTCTAAAAATCTACTTTTTTAGCTTTTGCTTTATACGCGCCTTTTGACTTGTTTCTATTAAAAGCACATTATTATTTTTCTCATCAGTCCCGGGACCGAATATATTGTGAATAAAATTTGCAGTACCGTCATATCCAAGAAATATTTTCCTAAGTGTTTTTGAAATATCCCTGGTACGCATGTTATTCCAAACGTGAGACTATTATAGCGAAAGAGTCCTTTGCTGGTCCTAAAGCTTGTATCTTCCGAGATTTCTAATTTATGAAATCCGTGTGTTATGACCAACTGAGAAAACTATTTGGCTTTTCTAAAAGTAATAATCCTTATAGTGCTTTCGTTTATTGAAAACAATATCATAAACATCTAGTTAATGTATCAGTTTACTTTATACGAGTTTCTTCTATATTAAAATATATCTGTAACTTTAAGTCTAAAGTCAACATGCGAAATCAAGTGCTTGCAAGTGTTAAGTTACATTTTTTAGTATTTGCAAAATCGTAACACGTTTTTTATAGGATACAATGGTCGCTAAGAGATATATTTCCAAAGCTTTTTTCACTTTTTCATATGTATTTCAAACGAAGTAAAATCGTCTTCATTTTCAAAATGTTAAAAGCTTATCAGAAATAATTTTGTTTGGATTTGGGCAACGTGAAATAAAATAAGTATCGCTACAGTTTCTCAAATGGCGCTTTTTATGATCGTATTAGAAATACATAACTCTGTAGTTTTATTGAGCATAAGCTGTATGAGTTCATTTTGATCACGAACTGGTATAGCAATTAAAAAAGGATTTATAGACACGAAACGTCAATTGAGAATCAAATCTGACTTCTAAATCAACGATCTCATTCAAACGACGGGCTGCTGACTGTATGTATATTCATATTTAATAGGAGCGTCTGCTCGGTTGTAACTCAGTAATGACCTGTTCACGTTAAATCGTAAGCTGCTTGCTGCGCTCCACTAACGATGCCACCGAAGAGCTTAAATAAATGGCTGCAGCGCATGTTTCATATAAAATATTGTTTTGCCAAATAAAATCACACAATAGTGGGCGAAACGTATGTGTAGGGATGGATGAAACGGTCAATTGTGACAGGGACGTATTAGAAATTTATTACAGCGGGTGAATTATTCAATATATTTACGTGTTATGAACATAGAAATATTCTTTCCTCTATGGTAATTGATGTTACAGATTATTTTTTTTTATTATTTTACTGTAGGCCTATAGTTAATATTAATCTTAACAAATAAAACATATGTATTTAAGCATATTTTAAACATAATCTATGTATCGTCCGACCTTTCTTTCCAACCCTATTTATCCATTTTAATTGATCTTATTGTGAATATGTTTCAGATATATTTATTATAAAATTCTAAATATCCTTTAATTTAAAAAAAAACTTTGTAATGAAAACCGATATAAGGGAAGAAAATTACTATAACTAGTGGCCTCCTAGTGGCCGAAATTCAACCAAAATTCATTATCTTTTTTAAATTTGAACGTTATTGAGGTTCTTTTTTCAAAAAGTATATACCTCTGGACTATTATTTATTTGACATTGACAGTATGAACCTTAGAATGTAGAGTAATCCAGAGGGCGCATACGCACAAATCTCTTAGCGGTCACGGTGAAGCCAAAAATCGGTGGAAGGGGCACCGCACTCCGCCTACTAGTGCCCTCCCCCAACGCGCACGGTGTTACCAGCGGAATAAATATACCCACCAACTTCAGGAAATCGACGTATATAATTATATTAGCTTGCGGCAGTACGATTCACATTTACATCAATTGATATGGTCATGGCTTGCCTTATATGAAGTATTATTAAGGCCGCCATGTTTAATTTCTCAAATGTTTATTCTGACCACAACCAATGGCCAAAGTATTTAGATTAAAATTATTTAAAAACTTTGTCACATTTTATTCATCACTTAACAGTTTTAATACAAAAAGAAAACAATTATCTTAAAGTAAAAAGAGTTGTGAAAAAGCCCATAATAAAAGTTTGAAAATATTCGATCTCATACTAAAGAAATTCAAAATAGGACGAAACAATTATTCATATTAATTAGCATTCAATGTCGTGATAAAATTTCTTCATACTTTAAACAATATCGGTTCGCATTTTTTAAGAAATTAAGAAAACTGCGGAAATGAATGAATGTAACATGTGTTTCTTGTCGTAATCCTACATATAAATATTCTAAAATTGAATATGATAACGGAAATTCAAACGTTACACCAAATTCTCCAACATTTTCCATATCCCAATTTTTTACGAATAAAATTTTACATTTTTCAGTATCGAGCAATTACGATGTTTTAATTTCGGTAAACAATTTTTAAGAGGTGACAACACCAATAAAAATGGCGCGCTTCTGTTAATAATAATCTACTTCCATATTTTAAAATTGCATAGTTAATTGAAAATGAAATTAAGTAATAATTTTTACGTATGAAAAGTAATCCCCATTTGTTTCTTTTGCAGTCTAGTGATATGTTTGTACGTGGGAATAGCACAAGCCGGCATTTTAAGCTATATTGTCACGTAACCTTTCAAAGCTTTGTCTTAAATTGCACTGACAGCCGCGTTTTGATACTAGTTTTATGGACACACTATCGCGCGTGTTCTCGTCTTCTGGAGTACTTATTATTCTAAGGTATGAACGTAAACAATGGATCTTTTGATGTATTTATAACATTAAATTTAATGTATTTATAACAAATAATGTATGTATTTTGTATATAACGTAATGTATATAATTTGTTTTCTGAACTCTTTCTTCATATAACTTTAACTATGTCAAATCTCACAAACCTCCGTGCGCGCAATGTGCTTAAAAAGAGGTACAAAGTTTTCTTTTCACTTGTTGATATATAGATTAATGTATTATTCATGTTAGTAATATAGTTTCTTGACTTTAATAAAACACAGTAAATTGTAGAAAAATAATATTTATATCAAAATATTTAGATACAATGCAAAGTTACCTTATTTGTAAATTACATTATATTATGTCACCATAATATCATTGTATTCAAAAACATGTTATGCTGTATGGAAGGTTATAACATTTCGTTAAATGCTCTCACTTGACACAGGTACTACACTGGCATGAAGTATTCGCTTTCATAGAAAGTAGAGATGTGTAACTCATGAGTGAGAGATATAAAAGATATAGCTGACATGTTACGATCATATCTATCACTCGCTCACTTGAAATCATAATGTATCAGTATGTCACTAGCTCAGGAGTGATCGGCGTCTTTTTCACCAAATCAATCATTTCACTCGCTCGTCGCGTCGTGAAGATAGATATAAAAGTATGTGTTTTCACGTTACATGAAAGAGAAAAAAAACAATCGAACTGTTAATCAAATATGGAACTGAATCTATGTAGACGACGTGGCTACTCGCGATTGAATGTGAAAGCTGTGTATGCGTAATAAATAATTTCGTTAATAACTCTGAGTACTGAGATACTGATCTACTGAGTTAAAGATATAAATGAGTGAAATGTATTTTTCTAATCAAATGATGTATATCACTCTTTTCTTTTCACTGATACATTTTGCGCACCTCTAATAGAAAGTAATTTCATTGAAATGTGCGAAGAAAAATGACTTAAAATATTTGTTTCCAAAGAATGTCATTTAATAGCCCGTATCCATTGTGGTCTCATCTTTTTGTTCTTTGGAAGCCAGTAATAATAATAAAAAACTCTACGTATTAATACCGAGAACTTTTTAATACCGAGAACTTTCTTTTTACATTCGCCGCTCGGTGTTGCAAAGAAATTGCATCGAAGCATAAAAGCTGCATAGTTAATTAATGTTACGCAGATGACAAGTCATGATTTAGAATAATTAGTGCCATATTAATCTCCGTATATGGAAACCCCATAAACATATGCTCAGTGTTTGGTTTAGAGTAATTTGTTTAATTTAAACGTATTGTTTAAGTTAGGGGTTCAATATTAAGTATTTAGATCATTTATTGCATTTTGGTTTATTGTAAATTTTTGAGTTCGGCAGTGAAAAGATTAAAGTTGAGTTTTAGTATTCATTATGAATACCTGGAAACTATTTCAATTATATGGCAGTACTAATTAAATGATTATGCTGTCAGATTTAAAGTGATGATTATATTTAGAATGCTCAGTGAACGTATACGAATGTCTTGGGAATTAGTTAAAATTTCTGTTTGTATACATAACATAATGTCCATGTATATTTTCCCTACCATAAGGTAAAAAAATTCCAACATATAGATTGGCTTAATTATTTGAGATGAGTAACTCTCACACGGTATGTATATACGAATATGTGTGTGTGCGTGAGCATGCGCGTGCGTATGTACAAAATTTGAGACTATTAATTAAAAAGTTAATAATAGACGAATTGACATATTACTTTTAACAATATATTTAATAAATAATATATGTTTCCCTAACATATACATCCCTATTTTAATATCAATTTTAAAATAATTGTTTTTATAAATTGTGTCTTTTTAGATGCACGTGAAAAGTTAACCGCTGAATTACACTAATGTATTTTTAGTAGATGGCGTTTGCATTCCATGAAGAAGGTACCCAAAATATTTGGTAATATTTAAAAAAAAAATCGCAAATGGTAGCTCGGAGAATCGACGTAATATGTGATCAATATTATCTCCCTTCAATTAAAAATAACGAACAGTTTCTACGACATGAAGCACCATAAATTCAGTATATAATCTCTGGACTTGATCAAATAAGACCAGCAGATTCTGTAAAAGAAATGAAGAATACAAAATTTAAGGAATTCTCACTGATTTCTATACATTGGGCGAGCAATGAAATACCGGCATTTCTTGAAAATAAATTAATTCATCTCAGTTTTAGAAATCGTTATTCATATATAACTTGGTTCCTATAAGTATTATAAAATATTTATATTGCATATAAATATTTTATAATAAATATTTTATTTGCACGAACAAACAGATAGCAAAGTTATTTACCATGGATGAAAAATAGCTTATATTGACCAAATACTTTCATCAGAGGATTTGAAACGGATATTATAATAATAATTCTTGGTAATATGCTACAATTGAAAAATACGCTCTCCCGTATGCTCACAGGAACAGGAAATAATGATTACTAAAATTTATGAGGACTTGGGTGAGTTACTAAGTAAAAGCTTGATTGGTTTTCACACTTTTACTGGTTGTGATTATAATTTTGCTTTCTATGATAGGGGAAAAAGGTCCCTCACTTTATTAAAAAAAATATTGAATACCAATAAGCATATTTAGCTATTGGTGTTGATTTAAAGGAGGATATGTTACAAAGATTTTTGGAAGTAATGCAGAAGTTTACTTGTGAAATGTACTCGCAAAATGCGATAAAAATCAAAAGACGTGGATGATGGTAGGTTCCAGTCCATGTCGATGAAGATTTCAATAAAAAGTACAGAATTTTGATGCAAGCTGTATTCTGTACCGCCCTCTAAAAGTGAACTTTATCAACAATTTTTCCAAGCGCATTATATATCAAATATTTGAAACAAATGATTTCCAAAAAGATTCCACCTCGTTAAGCCCATTGGAACATGGTTGGATAGAATAACAAAGTTCATATATTTTCAACGGTTTGGAGATCAGCTTTCGAGTTCTTTTAGCGATTTGATTGAAAAACTACCAGGTAATTTGATTTTGAGTAAATCAATATTTTCTTCATTTTTATTATGATCTATACTTGCTCGTTTTACATATTTAAAATTCATTTTTACAGGAACCAATCCATTGGATAATGAAAACCAGTCTAGTGGACATATGAATGACTCCGATGATGATATCGAAGGATAATCTATACATATAATAAAATTGATTAACAGAGTGAATTCTGTATATTGAAAATATTTAAAAGAAGTGATTAATTTAGCGTATAGAATGTTAATAGAAGCCAGAAAATTTATTTTAGGATCTTTGTATATTATACTGAGTGGGTATCACCTAAAATCTACTGGACAGATTTTGGCGAAATTTCATGCAAATGGTAATAGTATTCACCCAGTAGTATGGTAATAGTAAACCAGGAGCAACATATAAGAGAAATAAACCAAAACCTTTTTTTCTTAATTACACGCGAATGAAGTCTTAGGCACATCTTGTGTTTAATAACAACATATATGAATGAGAAAATGTAATTTTTTTCAACTGCTCTTTATCTATTAAATTAATATTTCAAAATGGACTAATGACAAAAATAAAAATTAAAATTTCATTTTTATTATTATTATACTTGTATAATTTATTATCTCTTATAATTGGCCCATTTTCTCAACATCCTCATTGTGGCAGTAAATATATATGTCCGTGCAATTATATATGCTGTTACATGTATATTAGTAAGTATATTAAATTGTATGCAGATTGAATGGGTGTTATTGTTATACATAGGTGTGGACGCGCCAAAGGTAACGTTCTGTATTCTACCATGATTTAGAACCACAGAAAATATCTATCCTGAATATAGGCTTAGAATACTACTTATATAAATTATGACTTTGTTAAAATACCTTATTTTTTACTATTTTTTTTGGGACTTTCAATAGTGTCTGCCATGAAGTTGAAACCACCATAGCTGTCTTCTATTGTTATTTTTCAATAATAACAATGTAAAATTTTATAATATCCAAGTTGCAGCCCAGTTACTATAACTTAAAGTTGGTCAAATTTAGACATCTTCCACACCTCAATGACTCCATAGGAACCGCAGCCGAGCTTAGCGATCTCATCTACGACAGCTATGTGAAAGTCGATAAAGAAAATGTAGGGTTTGTTTAAATACCTTAACCTTAACCGTACCTGCGCGCTACTGGCCCTTAGACTAAAGTTTTGAACAAAATTACTGATTTCGGAAAGATATTATTTGGATTATAAGTCCAGTGAAAAGAGTCTAGCACCAACAACATCCGTTCCCTCGCTCTCAGTTAAACTGGAGCATATAAATGTTGTATACTTTTGAAACACTCTATTTCAATTTACACATTTATAATTTTTTACAATTTTTATTATTATTAAGTTCATAAATTATATGCCTCCCTTTTTCCCTTCATTAAAAATTTATATATATGAGTATTTATTTAAATGAGAAAATTTATTTATATACTTTTGAACTATTACAACGATTATTGTAACATTTTTGTGAAAATAGTTTTTTTTTAAAATTTTTTTCCAATCACGTCTAATCTATTTGGAAAATGTAGTTTTCTGACTAATGGCTTAAGTATGGAAAAGAAGATCGAAACAAGGGTAAAAGTCAACAGATGTTGTATGGATTTTTATACGAATTGAGGAAAAAAGTGACGGATATAAACCGCGGGGTACAATCGATTAGCGAGATGATGTGGAAACAGGGATTTGTCTAAAGTTATTAAGGACGCGAGTAAAAATCTTGAAATATGTAAAGATAGGAAAGATGATGTGAGATCCAGTGACCGCAGTAATCATGTTGTTAAATCAAAGAGGAAGCTTTTGTGTATTATGTGGACTCCAAGTCAACGTCACATATTACATAGTATTAGGAAAGCTAAGATTAAATGGTTTCCTCTCGAGGAACATATTGTTGAGAATGAGATTCGTGCAGAAATTAGACTTTGAGTTAATTTAGATAAAACCGTTGGACATTTAGTTACTACACATCGGGAAGTTCTCAATATATCGTCTCCTGGCTCATCATTCATCCTTGTTAGTAAGTGGGATTGCGATGAAAGTTCTGGTCACAACACCTAGAAACAAAAATTCAGCAATGTCGAAGATACTGATGAATTTTTACTTGAGTTTACATTTATACCACTACCATTACGAGACGAATGTGGTAATATCTCTTGCCAGAATCTTCTTCTACTATACTATTATCCAATCAAGTTTATTTTATCCAAAGTAAGTACATAATTTACTGTTTCTGAAACAAATAATGTGTTGGAAAAAAGTAAATGAGTCGCTGCCGATAATTATACATGATGGAAATAAGATGTTTGTTAAGCATAAGCATTTCACCATGAACGACGCTAAAGTTTGTAAAGCTTTGATTGAAACTTTTCAATACAGTGATGAATGATGAGTATAAGGAATTTGTAGAGAATAATGCACTTGGTTTTGATTTATTTATATTACATGCTTGGATTCGTTGTTTTCAATGTTTATTTAATGTTAGTGTGGCTGGCTACTATGCAATTCATAAATCTGTATGATAAAATATGTGAAACTGTGTTCCACAAACAGTTTTAAGAATAAAATGAGCTTAACCGATGGTCGAGTATGACAATATAAATGATTGAAATGTTGACCGCAGATTCTTTAAAAACTCTAAGCTGTAACCTTTATAAAAAATATCACATTACTTAGATTTTTATTTTCTGCTTATGATATCAATAGAGAAAAAAATCAATGTTTAACCGAAGATACTAGAAAACTATATTTGAGTCTTTATTTCTTGTATTACATATCTACTACTGAGCACAAAATTCAGACATTGCATCTTCTGCCGTTTAGACAGCTTTTTGGGGAATGAAAATTGCAAAAGGTTCTTAGAGCACACTATTCGAAAGAGGTCACATATTGCCACGAAAAGAGATTCACTTAATATGTTATTGATCACATCTGATCCTGTAATAAATACATAGCCTTAGAGAATTTCCTATAAAAATACGTAAAAATGAAGCAATTAGTAATCATAATTTTAGCTTTCATTACTATGCTATATATATATATATATATATATATATATATATATATATATGTACATATATATATATATATATATATATATATATATATATATACATATATATATATATTATCCAGAAGAAGAATTTTATGATTAAGACGAATTAAAAAATATTGTTTGTCATTTTTGTAATATTTCATTAGATTAATTATAAGATATTATTGTAAATATGATGAGGTTATCTGGGTGAGCGTATGCCAAATTTTGTTGTAATTGAAATTCCATTAATTTATTTTTGTTTTACTTTCACTAATCAATAATATCTTTGATTATTTAAATGAAAACATTTTTATTTCAGAAAATCTTTTATATTTTGGCAGCCTTATGGTTAGAGCAGAAAATATTCATGACAATATTCAGTAAGGGCATAAGAAGCCAAAAATTACAAATCGTTTTGTCCGGCTAGTTTATTCTGATCGAAACACTGTAGTGCGGCTTGCTCCCGAATCGATCTACATCACTGGATAAATCGGGAAAAGTGCGTACCGCCGGCCCCTCGACGAGACATCGAACACAAAGGTAAGAAATGGGAAAATCTCTATTAAGTCGGAACAGTTGCAACCCTGTATCGAATCTACAAACGACTATTTGAACTTGTCCAATTAAAATTTAATTATTAACCAAGGTGGATCCCTACGAAGTATTGAGGATAAATATCTGTTCTTGTTCTTTAGTTTTACAATATTTTTGCACATGCGGATTTTAGTTTTTGCACTTTTTCATTTCAGGTAGTATTTCTGAATTACAAAAGTATTGTATATATTTGTTTATTATTAATTTTCGAAACTAACCGATTTTAACAAAAGCTGTGCTTCTGTATTATTTTATTACACAGGATAATTCAAATTCTTCGGATAAAAATTAAATTAGTTAATAGTTTTGTTAAAAAATCTTCTACAACCTACACTTATTTTTAATAGTATTCATAACCTACCGAGCATTGTTATAAACGTCCCCCATATAGGGGACATTTGACTCTGGGCTGAATTTTCTGAGCTTTACATAGCGATAACAGAAAAGGTAATAGAGAGAAAAAATATCCTAAATTAGTCTCCCTTGTTAACCGACAATGGATGAAAATGGACCTAATATTAATGAAATAGAATATAATTTCTAAAAGTTAGTATTTTTTAGAATATAATAATCAAAGAATCCAGCGATTGACAGTTAAGAAGGAGCAAAAATAAAATACAATTTATAAGCATAATGAAAACCAGAAAGAAATATCTTCATAAATATGTATATATTAAATTTTTAGTATATCAAAAATTGATTTTAAAAAATTATAATAATAATAACAATCTAACGAAATACGTAATAAACATTTAGAAACAATAAAAAAAAACTAAGCCAATTATTTAAAAATAAACTGTGATCTGACATTTATATTCGTTCTGGATTGTCAAAATGAATGTCTTGTACAATTCGATATTTACATGCTTTTTTTCGACTATCCTGTGAGGTCCACGAGTTTCCTCCATATGTAGGATATCTTTCACAAAATTAAAAAAAAATTAAAAAGCACGCTTTTGTGACCAAAGGACTCTCTGCTTGAATATTTACATTTTTCGTAATATTTCTGGCTTTGTTATTCTTAAATTTCTTATAATCTATGGCGTGCGGGCTATAACTTGCGCTTGTGGATATTATTTTTCGTGCTATCATTTATTTAGTGGGCTATAATGCGTCTTTGAACTCCCATGTTCCATGAGATGACCCTCGCTGTTTCGGGTCGCTAGTAGTAGACCGTTGCATTCTTTAAATATATCAACCCTCTGTTGTGATGAACAAATTTCGGTAAGCGAATTCGTTGCAGTGGAGTCTGGGGTGATCAATTTAGGTACTTCAATTTTCGCTGGGTGAAAATTTATTTATGTATGAAATTTACTTGTAGAGGAGGCTGAATTTATAAACTTTTAGGTAAGTCTATTCTTTCTAGTGAGACGCAGTTCCAATTTTTTCAGGCATATGCTACTGAACGCTTGAAGTTTTCGTTTCCTTTGAAGTTGGAACATTCCTGATATTCCTTCGGATGTTTCGAAAATCGCAGATTATTGCTCAAAACCTGCTTCGCCATATGCATATTTCTTTACTGGTCAAATTTATAAGCTAGCTAATCCATCGACGGAGATATTCACCGCACTTTTGACAAATGCCTCTGCTAACAGTCTTGCTATGTCGTTTCCAGGTTGCATTATGTGAGTGGTATGACTAAATATACTATTATAATATAATTTTTGCTTGCATGTTCAAAAGTCAGGCAGTCTGCAGTCTGATAGGATATGGTTGTTTAATGGTAGCAAAATATTTTATCAACGGTTGGACGTACATTCTCTGTACAAAAATGTATCCAGTGTATAAAGACTTCACCTAATACCCAAATATTCGAAGTGCAAGCACTTTGGGTTGCTGGTTGGGGGTCCATAGAGAAATTTTAACTGCATTATTGATCTCGCTTTGTTCTAGCAATTATGTTCATTTGCTTTTTTCCTTTCATTCACAGAATTTTTGATGGTTTTGTTAGTTGTAGTTGAAATTCCAATTTCATCTATGTCGTATAACCTGTCATGTTTATTAATCTCAGATTCTAGAAGTCCATAAAACGATAACCTCCAGCACATTTGAATCCTTTTGTCCTGGGTATGGTTAGCGAGTTCTCAAAATCATACGTTTTCGTGGGGCAAAAAAACCTGAAGCCAAGCATATCCGGTTTTTTCACAGTTACTCCACCTTACTGGATAATATAATTTGTTGATCTTCGATAAATGAAACCTAAATTCTTGAACTTATCTCCAAATCAAACTCATCTCAAATGCAAAAAATACAACATCCATGTCTTTTAAATACATCATCAGCCCTGTTTTCTGTTCATTAGTGAATAATAGACGAGATCAACCGAAATTTGAAGATACGTTACTAGTTTTGACGTGTCTATGTAAAGTCGTGTATTGTAAAACATATTTTGTCGCTGTTTAGTTTACCAAAACTTTAGATTTGTATAAATTTATTGCGGTTCAAACGTAACCTTCGGACTTTTTCTTGTTTTATGTTATTTTACCATCAGTAGCAAAATATATACGACTTCTATTAATAAATCAACGACCTGTTTCCGTCTAATGTTGGACGTGGTCGTTTTTCAATACGCGTATCATTGGAGGTAATGCTCCGCCACGCCACTCGTTTACGATCGCAGTGCGTAGTTCTTCACGCCAGTTCGTACGCCGTCAATTATAGTGTGAATAGTAAAGTTAACAGACACTATTCCCGCCGTTCCACCCGCAGAAAGATAAATAGTAGTGTAACAATAATTGGCGATACAAATTTCTCCAAAAATTCACATTTTTTTCATAAAAGCACAATTCGCCGTCACGCGGACGACTCGACGCTCGACCTCTTTACGTTATTGTTGGTCACTGAGCGAAGATAGCCGAATGTTTCGACCGAGACGCGCTTCATAGCAGACGAATAACAGATATGTTCATATATTGAATAAATTTTGTTAGTATCGTTAAGCCAGAACTATTTGGAATTTATTAGTATTATTAAGCATATAAGGAATTTATTAGTATTATCGGCAGCTTATAATTCTTTCATTCAGTTAGTAAAATGGTAGTATTTTCAATATCAGTGTATATTTTTTTCTTACGACAAATTTTCACTGGACTGTTTAATCTCATCGTTCTGAACGTAAAATATTTTTGGTGAATGTGAAGAAAGCTCGACCGTTTCCGAGATAATCGCCTTCAGAGTTCGAAATTTTAAAAATAATCCAATTTTTTCTCATACAATTTCTTCAAATAATTTATTATATCAAATTCCACTACTCCCAGGAAAATCCAAAATAAAAAATTTAAAAAACCAAAATAAAATTTTAAAAATTATGAAAAACCCCTTTTTAAAATTAAACATCTTTAATAATATTAGCTGATAATTCGTACTGCTTATATGATGTTTTTCCATCATTTTTATTATTGGTATGATTCGTCACATTGTTATTAAAGGAAAAATAGATAAAAAAACATGGCTTATTATTAAATTCATGTCTTCGAACTATCAAACTATAGTAAATATCGAAGCAGGCCTTGCGATCTTAAACAGTATCTATGGTTCGGAACATTTTCAATTTAAAAATTAATATTAGAATTATGAATTTAACTCCCTCTGTATGTGTTTGTTTAGGAGACACATTGTAAACGAAATATAATTTTCAGAATGTATTTTAAATGTTATATGCATGTCGCTTTCATCACCAACTTGCAATACGCAGAGTGCATTCGGCATGCGCATTGCGATGTCGGACTACAACCTGCATTGCGCCAATGCAGTTTGGTAATCCTAGGCCAGCGGTAGAGACACAATGAAAATCTATTCACAGTCTTGGCGTCGTACCAAATCCACATGTATGTAAGGCAGACTAAATTAGCTGTTGCTCCGTAACAAGTTGGCAAGTCTAGTAGATATGTCGTATGTTTACCCATATCTCTAAAAAGCTTCATTTAGGTTACGTATGTACACAAGTGTATATATATATATATATATATATATATACACACACACACACACACACACACACACACACGTATATATATATATGCACACACGTATGTATGCGCTTTGTATCCTATTAAAATTGCCATCTCTTTACGTTTGATATAACTTCAGACGTTAGTTTCGTTTGGTACTAAGGTGTCGTGTACGGGAAACTCCCTGTAAATTTTTCGTAAACCACATTTGTGTGTAAATTATGATAGACCAATTTATCAACTGTTCTGCTCCTTACTTTTCTTTTCCACTCCTTTTCCTTTACTTTTCCCTTACTTTTTCTTTTCTTAAAAAATGTGTTTCCATGATCGAAATAATTGTTTCAATACTGGATAAACAATTTTGGGAGACAGCGAATATAAAGGTAAGCAACCTTAATCTTCATCGAGCTGAAACCTTTGGATTGGGCCATATATTTTGAAATCAGGAGTATGATCACGACTATATTACTTGTTTAAGAACGTCTTTATTACATCTCATTCTAAATAAAACTAATTACCTCGCCTTCTTCAGTACCTTTGTTTAAAAACAAGCACATAGTTATATAATCTCATCGTTCATTATATTCATTATATTAGTTTGTTACCTGAAACCGCGAGCCGCCATTGTTATTCGTGGAGTTAATTACTTGATAATGCATAGTAATTGGAAGTGGTATTTTGTGCGTGACTGTGAACTGTCGACCGGGTTTAGTAAATTTCAATATGTTAAATACTATTGTTTTCGATAACATAAACATTAATAATGTAGTTCTCGAGAATGTAGATATGAGTGAGGCAGGTGACCAAGTTCTGTTCCTAAGTACCCATATAACATTAATGCTAGAAATTTTGCATGAATATTTACATATTTGTATACACGAATAGAAGTAAATTGTCACATCACCGAATCTGATATCCCGTTGAAACAACTAGTAATCATCTATTCTGGAAGCGTATTTAGAACATCACCAAAGAACAGGCACTTATTATTAATTGGAGGATGTCTTAAGTTATTACCCAGACTAATGCCAGAATTTGGAGCTTAACAAGGATCTGAACTAAACTATACCTAAATTAAAAGATAAAACGGCCTCGGTGCTTTGTAAAGAAAGAAAGAAGATCTGAACACAATCGACCCTTTAATGAAATCGAAATAAACCATCACTATTTCTTGGCCATGATTAATCTTGAACGAGCTAGGCAAAAATCTTAAGAAAGAAGCTAGGCACATCTAGATGCATACTCAATTGTTAGTTAATTGTCATCAAAAATATAAAGTAAAAAAATACATCATTGGCAAGAAAAACTTTTTCTAATGACAAAAAAGTTATAAATGCATTAACATTAGTGTTACAACTAAATATCCTATATCTGGCTAATACTTACATCTAATAACGCTGCCGAATTCAAAGTTGAACTATTTGCTTGCAAGTATTAATAGCACGCGAAGCTCAATCAGACGTGACTATCGGTGCTAACAGATTTATGACCGTTAGTCTGAAACGCTGAAACACCAAATCCAAACTTCGTCGGTTAAGAGCAACTCGATTGAAAGAATAATTGTATTTACTTATTATTTTCTCTGGGGTAAAATTATTTTAACGATAATAATTCGACCGGCAGCCTTTTACAAACGGGTATTACGTTTAGACATGAAATTGAGGCACATATATTCAAACACGCCGACACCAGATGGCGATAGGAATTGTAATCCGATGGAGTGTGTATAAATTTTTTAATGCAATGTTATATTAAGACATACAGATTTAGATCACTGTTGTTTTTTTTAGCAAGACGGAAGAATGACAGATGCAGGAGTCCATCAAGGTCACAATTCAAATGATTAGACCTCAACGCTACATTAGTACATTTGCACGTTACGCCTCTAAATTGTAATTTCATAATTTATTTAAACCGATGCTAGTTATATTCTTCTTTTATTGAAAATTTCATTTCTATTTCGGCCAGAATTATTACTTTTATAAAAGGTTTAAAAAAGAATTCTCTATTTTAAGCCTACTTAATAGATTAATCATGTGTTTGTATTTACAACGATATTGCTTTAGATGTGCACTGCACTCGAAGGAATGTTTGAGTTAAATTAGACTATGAAATAATAGTTGTCCAATTTAGTTACAGTATCATGAGTCGAAATTTACTTTCTGGATTTATTAATAAGAGTTTTTATGAATTGAATGTTTAATGACGAAATTTATAACGATCCACTATATTTCATATTATTAACTTTTGTGTATTAATAATATATTATTGATATATATATATATATATATATATATATATATATATATATATATATATATATATATATATATATATTGTAATTTTATCGATAAACTGTACGGACGATCTCAACATTAACGCGCACTGAAAAAAAGGGATGTAAACAATGCAGACAATTTTTCGAAAGGTTTTTTAATGACTAGCATTTTTTTATGTAAACAATCGATATAGCTAACATATTTTCTTGTAGCTATGTATATTGTAATGCACTCAGGATACTTTATCACAGGTATAAATAGCGGGGTTTAGTTAAATAACAACCTGTATATGTCGTAACTATAATATTCCACATTTTAAAGATATATAACTCACCTGGATCATTACACTTGTTTAAATTTTATTTTGACTAAACTCTAAAACTTTCTAAAATAATGTATAAGAATAAATGGCGATTTACCAAAAGTGATTGAAGCATTCGAAAATGAAAAAAATACAATTTGAATTTATTTCAACAAAGTTACATTTTAGCGATGTTACTGGTTACAATATCCACTAGAGAGCAACTTTTGATTCACTGTTAAAAATTACGTTACGTAACTGTCGACTCACTAAGGCGCACGAAGTTAAAATTAGCCAAATGTTCTACGAATAATGCTCATAACGGTCTATCGGGTTTCGCAGAAATCGAAGATGTGTTTCTTGGCTAACAAAATATTAGCTGATTGGATGTAAGGTAAACGATCACAGTATGGACCCAAGCATGACCGTTTATTAGATACGGGAATGATGTTGCTACAGAAATATCTAGGAAAAACATCAAACATTTGTCGTTTAAGATGAAAAAAAGAATCGAATTGAAGACCTGTCGATAAAGACTGCAGAAATAACATTATGCAAAATATATAGAGAAATTAGTAAATATCAAAATAGGTGTTTTTAAAAAGACTAGTATTTCTAGACGATTAAGTAGCGTCTGCC
The DNA here is from genome assembly GCA_039881145.1 of Druceiella hillmani. NCBI lineage: Eukaryota > Metazoa > Arthropoda > Insecta > Lepidoptera > Hepialidae > Druceiella > Druceiella hillmani. Next base: position 24,437,306 of record JAYKKI010000003.1, on the reverse strand, counting down.
TGTTACATACACTATGAGTGTACTAACATTATTAAATGGTCTGTGATCTTTGAATAAATACGGTGAATAGGTATATTTCATGTATTATGTACAAGCGCACTGCTCGCATTATATATACCGCTGGACCGGTTTAAGCCTTTCGGTAATATTTTTTGCAAAGTCGTTGTTTATTAATTTGTTTTTTATTAATTCCCCAAAGCATTTTCTTTAAGTTTCTTTTGATATTCATAATACTGAACTGAACCATCCCTATCAAGGAACGTCGTAGTCGGATCTCTTCTTTCATCACTACAGATGCGGCGTTAATTCTTTGAATTACATTTTCCCGGTTTTTAATCTACACCAGATCATATGAGAATTCAAGTGGTGTCAGATCTTGAGACCGTGCGGGCTACGAAATCGGGCCCATTCTACCTATATCCACGAATAAAAAACACATTATCTAAATGTTCCCTTTTCATTAATTGGTAGTACGGACAAACGTCGTTTTGAAATACAATAGCTGTATCTTCTTGAAACATCGACACCTCCCTCAATAATTCCGGGATTTTCTTCAGCACGAATTCTAGAGAATTATCCCCGTTTAGTTTGTTCGGTAAGAAGCTCATTTCGATAAGCGATTTCCCAATTATACCTGCCCAAACATTAACACTAAATTTTCTTTGTAATGACGTCAGCCTAGTCACGTGTAGGTTCTCCTCCTGATCAATGGTGTTAATTATGTGGATTGATGATACCCAACTAAATTTGAACTCATCCGTCCACAAAATACTTTTTACGAGTAGAAAGTTATCGTCCTGAACGTCCGTATGTAATGAGAAACGACAAAACTTTACACGTTCTCATGATCACCATCCCTTGAGACTTGAAACAAATAATTAAGATATTTGTGAAATGTTCTTTGTTACAAATTTTCATACGCGAGAAATTACACTTTTTTCACAAAATTATCTTATTACTGTTAAAATGAGAGTTATGCTGTAGACGAAAGTGGACAATGAATAAAAAAAATAACTTTGAACTTTTGTTGGTTAAAAGAAATCAACACATTTTACGAAAGCTAAGTCTATATTAAACATTACGTTGCACTGTAGTGTAATGGAAAGCATGCCTTCGATTTGCTCGAAAAACTGACCACACTGTCCATATGCTGAAGCCATGCCGATGCAGTTCTCGGTGGCCACTCTTTCTTCATCCAATGTTGTCTTCTATCTCGACTATCTCACTCGCAGAGAAATGAAGGGAATTTTGTGTAATCACTACTACTTATAACTTTCATAACTCAACAGTCCATGCAACCGTGTTGTACGTACTTTATTTTATCCAACACACTTTTCAAATTGTCGTAGCATTCTTTTAAATATACAGAATGGGACTGGCAGTGAAGCGTACTTATTGCTTTTATGCAAAAGGACTGTATTCAAACTTCGTTTTGATGAGTCTATGAACAATCTGCATTTGTTTGACTACTAAAACAGGAGCCGTGGATAGCACGAATAATTGCTATTCTATAAGGATAATTAATAATGCCAACGTATTTATTAGGTATATATGTTGTATGTATATTTTTATTTGATCTGGCGCTTTCGTTACGAACATCGGCATAATTTTTATAAATTCTATATAACATTATGTAAGAAAAATTGTAGGTATTAAAAGGCACACGTATCATATATGGACTAGCCACAGTAACTTTTTTGAAGTTTAAAACATTTGTATACGTCGATATCGCATTATACAACATTTTCATTCTCCACCTTCATCTCACACCGTTATATAAAAGTGTTAACTGATTTTTGCGGAAAAAAATTAACGTGATATTTAGAATGAATTAGGAAAATAAAGATCAAAACTATTTAAACGTTTCCTATAGATATAATTTCCCTTTACACTTTATGATTTTGATAAGTGCGTTAAGAGAAAAAAAGGGTTTTGAAAGTTAACAAAAGCAGAAATGCATATGTCGACGACATTCTGTGCATTGTATTCAAGTACGGCGAAGGAAGCAGAGAGGAGGGGCACGTTTCACAAGCGCATCACGTTGCGGGCGTATAGCCGTGCGAAGTGGCTCGGAGTGCGCTCTATTGTCCTGTGGCCCGCTCAAATATCTGTTGAGTGTTTTAGCTGTATTCCTGTATAATTACATAGGTGTGTGTGTTTTAGGTAGGCCTTTTAACTTAATTGGATTGTTAACGTGTTACTTTATTTCTTACTTATGTGTTATTTTATTAACGTGTTACTTTATTTCTTATATATGTGAAGATTTATTTTGTTGAAATTTCTTTGTTACTTTTATAATGTAAATATAGTTTTTAGAAGTGATTGGTAACAGTCGATTGTCAATTTCAAATTCTGTTGAAATCCTAGAATCATATTTTATTACTTTGGCACTAAAATCGTGTAGTGTACCTAGGTATAGTTTTAGGTAGATTTAATTTCTTTCGTTATTAATACAAATTTGTATATATTAATTTATATAAATTTCTTTAATTTATAGTATAGGAATGTTTTTATTTTCCAGAGTAGACTATAGTTGGCTATTTAGTTTTAATATGTATTGTTGTTTTTCAAATAGCGACAAGTCATGTTTTTTTTAATTGACATTTTTTTATTTAAGTATTTTTATTTACTTTCTCTATGCGGTTCTTGTGGTTTGTAAAAATACATTTTTCGTAAATCATAATCGTACTAATTTTATAAATGGCAAATTTTTGTTTATTTGCGTCTCAGAGTTTGGCCCAAAAAGGGGTTTATTTAATCATATTACTCACAGTGTTTAACTGGATATGTAGAAGGGAGTTTGAGTTAAGTTTTTTAACCCTTTAATTTTAACTTATTAAAATAAAAAATAGTGTAAGAAGATATTGTAGATAATATAAAAATGTACAAAAATTTCAACAGTGTATATCGCTATTCATTACAAAAATCTGCTAAAACACGTTTACTGTTGAAGAATTCTACCATAGGAGTATTTTTGACCTAAACAATTTAAACCGTTATACATACATGAAAACAGCGTTTCTAAGAATTATACTCAACATTATTATTCCACGATATAATCAATTTTTATATATTGCGGTTGGTAGCCGAGTACCTACTACTGTATGCTCGGCTACCGTTGAGAATTATGTAACGAAGTGATTAAATTAAAATAAAGTCATGGTCCCATTTTTGCCTGAGCAAAGCTGGTGCAGGTAGCCTACATACATATATATATATACATATATACCTATATATATACATATATATATATATATATATATATACATATATATATATATATATATATACACAAAAAATTGATTTATCTCAAAGAAATCTACTATATATCCACCATATCTATTATATATTACTTGCCGCAACTCAACATCTGGTAACTTGATTTATAAATTTTATAGTCTTTTTGAAGATCTTTAATACTGTCGACATTTTTATTTCTGTAACCTCTGAACAAGTTTAATTATACGCGCATATGTTGGGTGAATAAGATGGATGTTCTAGCAAAACGCAACCAAACTCCTGTAAATTTGAAGAGTATATTTTATGACATGATGGTCTAACGTTAAACAAAATTCGTATTCAACAAACTTTTTGACCTCGCGGCTACAACCAACCGACCAACCAAACAGCTTGGCCTATCCAATAAATTATATGTCATCATAAAAATGTTTTTTTTCCCCACAATATAATGAACGTAGTATTTAGGTTTACAGTATTTTTAAACGGTATCAAATATTACCAAGAAATGTTATCAATTGGTAGAAATTGTGAAAAAAAATTAAAAAAGAAAAATGTTTACACGAAAATTGAAAGGTAGGGAAATTCCATCATAATGGGGATTTTCTGTGGGTAAGTGGTAGCGGTTTCCACGCTATATACGTTAACTTTTGACATAAGTCGCCAGTTCCGTGTTGACACTTTTCAGAAAATTTATTACTCGTATTATGTTAGATTATGAGCCAAATCCCGTTAACCTTTTCTCTAAAAATTATGGTTTCATGCTATTGGCCTTATTTTATTTTTTATTACTATTACTATTGGTCTTATTTTATTTTTTCCTGATAGTATTTGGTATTTGCCATAACACAATTTAAATCGCTAAGATGACATCGAATTATCTGGTCAATGTTCCTTAATTGAAAAGACATACTTAGGGGAACGAGTGTTATAAAAACTTAATGGGTTATGTTTGTGGTTTGTCTATGGTTTGTGTTTATAAAAACTCTATGGGTTATGTTATAGTATATTCAAATGAAATATTTGGTTTTATCATTATATTTGTGGTTTAGAAATTATTACTAATTGTCGTTTGGAGTAATAAGAAAAAAAAGAATTAAAAAATTAAAGTTGAAATGAATTTTTATTATCTTTCTTACATGTAGTCTTATTGACATTCGTCATCATATAATGAAGACACTATTTCTTTATCTGAACTACTTTTTTTGTTTTGAAGGTAATAGTAAAAAAATTGTAATGCTTCTTTTACGAATCACTTTTTCTTCTTTCTGTAACTCTACAAATTGCTATCTGAGGTTAACAACTAATTAAACATCTCTGAACGGTTTATCTTTGAGTGACGCATTGAAGGAATCGGCGAAAGAACATTGATTAAAAACAGTGCGTGAAGAACTTTAGTGTTTTGAAGACAACAGTGCTTGAGATTGTTAAATATTCCACAAAGCGATACTGTAATATAGTACAAATCGATTCTAAGAAACAAATATCCCAGTAAAAATAATATTCGCTTTCGTACAAGGCTTGTGGCCAAAAATTTTGTGTCAAAGTAAATTATAGATTAGTCAGGAACTTTTTCCTGGATAGACACATAGCCGATATTGAAATTGTTATTGGCATTATCTGTAAAGCCAGATTTACACACAACGCATCATAGCGTTTTCGGCGCACAGTGTTTTCGAACAGGCAATTTGAGGAATGTATTTACACGCAAAAAGACAGTGTTTTGCTAGTCACGAAAATTATAATCGTTCTATTGGTCTTAAAATAATTATCAAGAGTCTGACAATACGAAAAGTTTGAAGACTCTCATATTAATATGGGTTATAAGCGATCTAAGATAGAGTAACTTCTATGCACTAAATAATATAATGAATACAAAAGAGTAATAGACGACGTTCTTAGCTTTTTCAATGATAAAGTGGGAATTATGTACTAAACAGGTAATAGTTTCATAGCGCCATTCCGTAAGTCTCCGCTCGTACCGCGATGGAGTTGCACGATGAGGACACTTCGTCGCCGGTGTTAGAGCTGAAGAATAACTCTAGAGATAGATTAGAGATATTGCCGATTTTCTGAATAAGAAACGCACTGAAAAGTGTGAAATAATGAAATGCGAGTACTTAGTTTTGCGGTACAATATCGCATTCACCGACTTCAAGAATCTATATCGGAAGCAGTATTTTGCAAATTTATTTATATTCGGAAACGATATTGTACTGTAAATGTTGCAATTAAGTGCTCGTAGTGCTCGGTTGCAATTATTTTATACTTGTTAGTGCGCTACTTATTCGGTGGTTATTCGTAGTGTGTGCATTTTTTTTAAAAGTTTTATGTTTCCGTTTTTAGGGTTGTGTACCTCAAAAGGAAAACCCTTATTAGATATTTTTTTAAATATGCAACTTGTTTTTACGCCTGTGAAAGATATAATAGGTAGGTAGGTTCTCAGTTCTCAGAAACCATGCGACGTAGAAACTTGAAAGCTGGCCCAGTAATGCATTTATTAAGCCGCATATTTTGCACTACAAGGTACCTTCTTAAATATTTATATAGAATTAAAGAGGGGTAAATAAACGTCTATGAAGGTACAAACTCACATTCTAAAACTGGAGAAGCCAAAGTCAATCGAACACGCGCAGCGAAAGTGATAAAAGATCACTTCCTTGTTTTGGACGCTCAGTTGCATTTTGACCGCGCAGTAATACGTTGTTGCACGCCCGAACTTGTGACACAAATGCGACATCATGGTATCCAGTTCAGTAAAATTATGTAGAAACTACAGTAACAAGAAAAACGGAAGGAAAGTTGGAGTTCCTTTTAATTTCATATGAAGATATGCTATGTTCGTCGCTTCACTAGTATAGATGTAGCCTTCACTGATATTACTATGTTAACGATATTTTTAAGATTTATTAAATTTATGTTACAAACTATATTTTGTTAGATTATAGATATAGTTATAATGAATGAAAATGTACATTATGTAAATTTATTTTAGGTTTCCTACAAACTTAGCAGTAAAGCGCAAGTGAGTAGATGCCATAACTAGGAGAGTTCTTAGATTCTTCCTCCATCAAGTCGAGTGTGTTCAAAGCACTTTCTGGTATCTAGTTATTCTATATCAAAGACAGGACGAAAACAATTACGCAATGATGCATTGCCATCTCTTCTTTTTTACGAGTTAGGTAATATAATAGTATGAAATTACTAATTTGCAATTGCAATGAATTACTTAATGACTTTTTATATAACATGCAAAAAATATGTTTATTAGCTTTCACCCTTTTGTGTTTATAATTTTGTTTTATTTATAGGTAAAAAGATATTTAAATGTATATTTGTGTGGAATTATGTTTTATGCCAATAAACGTATTTATTTGAAAATATTTGGTATAATAATTTTTTTATATATTCTTTATTTTTAGAATTCTGGAAGAGAGCCACGTATATCTACGAATGTATCTACATCTACACATAACGGGCTGGCTGATGTTTCCGACACACCACGTATACGTTGCCTGAAACTCTAAATTCATAGTATGACCTACATTTTACATGATCAGAAAAACAAAATAAAAATACTTAATTATAATAACCGTAAGTGCAAGAAAAAAATTGTCGATTTAGAAAATGTTCTTAATACTTTAGAAGAGAAACATCTAGTAACATCTGTTCACAATTTAATCCTTAGAAGTACTAGCGTCCAACCAAATCAATTCGTAAGGTTAATTCGAGACATATACAGAATTTAACTAGCGGTAAACTTACCAGAGAAATATGTGGTCCAGAATTACGTACATTTTCTTTTGCTTTACATTATTACTCACCCAGAGCATATAACTATTTACGACGAGCGTTTGATACCTGTTTACCTCATTTCCGGACTATTAATAAATGGTATCAAAGTATTTATAGCAATCCCGGCTTCATAGAAGAAGCATTTAGAGCCTTAAAGGTAATGTCCCAAAATATAAAATACAAAATATAATTAACAAATTGGTTTGTAGTTGCATACTAGATCTGATGGCTATACGGCGACGTGTGGAGTGGAATGGCAAGAAATATCATGGCTAGATAGACATGGGAAGTGAGGTCTTAGATGTGGATTGCATACCAGAAGCAAAGGACGTATTAATATTTCTTGTTGTGGCAATAAATGCACGTTGGAAGGTTCCGGTCGGATATTTTCTTGTAGACGGGGTTTCTATTGGAATTCACTTAATTTTGATGGGCGCCCTTCAAATATGTCTGCATTAAAAAAAGCTTGGATGTTCTTTAGAGAATAATAATGTAAAGTCTACCTTTCTACATCCAGTTACATCAAGCTATTTAGTTGCTTTTTCTGATCCAAACCATATGTTAAAACTAATAAGGAATACTTTTGAGGGAAAAGAATATTTATTGATAAAGATGGTAGAAAAATAGACTGGTCATATTTAGAAAACGCTGAATCTCTTACAGACTCGGGAAAATTTTCTTTTGAGTAACAAACTTGGTAAAGATCAAATTAACTTCCACAATAAAAAAAATTAAAATAAAATTGACCTCACATCTATTTAGTAACAGTGTTAGTGGTGCACTTAGATTTTTAGACGAGAGCTTACAATACCGTGACTAAAGGGATGATTCCGGAACAGTCCACTTCCTGAACGTCATTAACAATTTATTTGATATTTTAATTAGCAGAAACATGGAACACACCCTTTTTAAAGAACCTATGAATATAGGCAATAAATCAAAAACATTATGTAACTTGGATTACACCGCAAAATATTTAGGAAACTTACGGTTGGAAGATAACAAACTTATAATACAAACTAATCAAAATCAACAGATTTCATCGGATTTTTGATGTGTACACGGAGTGCAAAAATTTTATTTTAAAATTTAGTAGAATATAATCAAATCTTAAAATTTCTCCCATTATATAAAATTAACCAGGACCGTATAGAATATCTATTTTCAAATATTAGACCTCATGGTGGATCAAATAATAATCCGACGGCCCGGCCGTTGAAGTTCAAATATAAAAAATATTAACACTCGTCGAATTGAGGGAAACGCGGGGCGCCATTGTGTTGCTTTAGGAGAATTAAACATATTAAATTGCACATCTCACATTGACAGAATAAATAATACCTCTAATAGATTTAGAATAACAGAAAACGATTCCTTTGAACCTAGCTTCGATTTAGACGTCATAGAGTTTAGTGAATTCACAGAACACATAATTGGTTATATACTACGTATCCAGCACGTAGTTCAGTTTCTTATAGCGAAAATAAAATGCGAGGTCTGTATAAGTGCTCTTTTAAATAATAAACGTAATATTCATCTCGTTTTTATTGCAATTAAAGATCAAGTAAGTTTAATGAATCCATCACAATATGTAATATATACTTGCAACAAATGTGAGATTCATAATGTGAGATCTAAAGTTTACAACTGCTTATATGATTTTAAAAATTCTTGCAATCTTCATATGGAGTGACCTATTTGACAGTTTAAGGCTGGTTTTACTGTCGCGCTGACCGTCGGCGCTGACAGCCGATATATATGAAATTCTATGGAGCGTTTTTGAATAACGCGTAGCTGTGAGCGCGGACGGTGGTCAGCGCTGACACGTCAGCGGCCGTGCGCGTCGCGCGTCGGCGCCGCGCAGCCCTCAGCGCTCACCATCGCCCGCGCGCCTCTGTCTTCAGAGAGCGTTTTAGTGTCGAGCAGAGCGGACGCCGTCAGGGTGTACAGACATGTCGAATCGCGATGTAGACACGAGTAGAGTGATTGACGAAGTACGCCTGAGACCGATATTGTGGAATGCATCCGATCCACTCTACAAAAATAAAGATGCAAGAAACAAATCCTGGGAGGATATTGTTGTCACCCTTTTCGAAAATGTTTCAGAAAAAGAAAAACAAAACCTGGCAAGTGTTTATTTTATTATATAAGAATATCATTATTATATTATTTACTAGAAGTATTTATTTATTACTAGAAGTACAAGTTTTTCCTTCTTTTTGATAGGTAGTACAAAGCAGCAATAATTAATGCACTCCGCATTTTTGTTTGCGGCTGTAGCCCGAGGCGGTCAGTGCGACACTAAAACGACCAACGCTGTCCCTCAGCGCTGACAAGCTACGCGCTGAGTTCTCAGCGCTCACGGTCAGCGTGATACTAAAATCAGCCTAAGACTCATTTATTTAACAAAAGAAGCAACTTTGGGTAATTCAAAAAGGCAACTTTTTAATCACATTAATTTAATTAGAGAGTCTAGATTCACACCCAAATTTGACTGGTTGCATTATTTAATGTTGTTAGATGTTTATATTTTCGAAGTCATAATCACAGTTTATTGCAATACTTGTACGCAAAGCGCACTCAATCGTGACAATGGTACTCAATACAAGTAAATACAAAAAAAACTAAAAACATGAACTGGGAAATAAAACATTAAGGAACGAATAAGACGGACTAATTAAATGCAAGTACACAAATAAACATGACCAAGAAGAAATCAGACAAAGTAAAAAAAAATCCATACACAATATTCACTTCCCGTGGTTTATATTATATAAAATATTAATAAGATAGTCTAAAGTAATTTTTAGTAAATACAATATAAATAAATAATTACAGATACAAAGTTTACAAATGTCTCGCCAAAATAAAACTATACTTAATGTCTGAATAATTCTAAATAAAACTCATTAGAAACCCAAGAATATACATTAATAATTTAACTTAACAATTCTTGCACTTGAAAAAATGGCCACAATAAAAAAACACAATAATAATATTGAATATATTTGGCGTTAATTTTGTAGAAATTCATTATTCACAATTAAATGAAACTACGTGATGTAGTATTATTTCTACTTTCTTTAATTTCTTTACCACAACCTAGGTTTCGTTGTATTACAACATCTTCAGGTGGGATATTAGCAAAGATAGTTGTAATGGTATTAGAAGATGTTGTAATACAACGAAACCTAGGCCGCGGTAAAGAAATTAAAGAAAGTAGAAATAATATTACATCACGTAGTTTCATTTAATTGTGCACAATAATAATATTAAGCATATTAATTCTTACACTACACACATACACTCACACTCATCAAACGTCATCATAATTTTGTTTTTAAGGTAAGTTATTTTAAATACATGTATTTGAATGTTATAAAATTAAGTAAATTTAATAAACATACTGATACAGGCTCGAAGCCCAATTAATCGTTTTATTTGACAACTACGTTACATTGACAACAACTACAGTATTAAATTAAGACTGGGAAATGACAAGAAAATTATAATTCACTACTTCATAACATAAAAATTGTTCTTGAAAGACTAACCCGTATATATATATATATATATATATATATATATATACAATATATATATATATATATATATATATATATATATATATATATATATATATATATATATATATAAAACTGTGCAAAAATGCTAAAGTCGAAAATAGTAATGAAATTAAAAGAGGTCAAGATGCCTACAACGGGAGATCACCACAAAATGTTTCTTTGTGATTGTGGGATCTAAAGGTATACATGACTTCTGATTCGTATGTAAGATCGGGGGAGGGGGTATAAAGTGAAACCAATTTCGCAGTAAATATTAAGTGATTTACGAAGTCCAGTCGAGGGCCAGTCGAGCATTTGAAAGAAAAGAATTGCTGTCGAAGACGACATTATTGAAAAATTGGTAGGGACACGAACCGGTACGTCCTGAAATATGAAATCTTTTGATTTACTGCAAAATGATTACTTGTCAAAGCATCGTTGTGAGTTCGTGCGTTCTTTTTGCTAAATCGTTCTTGAAAGTCTAATCGGTATATATATATATATATATATATATATAGTATATATACATATATATATATATATATATATATATATATATAGTATATATACATATATATATATATATATATATATATATATATATATATATATATATATATATATAATCAGTACATAGATCATATTATTCTTATACCGTGTCGATAAACGGCACTGCACTTCATGTAAATTGTAAGTTTTTAATTAATTAGTATTATCCCAATACAAATCATTCTAAACTTCATGAGCATAATCAAACATTTTTCGCATTCACTCATGGCTAAGTAGCGCAGGCGAGAGCGAAATAGACAATAATTACTTATTTTTCCCCCGCGCACGTCACTTCCCCTTTTTCTCTCCACAAGGTTCGATGAATTTAATTGTAATCATATGTTTCTTAACTCCGTGTAACCGTCTTATTTTTTTTAATTCGTGTATGTCATTATATGAGAGGAAAAAAAAATGTTTTTTGCTTAATTTGAAATTGGATATTTAAAAATATTTTCCAGAAAATATGCCATAATTCAGCATTCAGTAAGCTCAGAAAACACATGAAAAGCAGGGTTGGTTAGTCTGACTGGAATATAGGAAATTATAGGAAAACTATAGAGATTATATTAGACCTTTTAATTTTTTAAATATACACCATGTTTTTAGGTCTGTATAATAGGGAATATATCTTCGTCTTGAAAAATTAATATTTTTAAACAGTTTAACAGAAATACTATCTGCCCTCAAAGTTTCCTAAGTGCCTAAATAATTACGGAAGTGTGCTTGACAGGTTTTTTTAATGCTTAAGATATCCTATGTTCCCAAAAACTATTCAATATCAATTATATCTCATTTATTAAAATCGGAACAGATCTTGGCGGCGTTTAATAAACCTAAATATATTCATATAAGTATATATATATATATATATATATATATATATATATATATTCATATATATATATATATATATTCATATATTTATATATATTATCATATACATGTGTATATACACACATACGCACTTATAAATCACATTCGCTCTTTTGGCTTCACTGCAGTCAGAGCTTCAAGCTTGTTTAGACATGTAAGTACTTAGTTATCTACCTAAGTACCAAGTATCCGTCCACGTCGGACTAATGGAAATGATCAAAATATTTCAATATATTTCATTTCGGTTCATCAGGCCATCTGTAAATGTATTAGATGATCAGTCTGACGTCAGCCTGACTAGACTGAGAGAAAAGACTGATGCCAGACTGGGTGTGTAATGCCCGGCACACGATCAGTCTGTTGTCAACTCACGTCGGACTATTGGAAATGATCTAAATATTCCAATTTTTGTCATTCGGCTTCATTAGTCAGATCCATCAGCGTATTAGACGATCAGTCTGGCCAAACTGATAGCACTTGTATTATCTGGGCGCACTTAAGTTGTGTGTATATGATGTGTTTCATAAGAGAACCAAACACATAAATGTGCCTCACCCTTTGCAGGACTGTGTCAGTATTAATTTCCAATATTTGCAAACAACTGAAGTGCAACCAGATTTGTTTATGAAAGCTTAAATAGTGTAAAACATTATAACTTTATGACATTGTTAGGTATTCAAAATAATTGTCGATTGTTACTATGTACTGTCCATTGTTATTGGATCTATGCCTACTTTTAAAAGGTGAATCCGTAAGTGGCTTTTGACCCAGCAAATGCAAACGGAATAAACGGAAAATATCGGCTCTTCGAAATCATTTGATTTAAATTATATTTATTATTAGTATCTTTTTCTTTGTGCTATGTTTCCTCTATGGGTAATAATGCGTATGTAGCTATATGTCTGGATATGATCTCTTGATTAAAAATAATTATTCATATTATTATATATTGTGTATGCGTACGTGTTTGTAAGTATGTATGTGTGTAAACTGTATATGTATGTGTGTGTATGTATATATGTATGTATGAGTATATATTTGTATATGTATGTATATTAACAGGTGCTAGCTGTAAACCGGCCGTGTCGGTTTTGCTTATAGCATAACTGCACAAGCGGAGCTAGTAACCTTTTTGTGGATAAAATATTAAAAAATTTAAGGTTAAGGCGTGTAACTTAATTTTTAACTTTAATTTTGACATTAGCCCTAAGAAAATGTTTGTACATGTCTATTACTTTACCTGTTGTATTTTATATCCACAAATAAACGATATTATTATTATTATGTATTATCCATTTACGTTTATTGTTTCATTTGATATACCGAGGTTGTTGAACTAAATATTCAATTAATACATTTATGTTATCTATAGTTTTTAAACATTCACTTTCAGTCATTGATACGTTGGTAGATCTTAAAGTCCGTGACTTGTTACATTGATATGTTCATACATAGTTATTAAACATATTTGGGACATGCGCGACTTTTGAGAGCTTTTGATACAATTCCACGTAAATCCTGATCTAATTAAAAGTTATAGTTATATGTTCCTCATTTTTAAATTTTGTCCTATTTATAACTTGAGTTCGATCAAATGGATTTCATTCTATTTTGACAATAGTGTCAAGAATTTGTCCCAGAAATGTTTAGTGAGTATAACATCGGAAAACGACAAAATATTCTGGAAAAGTAATTTAGACACAACACATTTTAGATATGAGAGTGTGAAAATTTCGCTAACGTACAAGAAAACTCTACTAGTCAATATGTGGAAAGTTTTCGGACATTCGATAAAATATTGAAATGTCCTAGACACATATGTATTGCAGATACGGAACTGTTCAGAATACTGTAGAAACTTAAAATGAGTTCTAGAGGTTCTTTCTGGAATGTTCCATGAATCCTGATTATTTTACCCTATCCCTCTACTTTTCCTTGGGGAACTTCAGGCTATAAGTAACCGGCAGCGACCCGATTGCTAATATTTACGTGATCACTAGCGTAACTAGATTAATTATTGATTTAATTCTCTTCTGTTCTAACACCCGTCTGTCATGCCAAAATGACGTAGCTCTAACATAGAATATATACATTATATTCAACGTTACGTCAAATGGGAAAAACCGTAAACTAAATCTATTCATTGCGTTTACATACAATGCGAACTGGATAAAAGATTAAGAAATCCTCCATACAAACATAATTACACAAAACTATAATATAGTGAGTAGAGTATTTCTTTGAAAAATCCAAAAACTAATATTCTCAATTAATAAAGCGCACGTATTCGGTTTATATTCTTTTCACTGCCATAAGTACACAGCGAAATGACAGAGACGAGAACTACCACATGTCCATTTATTTTTGTGGCAGCAGAACAAGATGAAATTGCCCGCGTAATTTTATTTTAGCTGAGTTACTAAACAAACATGAAGACCCAATTCGATATTGTACAGCGACACATGATCCGTGGCTTCTGCGGAGCCTTAAATCCGAATTCGAAACACTAAAATTCTTCAAATAAAATAAAAGTTTCCAAGCCGCATGGCAAATTTTATCGTTCAGTGTACACAAAAGCGCTCCAACAATCATTCATCTCGCGGTACATAGAAAATGAAAAATTAGTTTATTTTAATACAAGTACACTAATGTTCACGTTCTCGTAAGCAATTCCCGTGACACAACTCTAATGGCATATTTAAATTAATGTGCGGAAGATGATTTTGCAAAAACAAATCGTGACGTAGTTCCTGGATAAACATGGAGTCGAACAATCAAAAATAAAATCCTACGAAACAAGACCAGTCTGCTAAAGGTTATCCCAAGGTTAAAAAAACCCCGTCAGAGTATTTATAGTGCACCCAAATAACACGTAATATTTTTAACTTAAGAAGTTATTTTACATGATAAGGGGCTAAAACAGTTTTGACGAAGTTTCGACTGAATCAAACAAAGTAGTTATTTCGTTTTCAGGCATGTTTTGGTTTTTCTTTTCTAAACAACATTAACAGAAAAATCTAAATATACTACAGAATATGCAAAGAGAAGCTTCTTATAACCATACTCAAAATATATAGTTATTACAAACCATATTCCAAGATGATGACTAGAGAAAAGTTTTGGTGCCACATTATTTTCAATAACTAACAAAGAAGGCAAAATATATTTTCCTTTATAACGCCATACCACACATGCAGCGTGTAAAAATTTCAGATAATAAATCTCGCGAATGTAATGTTTCAAAACAAAGTGGCATTACATAATTGCTGCACGATTGTTCACTAATAGTTTAGGACGAGGCTACCATATGCCACAAAATTTCCATTGCGGCACTTGATTGGACGATATGTGGCTCACGCAATATGAATACTCCTACGGGTGACTGCACAGTTCTGATCTCAGGGGATTTTGTTCAAATTTTGCTCCTCGTCCCAAGAGAAGGGAACCAGTGTTGATGAAGTTAACGATTCACTAAAGAGAACTGAAGACTTTCACTAAAGATAATTTGGTCGAATGTTATTAAATGGATCTTAAAATAAATGTAAGGGTTATAATGTCTTCAGAACAAATTTAAATGTTTATTGACTTATTGCTTGAAATATAGAATGGTCAGCAATCAATATGTAGAAGTAAAAGCAATATTGATAATATGTCCCGGTTAAAAGTCTTCAAATATTTATCGACAATATTTACCTTGAAATTAATTATATCTATATAGACTCATTTATTACAAAATGTAGAATTGGCCTGTATGTACATGAAAAATATTTACGAAAAATTATTTATCTACAGTGTTCTTAGGAGAATATAACGATCAATTAGAAGTAACATTTAGTAAGTATTTCCTTGCAATTCGTTCAGTCCATCAGAATTTATCCGAATATTCTTTACATTGCATTAGAACAACAAAAAAGAAGTGCCTAGCTTCGTGTATTCATTATAAGCATTATTTATTTCTTCCTTTGTTTAAAATCTAAATCGGTTCGACTACCTTGGTGGGTTTGTATTAGGCTATAAAAATGTTGTTGCTATTGCACATACTTTATTGAATTGCAGAATTAGTGTGTCTGTATATTTAAGGTGTTTACGAAAAATAGAATTAAGAAGACATAACAAAACTAACAGAATACAGAAAAAATGTTTCTGGAACGTTTTTCCGCGAGCCCCATTGTTTGTTTGCGCATCATGCAAGAGTAACTAAAAGGATTTTGATGAAATTGTTTGTGGTGAAATCTGTCAGATCTGGGTGGATAAATGCATATTAATGCAGACTATTTTTTATTGCAATTGACCATTAAAAAGAACAAGATATGGCAATTTGACTTTCAATACAAAGTGTACTTACATAAAAAATATTTTTATGATTATTATAATAGATGGTACTACATTTATTAATCTTCCAATTGACTTAATAATATGCTCACAAACCCCACACTACATAATGAAAAAAAATTGATATATTTAAGTCCAATTACATAATTTAAAATAACAAATAATAAAAAAGATAGAACAAGTTAGTTACTAAAGAACCGTCAAGGAGGTATTTACAAAATCCCACCACTAACAAACGGATATTTACTAGTCCTAAAAACACTATAACGCGTAGCAATGGCGCTTGTGGTGCTCAACAAATTTATAGTCTATTCGCATTACTTGATCGCCTATATTATAAATAAAATGAAGATATGTGTTCAACATTTCTTTGTTAGTCAGTTTTATTTACTTTGTATTAATTAGGATTTCATACATTGACCAGGCTAGCTAAGTAGAATGGCCGTGTAAAATGACTTTATGTTCCCCAGGCGGCTTTATCGGGGTAGCAATAATTCGTGGCTATATTACTAATATTCTATTATAATTTTGTCTCTTGACATTTCCTTTGGTTGATCTATTCGGTTTCTGCCTGTACACAACGGCACAACGAATCGACGTGTTTTTTTGTAAATAGGTAGTTGGCGGCCGGGAAATGACAAACATAGGCTGCTTTTCATCCCGGGAAATCCCATAGTAATTAATTTGATATAGGCTACTTTTTATTCGGATATCGGATAATCTCATTCCTTCGGGAACATTCTTATTTGAAACAAAAAAGTACACAATGGGAATAACGAAGCAACGTCGCAACGGATTAACAGATAGACGTAATTTCCTGAAACGTTACGTTCGCAATATAAGGTAGCAATAGAATCATTCCCTTTAATCTAATTTATATGGAAATGTTTTTATTTTCATTCTCATTTGTATTATAAAGTCACTAATATAAAGATTTACCATTTAATTTTCGTTAATCATTATAGACGGCCCTGCATATCATAATTTCTCCCTAAAAGCTGCGGGTAAAATTTAGTACTTATAGATAAAGCGGTTTCTTTTTTTAGACGTAAAAATGTATCCAAATGTGCGTACAAAACGCACATTTTGAATAAAGTAGTGTTATTCTGGAATTCTAGTTTGAAATTTTTGTAAACTACAACAGGACTTGTGGTGTTTCATCCGTTCGCATATATTCGAAATTCAAATCAAAATTAACGAAAAAATGGACGAACTGATACAAGTTCTTGTTAAGAGTTCACTTATTAAAATAATTTACTAGAACGAATAAGCGAAATGTATTAAATAGTAGAATAAAATGAACAAAATCGAAAATAATAAGGCTAATAAATGCTTATTTTGATAATGAATATAACACTAGAATGACTAAGGTAGAGACACTGTAAAATTATGACATGTACAAGCTTTTATATAAAAACCTGTTAAACACGAGAAAAACGAGTACCAGCTTTCGGTTCCCAATAAACTTTTTTTCACAATGATTGTTAATGAAGCTCAAGGACAAACCCTGAAAGGAATTAGAGTGATTTAAGTGTAGAGTGTATCTCACACGGGTATCTATTTATGATACTATTAAGCGTAACC
The DNA here is from genome assembly GCA_039881145.1 of Druceiella hillmani. NCBI lineage: Eukaryota > Metazoa > Arthropoda > Insecta > Lepidoptera > Hepialidae > Druceiella > Druceiella hillmani. The sequence continues at coordinate 24,419,370 of JAYKKI010000003.1, read as the reverse complement.
TCAAACGAAATTCTTATGTTTCCACGCCTTAAAAACCAACCTTAAATATAAACAATTAAATGTTATAAAAATTAAAACAACTTGTATTATGATAACCAATAACCATCTGAACGATGTCAGTACGAGTCTCAAGTATAGGGATTCGCAAAATTTATAGATACTATAGAGGTACAAAAGTAGCTTAGATCTGATTATAGTTCTAAATTGGTTCAATAATTTACAAACTTGCCGTGGTTGAAAGTTTAAAAATTAAAAACCACGACGGTTTCGTACACAATTAGTTACTTACAAATGTTTGAATATACATAGTATTTCTATTAATTTGTTTGCAAATATTAATTTTTCACAACGTTAATATATTATATATATTTTAGAGTTATTATAATTATAGAGTTAATATATTACCTATCTTTTAGAGGGTTACCTATCTTTCAGTTTTATATTACCTATACTTTTTACGGGTTATAAAAACAGGGTGCATTTTTAAAAAGATGTAATAATATCGCTATAGTTTTCCTATGCGTAGGTTTCTAAGAACTCTCTATTTTTTCATAATTTTTAGTTGAGTAATTATGGAAATAAGGGGAGAAATATTTTCTTTTTGCATATTTTTTAGTGTATATCTGAAGATATATCCTTACAATTAAAACAACTTTTATTACGCTGATTAATTTATATTTTTGTTATACTTTCCAACGATACCACACACCCCCACTCTATGTATTGAAAAGAAAACGAAATTTCCAACGCTTAACTTGTCTTCTCTAAAATGTCCATGTGAGTATTTTTAACTATCAACAATAGATACACATATAGCAATAGATATGTGCAGATTAATCTGTTTTATTACTATTGCAATTTTCAAGTTTATACGTCATGCGACTTCTGAGAGATGGAGCTGTGACGGACAGACAGGTAAATAGTTTTATAAAGATTTCGTTTTATAAGGTACAGTACCCTAAAAATGTATTATACAACACAAGTATATAAATAATTACTCATTAAAAACTTAGAAAATGATATGACATTTGTCCTAGATACTTTTTTCCACTACTTATAAGAAAAACGCCCTAATCAGTGCACAAAAACTTAGGAACTACATACTTTTTTTACTTATTCGATCATAAAAAGAATCTGCATTTTGTTATGTTTCGTAAATATTGCATTGAATTGGACATTTGATTCTTTACGTCAGCGAATTCATTGAACCTAGAAAGATTGTCATATTTTAAAGTATATTAAAGATAACCATACCATGTTTCGTCGTACATGTAATGTTGGGGGTGGTAAATAAAATATATGAGGTATATTTTAGTTTATAAATACACGACCTCTTGTTAACACATCATTATTATGTAAATAAAACAAAATAAATGAGAATTTATACATTTTTATCTCAAACCTCAACCCCCCTCTCCCATTTCCGAAACCCTATTTATTGCGATGCCTCAAAAGGAACAACAAAACGTAAATAAAAATATTGTCTATTCTCACTTTCTCTTCTATTAGTAACAGGTGTAGAAATATAAAATTAGGCACAACTATACAATATATTAGCTTGATATATCTCAACATTCGAATTAAATTTGAAAAATAACTTTGTCGCGACAGTAGTCGTGGCAGTATTCTGCAATGGCAGTACGGAAGTCCGTCTGTATACACGTGGGAGTTACAGCCGTGACACCAGCACATGTGACAGCTGTTATTGTTATTCTGATTTTGGTCTTTGCGGTGACAATGCAGCGCTTGAACTAAATCAATTTTATTTTTTAATTTTCTTGTTGAACCAATTTAACTTGAGTTTTATTTTTCGATTTTTGAACTAACTTATAGTTTTATATGGATGCAAAACTATTAATAGCTGCGGTAGCAGTAATTGGAGAGATGTTGAAATATAAAAATAGTAGTAAAAGGAATCCCAGCAGAATTTGGACGAGGAAAGGGTGGCGTGAAGGAACAAATGAAAAAGCCAGTTCTAGAAATGGCTCTATGCCACTCATTATATAATTGAAATAGAAAATAACTCGGAAAAAATATGAACACAAAACAGGCACATAAATTATCTATTAGGCGACAGTTAACAGACGAAACAAAAACATACCGCGTCTGGAATATAAAATTGATTGTTCCTTTTTTTGACGTTGAGGGCGCACTATGCCGTGGCAATCAGACTAACTAGTGGCACAATTAAATGAAATTACGTGATGTAGTATTATTTCTACTTTCTTTAATTTCTTTACCACGACCTAGGTTTCGTTGTATTACAACATCTTCAGATGGGCTAAACTACCTACTAGCAAAGATAAAAAGATTTAATTGTGAATAATGAATTTCTACAAAATTAACGCCAAATATATTCAATATCTAGTAGCAGTTAGCCAATGTCAGTAATAATCGTAAGGTGTAAACACGGCGATTGTTGGTGTTAGTGGCAGTGATAAGCACTGCCACGACGGTAACCATGGCACGAACTGTCATCGTATAAACGCCACTTAAATTAGCCAGGAAGAGAGACGTAGTATTACAGTCAGTAAATTATAGGGATGTTCCGTTGCGTCACCGTATATTAATTAATTAATATGTTTTATTTGTGTGGCATAGACAGGTGCGCCATCTACGCTAGATACGTAGATAATGTCGTACTAAAAAATTAGCCGCTAATTAAGTTTCCACTCGCAGTCAATTAAGTGGCGCAGTATTATTTCGTAAAGTGGTGAATTCTTTTTCACTAATTATTTCTCCAAATTAAAGGTGTCGATGGTAATGTAGATTCTAATAACTTAACATACAATATTTTTTCTTCGTGCATAGCTTTTCACCATTATTTTTCTATAAACAGTATGGACAATTAAAAAATCCACGAAATAATTTTTCCTATTGGCGCTTGGTATTAGTGTTTTTCAAGTTTAAAAGGTGTTACGATATAAAAATATTAATAATGTTTCGTTTAATGGCAATAAAAATGGTGGTCGTGTATTTCGTCGTACAGTAGTTTCGTGGCGTCGCAATTATGCAACATAGGCTCTACTTCTAACATACTCATACTGAATGAATATCTTATTTGGCTTGAAAACGTAAAATTCATTGTTAAATTTCGCTTACTTTGTTAGTGTATTTTATCTAATGTGTAGACGTTTAATTAAAATAATTTTTCATTACTTAATTATATTAAAAACTTAAATATTTCAATTTCGCCGTCTCAAAAATATAAAATATGATGTATATTAGTCTTAATTAAAATAATTCTGCTGGTTAAGATATAAATGAATTTTAATGCGAACTTTTGCTATCGAGAAATTGAAAATATTTCTATTTTCATTTACTTTAGTAAACATCATTTCATCATACGGATACCGATTTGAGCTGATTTGAGATGAACCAACTTGTGTTAATTAAGAATCATAAATTTTACTCCTGTCATCGTCAATTGAGTCCATGGCTCTGTTCTAAGTTCATCTATTATGAATAAGTACACTTGTGTACTGTATTTTTGCTCTAAAATATTTTAGTCTGTCTATATTTAAACTAAAAAACTTTTATAAAAAAAACTTTTACTTTCCAATTATTTCTACATTAAGAATGAATTGCCCCAAGAGAGACGACGTCAAATGGTAAAGCGTGTTTCTGCGTAAGTGTCCTACATTTAACGGTCTCGTAAATCATATGAGCACGACATATTTCTATATGACGGATATGGTCCATATTCCCGTTGTGTTTTTATCATTATTTATAGTTTGAGACGGTCTCTTTAATGTGAGACCGCATCCCTTATAAAATATGACGTTTATGGACGTCTCATCAATTTCAATATTAGTATCATTTATTTAATACTCAATATTTATTTCACGGTATTCCCGCAAGTGATGGGACAAATATGGTAGGTTGACATAATATTTTTTTTGTTTTCCTCAAATTTTCTTATTTTTCTATCCCTTTTCTCCTATATTAGCAGGGAAATCCATTATGTATTTGTTGTAAAGAATTGAATTATTTAAATCGATATTACAATTAAAGATAGCGGAAAAATAAGAATTTAAATAAATTCCGCATATTATGTAAGAGTGTTTATTATATTTAATTTTTATCAAGTTCTTATAATGTTAACCCAACACGATTTATTCGAATATCCTTCACCTAAAGACAACGCGCGCATCACACGCGGTGTTTAGACCGGCGGCAGTGTTACACACTCAGTATATTCCATCAGTTTGGTCGTAATTAGACTGATGGCTTAATGACGGACTGACATACGGTATTATACAATCTGCCAAACTGACATAGTCTCCTCGAAAAAGTCATCAAGACGGCGCGTATAGTGAGCACTTCCGGGACGATAAAGCTTTCACGTCGTGTGACTTCATCCAAATCCGAGCGCAGACTGGCAGTATTACGTTATATGATCAGTCTGTTGTCAATCCACGTCGAACTGATGAAAATGATCAAAACATTTCAGTTTTGTCATTCCGGTTTATCAGTCAACGTTTTAGACTATCAGTTTGACGTCCGTTTGAGCAAGCTGATGGTGTGGACTGATGGCAGACTGAGCGTGTAACGCCATACGCATTTTACGTTTGCTTGCGAAATTTGAACAGCACATAGTTTCAGTAATGCTAACAATTTATAAGTGCAAACTTTCGTATGGAAAACTCTCGACTATTTACTTTATTCTAGCATTAATATGAATTTGCGATCTTGTATTCTCGGTCTTGGTATTGAATAAAACAACTGTAGTGTCATGTTACACCTTTATTATCTTGGGTTCTTTCAGATTAGCACTATCATTTAAATCTGTAGATAACGAATGTTGGTCTTTATTTAGTTGATTATATCATAATAATCATATCGAAATGCGAATATTATTAAAAATACAACTGTTATTTGTTTACAGAATCTAATGTACACAATTGATACATATGATGGACTCATTGGTACCACAGCAATCTCTTACAACCGACCAGAACACCAATTCAACGCCGCTCTGTGAGCGACTGGGAATCGAACTCGGGCGGGATTCCGCGGTGCGCTGAGTATTCAAAAGCGGTAAGCCCATGGTCAGCTTAACGCATCGCGGTGACTATACTTTGTTTTTAAATTTGATTATAAGTATAATATGGAATATTTTCTAAGACAGATATACGTAGCACTAATTATATACAGAAAATATACAATGTACCGATTAATCGCAAAGTTATAGAAGTTTTAATTACATTTATCTCAAACGATTTTGTCGTGATCAATATTGAATAATCATTAAAAAAATTACTCCAATATTTCACAGTTGTTCGTATTCACCCGACCGCTTTGGTAATAATATTCGATTGCTTACTTTGAACAACGGTCATCATAGTTATCGTTGTACATCGTCCAATCGACATTAGCACAAGTAGTGAACGTGATCAGTGTTTATCGACACAATGGGCCCGCGATTGAAAGCGGCAGTGCAGCGCAAGCTCGTTTGTTATTCGAAGAAATGAATGGATGCGGTGCCAATTTATGATGTTCGCAACATTGTTGCCGATCTATCGCCATAGTGAAATCATATAACGCATGCGTGCGTTTAAAGCAGGGTTTCTCAACCTTTTTTTTTGTTGAGGCTCCCCGGAATAGAAATTATATTTTCATGCCCCCCTTTACTTTTTCCTTTTACTTTATCCTTTACTGAAGTTTGTAAATACACAAACTTACCATTTAACAATGAGACACAATAATTTTACACACTCGAACTGATTTCTCAACAAAAAATGTACACCAAAACGTCAAATTTTTCGCAAGTTTGTGGTAATAATAGTGAATATGATATTTAATTTCATTAATTTTATGCATGCAAATTAAACATTACATTGTAATGTTATTTGTTAATGTTGTTTGTTTATTTTTCTGTTTTTTCTTTCTAAAATGCAAACGCTTTCCGCCCCCTTGACATCTCTCTATGCCCCCCTTGGGAGGCGCGCCCCCCTGGTTTGGAACTCCTGGTTTAAAGGGTTACGTTCTCAAGTACAATTTGTTCTTTTGTTTCTCAGTTCCAGAACACGCATTCTGCTGTGATTTTGTATCTCGTATTTACCGCACTTGTGCTCTTTCTATTTGTTATATAAAAACGACACGTTAGTGTTGTACTACGAAGTATTTATTATCATAAGTAATACTTTTAATTAGAAATGTTGGAAATTGTTTTACGGATATTGTACATTCGTTTTAAGATTGCGTTGTTTTTTTTTAAATTAATCGCGTAGATTGAAGATAAATATTTATTGCGATGCGCAACGTTTGCGAAGGAGGAAACCGAGCAGGTACATTTCTCGTAAACTTAGACTGTGGAATAGGTAAAAATGTAAACATGGAAACGAAAAAAAACTTACGTATTGAAAACAGAAACATATATTAATGGTGTTTTGTTTGACAATTACGTTCTAATATATCACAGATAAATGTTGCTAATTTATCTTACACTCGTATTCAATATTGAGCTTTAATATTTTGACATTCGAATAAGTTATATCGTTTCATAAATTAACGTCATAAGGAGTATAGTGAAGTGAATAAAAAAGTTATTTGGTACGGAGGGTGGATCTCTTCAACAAGAGACGGTGAAAGTTTTGTCAATCCGAATGTAAATTTCACAAGATCCTGTGAGATATACAGGGTTTCTAAAATTTAACGTACACAACGTGAGAGAGGCCTTTCTGTCTTTGGAGATAGCTGCAAATCAAATGGGTCTGGCAATAAACGACTCCAAGACTAAGTATATGGCTATACAAAAATCTACACCAAATAATGCACATAATCGTTTGGAGATTGGCTCACATACATTTGAAAAGTTTGACTGCTTTACTTACCTTGGATCTTGTTTTAACAATAAGAATGACACTATCTCTGAAATTCAGAATCGCATATCATCGGCCAATAAAGCATTTTTTGGACTAAGCTCCACCCTTAAATCTTCTTTTCTTACAAGAAAAACAAAATTATTAGTATATAAAACTCTTATTAGGCCAGTTCTAACACATGGTTCAGAAACCTGGCCTTTGACTAGAACTGGAGAGAATAAAATAGCAGCCTTTGAAAGAAGAGTTCTGAGGAGAATTTTTGGGGGTGTCAAGGAAAATGATATTTGGCGAAGACGTCTTAACTCAGAAATCTATAGGTTATTTGGTAAGCTTGATGTCATAAAAACCATCAAAATCAAAAGAATGAACTGGGCTGCCCCGCGTATTTAGAATGAAAGATGAAAACCCAGTAAGGAAAATTTTCATCGCAAAACCTCTAACAACTCGTAGAAGAGGTAGACCAAAATTACGATGGATCGATTCAGTGGAAGAAGATTTTAACATTCTTAGGATAAAGAACTGGAAAACCCAGGCGAAGAGTAGAACTTCCTGGGAGAATCTCCAACAGAAGGCCTTGGGCCACCCTGAGCTGTCGTGGCCAAATATGATGATGATGAACGTACACAACACAAAATCATTCGATAATGAAAACTTGTCAAGGAATAGAACTCCCACTACGAGGGTTCTGTACACATTTAGGTACTTGTAACATTTAATGGTGCGTAGTATTTCTTTTAAACTATTTACAAATATTAATTTTTAATTCGCAAAGTATGTATATTGCCTACTATATCTTTCACAGGAATAAAGTCATAGTGTATATTACAAAAATGATAAGATCTAGGATAATGGCTATGGTTTTCCTGTGATCTTTTGTATAGGTGTCTAAAAATTCAATTTTTTCATAAATTTAGATTGAGTAGATTCAGATTAGAAAAAACTTCGATGCGCTGTTATTAACTCTTTCAAATGATACCCGCACTATGTATCGATTTATAAAAAAATTGTATATTGCTTAATTGTCCCTCCAAAATTTCAATATATTTTTCAGCATTAGCCGTTAAAATTAAGATCTGTGCGAGTTATGTTTCATTTCTATATCAAATTTCAACTTTCTGCGTTAAGCTGTTTCAGAGAAAAACGGCTGGGACAGGTGGACAGACACGTGAGTGATCTTACAGGATACCTCTTTTCCTATCGAGGTACGGAACCCTAAAAATTTGATCATATGATGCACTTGGTTTTATGCGGGTCTTCTTTAGATCTATTTAATGTTACTAATTTAATCGCTTACATGGTAATATGGCCCCCGGTAGTTGTACTGAAAAGTTGACTTTAGATAAATCATTCGTGAGCTGTAACAATTCAATATTAACTGCACCGATGCGAATTTAATTTGCAACGCTTTAACTCGATGGAATTTAATAATCGACTGCAGTTTTGGCGCAGAGCTCGCATATTACTGAAATAGTTCACGTTTGAGGTAAGTCTGAGTTATTGGCGGTCTATTTAAATTTTAATTTTTTGATTGGTGCGTGGGTGCGAGGGGTTTTGTCGTTGCCAAAATGGTTTGGCGTTGAAAAGATAAAACCATCTTGACTCTCGATATTTTGTATCTAGATAGCACATTCTAGGAAAGATATCGAGCAAATAACAAAATAAAATAAACTTTAATTGTAATATTGCTACACTACACAATAACTCTTTCGACTGCTAGTGAACTCTCAAGTTTCATACTTTATATTTTTATTTAGAGGACGTTGGTTATTTAATTGAACTAATCTCACTCGATGAATTACTCTAGGTGAATTAACGTCATGAAACATATAACATGTACTAATCATGAAACGATTCTGAAATATAGGACTAGATAACTCAATTGTATGCATTATTTTCATTAAAAGAAACGATGCAAAGATAATATTTTCGAATGTAGATTTATAGTTGAAATGATTTTCCGTGAGATGGTAGATTGATTCGTCAGATGGATTCAAAGTGAGGTAAGTAAATCAAATGAGAAATTAAATAGAATAAAATAAATTCTATTTAATTTTTCAAGTCTCCTTGGCCTGCTTTAATATCTGGTACTTATGATTTTTTGATATAAGATAAATATATATATATATATATATATATATATATATATATCTATATATATATATATATATATATATATATATATATATATATATATATATATATATATATTAACTTATTAACCACTGGATAACACATCAACACAAAATCTCTAGCCGCGCGGTGGCACAATTGTGCCACCGCTCCGAACGAAGAGCTTACGCGCCAGTTCGGTAAGAAAACGAACATCAGAGCGAAAGTTTCTCGTAATTTTAAATCAAAATTAAATAAACCATGCCTTCTTGTGTTACAAAATATCGCTAAAACAGGATCATTACATCATCACTTCAGAAAAATGTAATTACTTTTCACAAGTAAGTACACTGTTAACTATTATTTAAGCAAGTATATCTTCGTATGTTACAGTCAGATCGACGGCAGCGATTCCGCCATATTGTTGATTCTTTCGCCACTAGAGATGCGTCGCGCCGTTATCGATAACTAAATCGATAGTTTTATTACTACTTAAAAATTCAAAGTATTATATATAAGATATTTTTTATAAAGTTAAATAAGTTCATTGATTTCTAAGGATATAATATTATATTTCACTTATCGTTTTAGGTTCCCTAACTGCCTCCACCGAAAAGAAACATGGATACAGGTGACACTGCGAGTCATGGTTATTTCGCATTTATTACTAAAATTGTTTATATCTTTGAGTTGTGTATAATCGACAAGAAGTGTTATCCTTTTTTCTCCAGTAAATTTCACAATTTATATTAGTAAAATAACGGTGTAATATTTATATATGTAACATTATTTCGTGCAATATTTTATTAAGTTAATATAGTGATTATGATATAATAAAAATCTTCTCTTTATATAATGATGTTTTTAATTTGTTAATACCCTTACTTTGAAACATGTCGAAAATATGTAAGTATCGAGCAAGCCACATCTCTATGCTACCCCAAGGGACAAAGCACTGATTGGCTAACGGTGTCACGTGGTACCTTTATCCTAATGAGTAGTGGCTAACTTGGTTTTCATACAACTGTGCAACTGTGTTTCATACAACTGTTCTTATGCGCTATCCAGTGGTTAATTTATCCATATATATATATATATATATATATATATATATATATATATATATATATATGTATATATATATATATATATATATATATATATATATATATCGTCTGTCAGTTAATCAGTTTCATCAACGTGGTTTATGGGTCTTGGCTACCTATAGGTATGCAACGCTTCTTAAATTATCATAAATTGATATGAGAGAAGACACAAATTGCTGGGAATTATCTCAACCAAATTTTCGTGAGTTCGTATCCTCTTAAAAAATGCTGTCTGTAATATTTAATAACAATTCCGTGATTATTCACTTTAAAAATAAATCGTTGTATAAAGTGACAGAGAAGGAGTAGTTTTTCGACGTTTGAAACAAAAATGACGCCAACTTCAATTATAATTAATACTCGACTTGAGTTTATAAATTTATTAGTCATTTTACTGCAATTTTTTTAAATGTTCATTGGAACCTATTTGTTTATTTAAAACCTATTTGGTTATTTAGCGTCTATTTCATTTAAAAGCCTATTGAGGCTCAATAGGCTAAGATTGAGAAATTCTCTTAAAAATTACAATGCTTATTTAAAAACGTATTAAAACTTCAAACAGAAAGTGCAATAAATTTGATTGGTTTAATCCATGTAACAGTCACAATAGCAAATTGGTTCTGACAAATCATGCTTGATTCTTTCACTAATATGTTGTTCTTGACTGCTCTCAACTTAATTAAAAAAAAACTAGCAGACGTATAAATTTTGATACAATTTTTAAAAAATAATGAATATACTCTAATACAGTATTGTTCTATCGAATACTTACAAATTTTCCTATAAAAATCTGTATACTAACATATATAACTATTTTGTTTTACATTGAACAACTGACTAACCCCTAGACAAAAATTTGAAGCAAATATTGTTAAGAAATATGTTGCATTCCAGATTATTTAAATGGATCAAATTTTGTTATATAAATATATAAATAAAATTCATGATTTTATTATGGTATTATAAAACAGAGACTATATATAATTAGGTGTTTTTTCAAATCTCAATAACCTGGACCAGAAGATAATTAAGAAGACAAAAATAAAACAATTCTACATAATTACGTATATAGAATTGCATATTATACGGGTTATGTTAGTCGTAATTAAAATCGCTTGAACATTTCTAATTTAAACTTATTTATCTCTACCGCATCTCCAGCAGTAATCGTATCCTCGAAGGAAATAAAACAGATATTTAGTCTAAATTCATTCCCACCTCCCCGCCTGCTGACGTTATTGACAAAACACTCACTCACACATGGCGTGAGCTGCCCACTTTCGAGCTCGCACTGCGTTCTGACGGCGCCGTAAGTACTCCTTTATTGTTACAGGAAGCTCTTCGACCGGTTTTCGTCTGGAATACGTCAGTACAATGCGTTGCACGTCAATACTGGCAGACAGTTAAAGATACACGGTTATTGGCTATTTAAGAGATTTAACCAGCTTTATGTGAGATAATCAGTCTAATTAATTGGTAATTATTAAAAATTATCAGATATTGGTAATAAATACCCAATTACGTAATAAAGACGATAAACCTGGGAGAATAATCCAGTCGGTTATTATCGGTAATGTCTGTCTTTTGTTTGTAAATGTGATAAATTTCATTCGCTATTATAAAGGTGTTCACTAGGGAAAATGCTATACATTGCAAGCTTATGCAAACTTGCAATGTAAGTTATAGCAAACTTGCAATGTATGCTTAGCTATACATTGCAAGTTTGCTATACATGCTTAGCTATACATTGCGAGACTGCTATACATGCTTAGCTATACAAAGCAGGCCTGCTATACGTGCTTAGCTATACATTGCAAGCCTGCTATACATGCTAAGCTATACATTGCAAGCCTGCTATACATGCTTAGCTATACATTGCAAGCCTGCTATAGATGCTTATCTATACATTGCAAGCCTGCTATACATGCTTAGCTATACAAAGCAGGCCTGCTATACGTGCTTAGCTATACATTGCAAGCCTGCTATACATGCTTAGCTATACATTGCAAGCCTGCTATACACGCTAAGCTATACATTGCAAGCCTGCTATACATGCTTAGCTATACATTGCAAGCCTGCTATACATGCTTAGCTATACATTGCAAGCCTGCTATACATGCTTAGCTATACATTGCAAGCCTGCTATATATGCTTAGCTATACATTGCAAGCCTGCTATACATGCTTAGCTATACATTGCAAGCCTGCTATACATGCTTAGCTATACATTGCAAGCCTGCTATACATGCTTAGCTATACATTGCAAGCCTGCTATACATGCTTAGCTATACATTGCAAGCCTGCTATACATGGTAAGGTCATAGTTTTAAATATTATATAGCTTCGAAACAGAAATTGTTTCAAATTGTTACATCGCATGTACTAATATTTTCGTATTGACATTAGTTTAAAATAATTTCTTGTGGTGGGAAACTTGAAAGTGAAAACACAATAACTTAAGTAAGAAAAAGAGAAGAATTAGCTATTATTATCAAGAATTTACTTATTTTCAAAGAAACTTAAAACAGCTAAATAGAAAACTTCTAATAAAGTGTGATAGAAATCCTTTGTACAGGTAGATACTGAAAAATATCTTATCATTTATTACTAACATTATACTTTGGATATTTTTATATAATATCACAAAAACACATTTCCGCCGAATACGTAGGATAAAATAAAATGGGAAAAAATGTAAATCCAAACATTAAATTATTACATAATGAATGCAAATAAGTATAAAATTAGTGTTTCCGAAGAGCTTGTTGTTTGTAATTTCCTTAAATGGGAAACTGTTATTGAGGTAAGTTAATAGAAAATCAATTTATTTAAACAATATTTTTTGGTTGTCAAATATAATTGTGTAAATATGCTTAATTGTTATAACAAGTTTCTGTTACTTTAAAAGTTACTGTTACTTTACTAAGAACGATTTATTTTAGTTTAAACGGAATTAGATCTGTTTTTTTTTATATTAGTGATAATTCATACTTAATTGGAGTTAAAATTGAAGTTAATTTACATATAAAATATTTTCTTATTATCAATTTTTTTTTAATTCCACGTTGTTATATTCTTATTACATTATCCCATTAAGAGTAATAAGAAACAGTCATGTTTTGAATTAGTCGTAATAAAGGATTCTTGTCACTTTCTTTAGTTTTTTTTTATAATTGTTGTTTGATATTGAATATATTTGGCGTTAATTTTATAGTCATTCATTATTCACAATTAAATGAAACTACGTAATGTAGTATAACTTCTACTTTCTTTAAGTTCTTTACCACGGCCTATCTTTGCAAATAGCCCACCTTAATTCGAATAATTTCTTTCTACGACACTTTTTTAACAGATATTTCGGCTACTCAAATATGTTTCGTTATCAATAAAAGTGAAATTATCTAGGAAATAAAAAAAACATTCATAAAAAATTAGCCAAAATAAAGGAAACGGACCTTAGTAAAAATATACAAATAAAAACTGCTTAAGAATGAATAACGAATATCTTAAACATAACGCAGGTTGAATATTTGAGCCAAAGGGAAGTCGGGTGGGAAGTTATTCCTTTACATAATTGTCGAGCGAATCGAAACTTAAGGTAGGTAACGTCAAAGCGTTTCTCGCTTTGAGTAACTCCATATATGTACACAAGATCGTAACTTTGTATAGAGCTAAAGTCGATTTAATCGTCTCGTATGAAATTTACTTATAGCGAGTGATGATTGTAGCGTCTACTCATATAGTTTCATTCGTTTGAAATAATTTTGATTGAATTATAAAATTTAATCATTTGAATATCGAACATGCGTAAACTGTTCCAGATTAAGTTTCTTTAATAGGCTATTGATTTTAATTTTATGAATAGCTTTCAATTTCGCATATGTTTCCTAATTTAAATAAAACGTACACGGTAAGTCTCAAAACTTTCCGGTAGAGTTATACTGAACGAGTGATAATGAAAATAACTATTCTTATTTTTCGATACACTTCCAATGTATTTCAGCACACTTTTCACAAAGTCTTACTATGATTTCTCTTTCTTTAAAAAATGGTCTCAAGTTTTGTTTTCAAAAGGCGGTAAAATCGCTCGACTTCTGCTTTTAATCCGAGTTAAATTTCTTTCCTCTCAAATTTGATTTCAATTTGGAGAACAATTGTAAATAGTCACTCGGTGTTAGGTCAGGTCTACAGAGTGGTGATCTAGTTTTGTAGTCACGTGCTTGAATAGCAGCTTCGGCGACAACGGAGGTGCCGCGAGTGCATCGTCATACTGCAATCAGATTATGCGAGACAGATTTCCTCAGTTATTTTGTTTGATGACGTAATTCAACTTATGTAGTATTTATTACTCCATGCAATGTTGCCCCATCCTCTTCAACACAAGTAATGAAATAAGTATTTAAGCATTTTCTGAGATTCAGTCCCTAAGGGGTGAAAAGGGGTGGTTAAGGTTGTATGGTAAAAATATTTTTGTGGTAATTTGCGAAATAACATGGATTGCATCGAGTAATAATAACGAAGCGAAATAGTTGCCAGTTACGTTGATCCATAAACTAAATTCCTTCACGATCCCGGAAAATTATTGTCATCTTCTTTTCGTGATACGTCACTCCATTGACCTTCCATCTTTTTTCAGCGGAAGACCATGGTAAAGAATCATAGTTACACTTCCTGTTACAATAAAATCTACAACTTCTTTCTGGAAATTTTAACAGAAGAACAAAAACGTAATAAAAACTTCACACGTCGCTTTTATTAAAAGGCCGAAAGGAGTTTTAGAAGCCAATTTGCACTGGCTGTATTTATTCCTAAATGATCATATAGTATATTCAATGCTCTTATTTTTGAAAGATTATATTTTGCTGCAAACTTTTGGTCTTTAAACGTCTTTCTTTCTGTACATCTTTTTTTCTGGTTTGATATTTTCCTCAGTGATCATGTCTGATAACAGTCTTGGGCGGGGTTCACCTTTAATCGATTTTCTGACTAAACGAAAGCCATTATTTTACGGTAAATAAGAAAAACGAAGAATTGTTATAAATAACATTTAAACATTGCTCGATCTCCGCCTGAGATTTCCATTTTTTAGTAGAAAATTTATTTACTGCACGGTATTAAATTACTTTAGTAGAAAATTTATTTACTGCACGGTATTAAATTACTTTAGTAGAAAATTTATTTACTGCACGGTATTAAATTACTTTAATCTTTTACTGCGCTTACTTGAATTTAGTGGACATTATCGATAAAAACAAATGACTTTTAATATTTAAATTAATTACTGTACACATGGGTAAATTATTATTTAATTTACTGAATGAGTGGTAGCAAAATTGTCCATCAATTATTATCTCGAAATGGGTCGGAGGGAAAATTTTGGATCTATGTAGGATGCATAGAGTATACATACATTTTATTTAAAAGATTTCGGCATTTAACTAGCAATATTTATTGTTTAAGACCAACATTTAAAATACTGTCAAATTTTTCAAATTTTATTTAACGAAGTTAATAAAACAACTGAAGTTGTTGCATGACAATGTTCAAATCACGACGCTGCATTTTAATATATTTGCCGTCTGATTTCGTTTATTATTACCAACGAAAATGTGTATATATTTCTCTGAGGAGTAACTCAAAATAGAAGGCCTGTAAGGTCGCCTATTTTGTTATCTGTTACTATAACATTTATTTAACACCCAGAGTGCAATTGTGAACTGGTTGTATAATTATGAATAAAAGATTAAACAGTCTGGAACCAAAATCTGATTTTGGATGACTTTATTTTGTCGTTATAGATAAAAGAAGCTCCAACAATAATTTAATTCAACGATTAATGACGAAGTTTGTCTTTCGGTACCACATTCGTTGTATTGTAATTAAATAATAATGATTGCATTTTAAAGATACTCTTGATTTTATTGGCAGCAGGTAAATAAAAATTAAGCAGCTTCATCATAAGACGTGGAAGATTTCTTTACCCACTCACTACATTTCGTGAATACTTCTCGTAGATTCTTGGTTAATGTATTGATTTAAGTAAATGTCATTAAAAAAAGCTTTCATATAATAATTATCGAGAAAAATTAATAAGATAATGGAAAAGTCAATCACAGTAGATGATTCTGGCTAAAATTATGTGGTAATAAACAACTAAAGTCTATATAAAAAAAAGTAAATGTATATATATATATATATATATATATATATATATATATATATATATATATATATATATATATATATATATATATATACATACATATATATATGGGATAATTTAAAATTATTACAGTGGATTTTAAAATAGTTGGAATCCCAATGTTACTATTTCTATGATATAATTTCATAATTAATAACATAATATTAATCATGTTCAAACAATAAAAGGCTGAAAAAACCGGCAACCAATGTTTCAATAACTTTTTTTGTAAATGTGTTTTTCGGAAAATTTCTTTTTGTGTGTAAAATTTAATGAGAGTCAACAAATAAAACTCCATGAAACAACAAACAAAATTCTCACAAAACCGCACAAGCACGACCGCACCCACCGCGTCATGTTCCAGAGGAGATTTGTTACGATATAAGCGCTAATTGACTCTAAGTCTACGTGTACCCGGAAAAGAAAAATAATTTACTTTATATTATTTACCTTCGGTATGTTTAATGTGGCCTACGGCAGATGATATAAATATCTATTTACACAAAGAAATGTTGTTCGTATGGAATATTACGTTCCTCGCTAAACCCTATACGCAACACAACCTGAGTATAATTGAAAATCTCTTTGATCTAGTATATCTACGTGGGTTATTGGATTAGAGGAATTCACTGCGCGGCACTCCTCTCGTGAGTCGGGTCGGTTGCGCTTTTCGTAGAGAAAATGAGAAAAAATTGTAGGAGATATGCGGAGCGAGGTAGTGTTTACGTGCCGCCTTTCGGAATTACGAAAATATCGAGAGAATTTTAGGTAAATTTATGAGTTTATCTTTTAGTGAATTAGTACTAATTTTTGAAGTGGAATAAGTATTCAACCGAATATTAAATGATACAGTAATATTAACCGAATATCTCAAAAAGATTATGGATTGGAAATCTTTCCCAAAATTGGAAGGTTAAACTACTTAGGTTCAAAAAGCGCGCCTGGTTACCATTCAGTCGCTATTATAGTGTATATTTTGATGATGAAGAATAGGTTAAATTCTGTTAGGTAAATTTTGATGGTGATGGTTATCGACTTTGAGGTGAGGATATGGTAATAGGTATTCACAAAATGGTTGATTTAGGAGTACTGGTTTCCTATCTGGATACGAGCATGTCGGAATAATTTAATTTTTTGACATGTCCAGTAATGTACCACTCGCAAAGAACACTCACACTTTATTGTAGACCAGGCAGGTCTTTTTTTACTACGAAGATGAGATTTATTATTAAATAACTAAATTATATAGAGACGGACGCATGCACGCACGCACGCACACACACGCACACACACAAACGGTATTTATCTTATACTGGAGGTATTGTGTAAGTATTCATTCTCATTAAAGTGAAAATATACTTTCGAACATCCTTACTTGAAAATAAGATAATATTTGTATTATTATTGTTGAAATGACTCAGGCAAAAGTCTAAAGGCCACCGACGACCATTAATAGATTTTCGCAAAGGTAATCGTCTACTGAGGTACATCGGCTACTGAGGAACGATACGAAACGTGCTACTCATTCGTCAATAGAATTCTGCAGAAGCATTATTAACACTAGTGTTTTGGATATTAAAATTTAAATAACATTTTAAAATAGTACCTTATTCAATAATATGCATTAGGATGTAAGGGGAATAAACATTAGTAAATAATATTTAAATGTGACACAATATTGAAAATAAGACGATTCCAATAAACAAGCCAGGTTGTATACTCAAGTTAATGGAACTATACGCTGCTGAAAGTAGAACTTGTGACGTTCTCAAGCTTGAACTACTGTAAATAGATCCCCCTCATCAAACCAAAAGGGATGATCCACCTGTTCTTAGAATAATTTCTACAGCATATTGAGTAGTGGTCCGAATTTCTCTCTGCTCATTATTAACTATCGTTGCCTTTGTTCACTTCCAGGATTCAATGTTAACTGAGATATTCTGCGAGTATGCCGTTCTCGCCTCTGTAGGTCGGAGTCCGGTGGTTCTTTTCGGTAGTTTTCGAGATGTTCGAATCTACGTGTGGAAACGTTGGAAGAATTTCATCCACCAGAATGACCTCTTGCTTTGAAATTTGTCCTATATGCCCACAAAATTTTCAAGAACCTTGGGAGAGGAAAATATTGATATTACTCTCATCTCAAACGGGCTTGATGAGGGTGTGCGCAACTAAAGAATCGAAGCGGATGTCTTCTTCAGCCACCATAAATTTTCCATCATCCAGGCGTGCCCTATACTAGAGCTTCGGGCGTGAACCAGCATCTTATTCAAGGCAATGCGCCAAAAGTTGAGGTCGATTTGTTAAAATCAAGAGCTTGATAAATATATCAAAATAATCGAATGCTTAGTTTGTCCTAACGACACGGCTTTTGACTTTCAGTTTAGGGTATCCATCAGCATGAAGGGAGATTTGAGCAAGATGCTGTATAGTTCATCGAGAAAAAAAACTCTTGTGAACTGTCACCCCGGAGGACTTCTGAAGGGAAATCAAGAAGAAAAGGCGCATCTATTAAGGTACTAAGAACCAGGGAATGTTTAGAAAATTAGTTGAGGCTTAACGAGTGGCATTATCTAATATTGCCTGGTGCTATTGCAATAGGGAGGTTAATGGGCTGAGTTTTTCTATTTTCGTTCCTTTGTATTCGAGTAGGAAACTTTGAACCTTGGAGTATCATATACAGAAGTATGAGGAGCCTAGAAAAACCTTTTGTTTTTAGCGTCCTAAAGAAATTCGGTTAGAATAAGATTAAGAAAATGCGCGAGACCCCGAATTATCTTGAAACCACACTCTTTCCTGTTGAAGACTCAAACGTCGACACTATCGAACAGAGGTCTATTGTTGTGAGCCTATCTCTCCTCTGTAACTCTGGTCCTGAGGTACGTCAGTCTGAGTTAGACGACGTGGTTAAAATCTTGACTCCAACAAGACCCCAGGCATTAACAATATCGACGATGGAATCATCATTAAGTAGTATTGAACACCGAAGCCCCTGAGTTTCTTTGAATTTTTAGCCGCTATCTATGCAATGGTCAGTCAAGTCCTGATTGTCTTGAAAATGGAGAAACTAAAAGTTATACCGCCGAGTAACGGGAATCGGAGTTATTAACCGACTTATTGAGCAGGGATAGAATTTATCTGGTTGGGAGAAACCATTTGATGATAAATATAGAATACTTTTATGGGTGGCCTTAAATACACTTAAGTTCATCTCTAAAACAAATTGACCTGACATCTTTGTTTATGGTCGTACATTCTATTAACTGACATGGACTTAAAATCTGGAAACTGTCAACGAGCTTACTGATAAACTTATTTCGTTCTATGATAAACATGCCCTCATCAGATGAATCAAAATCAAGAGCAAGGAAGCTCCTTGTTTCAATGACAGTATTAGCAAATACATGGTTAAGTGGGGCAAAACGAAAGCCAAGTACGAATTCAATCTATGTCCTGAACAGCGCAGAAAATTATTTATTCTTAGCATCATCAATCAGTGTTCAACTATAAACCTTAGTAAATGTTTCTACACTGTAGGTATTTGGGTCAAGTGGGTGTAGGAATATTTTTTGAAAAGTATGCTGTACGCAGTACAGCGAGCTTTGTTTATTAATAATTTCTACAACTACGGATGATTTAACTGATGATACTAAGTATGGTTTATTCATATTTACATTGAAACATTTTAAACTATAAAGTGTAGACCGAATGTCTAACTTTGCTAATAGATTTATATGTTTATTTTTATGTTCACCTTTGTTCCCAAAATAGTATAACTATTAATATCGGTATTCATCCGACCGATTTTTATATTTTAATGTAGAACATACTAAAATATATGTAATCCAACTTTCCTCAGCTGCTCCAATTTACTCCTAATATATTAATTTTATTTTAAGATACTTTCTCTATATCCAAACAACAGTTGTACCATATAATAAAAGTAACACAAGATGGAAAAAGACCCGGAAAAAATTATGAACGGTTCTAGGCCATGTAAAATAATTAAGTAGTGACGAGTTTGTTATTTCGATGAAATTTTATGCCCACAGACAAAATTTTGTGTTAAAAAATGAGTTCATTACAACATAACGCAGGAAGGTGTTCTCAATAATCACTAAATGGATCAGCGGAAGTTTTATATTTCTTTACGCTGCATATAGCTCTTCTATTAAACTAATACACTATAGTCGTGGCGTGTTAGGTTGACCACAGGCTGACGTCCTTTGGCGGTACGGCGCACTACGGGTGTCGTGTTCGATTCCCGGTCGCTCGTCGAGTGGGGTTGTACTGACGTTCTGGTTGGCTGTAAGTCATTGCTTCGTAGCAAAAAGTTCACCATATATTACATTTATGTAAAATGCTGACAGCTATCCGTCATACCGTACTTTGCTGTAATAAGCGCTGTTATTCAGTTGTGGGTTGATAGTTGAATCTCCCAATTCGGCGATCTGACAATTAATGAGGGGAGCAGTGCTACTTAATTTTTATAATTTAGCAGCAATTTAGCAGCCTTATTACTAGGCTGAATCAAAAATTAATGAGGTAGATAAGCACTATTCTGGAAAGTATTTTCCATTACTGTAGAGAAACTTCAGAGAGATAAAGTACATTCAGTAAGTGGCATCCAATGCCATTAATATTATGCAAACTGATAGTGGATGGATTTGCAATTGTGAAGTGAAGTTCACTGCTAATTGTAGTTCATGCCGTGCAATCCCACAATAACGACTAAGAGTTTCCCAGCAAATAAAAACCTCAAAGATAGAAACAATAAAAAAATTATTTAAGTGCTGTCTATTTTTCTCTCGTTCATTTAAGTGTTGTCTCTTTTCCTTCGATTAATCCGGACACCAGGAAAAGTTTTTTTTCAGCAGAAAGTATGCTTTTATTTTCTGTTAAAAGAAAATGTGAGAATGTGGACGATGCAGCGGAAGTGAAATTATTTTTTTTTTATTTTACTTTTTTTTCAAGATATTTCTGAATACATTTAAATTTATTTCTCTCTTATTTAGATTTTAAACTAGGACAATTTTGTTGGAAAAACACATGAACTCTGTTCTCATATTGCAACAATACGCGCTAAGGAATATGAAGACTGGTAGTTAAAAATTATGTTACCTTTATAATGACGAATTTAACACATTTTATTGTTATCACTTTTTGTAGGTGAAAGATAAAAAGCCATTTCTTACCTTTAGAGAGTTTTATGTGAGTGTTATAATTTTGACTACCCGCACCAATCACTGTGCGTCATCCCTTAAAATATGGTAATGGTAACATAACTATTTATGTATGTTTTAATTATAAAGTCCTTTATTACTGATCAGAAAGGGTTCAAAAAACCAAAATTATTATTAAGCTTTTTTTTTACTGATAACAATTCTTTTTATTTTCTCCACATTTAAATGGTGGAGTAAATAATTACCAGTTTTATTTTTTATTAAGCGTTAATTCTTGAATATTATCCTCTTCACATCTAAACTTAATGGTCAGAAGAGACAGCATTTACAATTTTAAGTTTAATTCAGAATTAGTTAAATATTAATATTACGTGTACGTAATGTTTCAACTCATTTTTAAAGTTGATGAAAATTGCCCGTTGATGTGAACAGCAATTTAACAAATTATTAGTTAATTTAAAAAATTTCGATATTCCATATTGTTGATTTTTGTTGCCTTAATTAACTAAAAATATATGCCAGAATACTAATTTATAATGAAATAAAAATTATTCATGATTGTTCTATAAGACAGTGAGAAGTAAAATATTAATACTAATAATCTAAACTATTATTGATTTCAAATAAATGCTACCATTTTCTATTAATTTTGCTATTAATTTTTTCCAAAGACAGAAATGATAGTTATTGATGGAAACGTAGTCCCAATAATAAATAATCATTAGTCTAGGGCGACCATAAATGTTAGAACGCCGACCGGGATATTTGAAATAGAAGTAGGATAACTACCGCAAAGAATTTTAAAATTCCGTTAATATTGTTTAATAAAGTTTTATTCATAGACAATTAGTTTAAATATATTATTTAAAACTGAAATAAAATTATAAAAATCAACAATGCCAATAACAAATCAACAAACTAATCTTTTTAATTTGTAAGGTAATTGTAAAATTTAATGCCAATCAATTTGTAGTTACATCTATATGGATTTTGTAATTACTTCTGTATATCGAACATTGAATAATGCTTTCAACAGTACTCACACTGAAATAGTTTCATTCTTTGGTCTACTGTGAAGAGATTAACGAAAATAGTCTTTCGACATGAGCTGACCAGGGATTGCAAACAGATATTGGGGGATGACATGAGCTGACCAGGGATTGCAAATAGATATTGGGGGGATATATAGGGATTGCAAACAGATTTGCTTTTCTTTCTCGTTCTTCGTTATTTTGAAAAAATATATTTACTTTTCTCTCATGTCCTTAGCTTTACACTCATATGATGTTTCCACTTCCATAAAATATTTCAAGTAAATAAACTCTTTATACATTGAATCCTAAAATACTGTTTTTTTTAATTAAACATTATGTAGCTTCTTCTATTTGTTGCTATTAAATTTATTCAATTAAAAATATAAATTTTTCATAGGTTTGGTCCTCTGTTCAAGATCTCAGATTGCAATGGTAAAAATTTCCTTCTTTGTCAAATAATTCTACTTGTATTTATGAAGAAATCTAAAGAAAACTGTTTTTTGTGTTCTCTAGAACCTTTTCCACTTCAACAACTATACTAATTTTTCAATCTTTTTAATCTGTTTTTTTCAATCCGAACTGATAGAGTATCGTTGTACAAAACATCTTTTAATTAAAAAAATATATTCACTCCATATCTTTCTCTTCCTCTGAAATTACATTTCCTATTATCCTCGCTGAAAGCAATCATTTGTTGTATTGGCAAATTTAAATGTTGTAACGACTTGTTATAAAATGAAGTTATTTTATCAGATGTTTTATTTGGCTATGTGTCTGATTTTAATAATTTTTCTACTTTATTATAGGAATTTTTTCTACTTCTGTTTTTATTTGCATGGTAGAGGGTGGAGCTGAAAAATTTTTAATCATAGCTGTAGCCTTGGTTCTTGTAGTTGATTGTTATGCCGCGATACTTAAATCCGGATTCATGACAGCATTAAGCTTCGTTATAAAATTCAACGAGTTAAACGGCCGGAGATTTTTTATAACCATATACGCAGTGGTTAGTGCGGCAGCGCATATAAAAATTATATTCGTTGAAAACTTTGGTCATAAATGTCTATATATCTTTAGATGTTAATGCCACTGATAATCTATACTTGTTATTTCTGTTTTGAATATGTTCTTTTATATTCGACTTTCCAATATGATTGATGTAAATATAAAAAACCGTTAATGAAACATAAAGCTTCGTGTTCGTTCTCTTCCTCTTTTATAAGTGACCACTTTGTAGTGTTATCATAAAAAAAATGTGAGTTTAATTATGTATGTGCGTTAGAAGTTATACTCCTTTGTCATAATACAAGAATAACTTTATTTAGCACGCAAATAAATAAATGGAAATAAAATAATAAAAGGACTGGAGCGTGATTATAAATACGGTTGGTAAAATCTAAATTCTTTTTAAAATTATTTTTAAATTTGATTAAATTAAATTTAAAATTAATGTTAAAATTAGATTTATTTATTTGAAAAAATTTGAATGTATACTCAACTTTCAATTTAAAATAAATTAATTATTATATTCAGTAAAACAGTCTAAATAAAGTAATGTAAATAAATGAATTTGCTGACAATTTATTTTAAAGTACTAATTTACTATTTAATAATTTATAATTCATAATGCAAGTTTCCAAATAATCGCGTTTCAAACAAAGTTGAAGCGCGATACTTTGGAAACGGTCTGACAGGTTGGCTTATAATGGAAACCCAACAGAAATTTAAAGACATGTCACCGTGTTAAACGCAAGGATTTAATTGCTAATTAAATAAAGTTTAATTAATAATGAAAATAAATTAATAAGCTGAAAATTTATTTTAATTTATTAATTTTAAGTATTTAATAATTTATAATTTGTAATGCAAATAAATTCATATTGAATTCCAAATAGTCCGGCAGATGGAGTGGCTTACAATAGAAAGCCAGCAGAAAAACAAACTATGACGTATCCACATTCACTTAAGAATGAAATACCCATTCTTTCTCGTGCTAACTTATGATCGCCTGGTAGCTGCGAAAATTCGAACAAATATATTATTTGCTATGACATATCCACTACATTCACCTTATGAAAGAAATACGCATTTTTTTCTCTTGCTGACTCATGACCGCCTGGTGGATGAGGTAATTCGAACAAATGTCACAGTATAATTTTTGATTATCAAATAACCGATTGATGACACTATCATCAAAACAAACTCTTTCATACTCATATGCACCTAGTACTTTTCATAAGTAGATAAAACATATTTATTGAGCAACTTCAGGGTGCCATTTTCTTGTTTGAATTGTTGCCAACTTCATCCTATATTTTTAAAAATTCATTCTCATTTCATTTCATAACGCGCCTAAGGAAGTATAAATTCAATACAATTCCTCTTTGCTGAATGAATTATCACGAGTTTTTTGTTAAAAAAGGGAAACTGTGCAGTAGATCCTAGGAGGAATGTTGTCAACTAATTCAAAGTCAGACAAGTGCGGGCGGGCACGCGGCTGGAGAGCAGCAGCGCTCAGCCGCGGTCGGTTGCAGGTTGGACTTGCTAGTGCGGGGCAGACGTCGGCGTCGTACCCTGGTCAGTAAGTCAGATGTCCCGGCCTGTGATCGGTCGTATAAAATCTGTAGGTGCAGATATGTACGTACGATCGTACGTAGTTTTACATATACGACTGTTTGCGCCTACCGATTTTATACCCCCTATCATAAACCGGGACAACTGCCTTACTGACCGGGACATGGGGACACAAGGTTTGAAACCCGGAAATTTCCCGACATACCGGGACGTATGTCAGCCCTACATTAGCCAGATCTTTTTTTTATTTGGTGGGCCCTTTTTGAATAAAACCCGCACTTTTACGAATTCAATAAATTTTTTTTTAAACCTTATTGTTAATTAAAAACAAAATTATTAATTTTCTTTCTGTAGTAAGTGATTCAATATAAAGAATATATTTACGTAAATGATATAAATGTATTCTATACTAACCGTGGCCGCGATTTCGTTCATGTGTGGATCTGTCGAAAATATTGCCAGGTTAATATATACTAGCGTGACCCGTGCGAAGTCTTCGCATTATTTATTCCATTATGAAGCTCAGATGACAGATCAAACAAATATTTTACTAAAATTGACATATAGAGACGCAAGTATCAAAAGCATTGAGCTAAAGCGCCACTTTATTTAAACGTGAGTGGATTTGAAATTAAACAAAAATTTTACCGACCGTCAATCATATTGACGTTGAGCCGTTAGATGGCACCATTGCTGTTTTGTGTATATAATTTTAATAATTAATTAATTTGCAAAAACAATAGCAATAATAAATTTTTTAGTTGTGGATGCCGGTAGAGCAAGCAATTATCTATAAAATGATATATAATTTATGTGGATTAGTTGTGAGGTTTTTTCTAAAAAGGGAGAGTAACATCTTAACCTTAGCGTATTAATATATATGATGATGATGATGATGATGATTTTACCGACCGTCAATCATATTGTCGTTGAGCCGTTAGATGGCAGCATTGCTGTTTTGTGTATATAATTTTAATAATTAATTAATTTGCAAAAACAATAGCAATAATACATTTTTTAGTTGTGGATGCCGGTAGAGCAAGCAATTATCTATAAAATGATATATAATTTATGTGGATAAGTTGTGAGGTTTTTTCTAAAAAGGGAGAGTAACATCTTAACCTTAGCGTATTAATATATATGATGATGATGATATGATGATGATGATAATAAATTAATACATGTCACGCCAAGCACGTATAAAAATAATTATAAAAGTAAATTTTTTAAGCAAGTACACTTTGTATTGTAATGTCAAATTGCCATATAATTGTTGCACATTCCATAAATAAGCTTGTAATTTTATATATTTCCTAGGAATTGTATAAAAAAGCGTTTCTGGTAATATATAGATTATTTGACATTACAAAAAATCAATATAAAAATTGCAGATTGCCATTTTGCTGGGTTGGGTCGTGTTGGGTTTGCTTTGGGTTGGATTGTGCTTGCTTTGGGTTTTGTTAGGTTGTGCTGGGTTCGGTTTGCTTTGGGTTGGGTTTGGTTGGGTTATATTGAGCTTGTTTTAGTTGGATTGTGTTGGGTTAGGTTGATTTGGATTGAATTTGCTTTAGCTTGGGCTTTCTCTAGGTTGTGTTGGGTTAAGTTGAGTTTGCTTTGGGGTGGGTTGTGTTGGGTTAGATTGGGTTAGGTTAGGTTTGCTGTGGATTGGGTTGTGTTTGCTTCGTATTGGGTTGGGTTGGGTTTGCTTTTGCTGGCTTGGATTGGGTTGGATATGGTTTGCTTTTGGGTTAATTGAGCAGTGTTGGATTGGGTTGGATTTGTTTTAGGTCGACTTGTTTTGGGTTAGGTTGGGTCGATTTGAGTTTGTTTTTGGATTGGACGGGAGTTAGGTTGGGTTTGCTTTGTGTTGAGTTGGTTTGGATTGGGTTGGGCTGGGCTGGGTTTTGATTGTTTTGGTTAAGTTGGCTTTGTTTGGGTTCATTTGGGTTGGATTGGATTTGGTTTGGTTGGGTTTTGTTGGTTTAGATTTGCTTTGTGTTGAGTTGTGTTATGCTGTCCTGGATTGAGTTTGCTTTAGGTTGGGTTGTGGTGGGTTTGGTTGAGGTGTGTTAAGTTCGGTTTGCTATTGATATACATAGATACACTAGGCATTTGTGTAATTATACGTAGTCCACATGCCACGAAACAAGTACTTCTTTTACTAATGTAATAAAAATACAATTTTATAACTTCCCATATCTCCTGATTGGGTAAATCGATTCCGATGAAATAAATAAAATATGTCTAACCTTATGTTTTTCAAAAACTCCATTTTTATTGAGTAAGTAGTATTTATGTGACGTGTTTTCAAACAAAGAGACTAAAATATAAAAAATAATAATTTTTGGGTTCTGTTACTTTTATCATGTCCCTCTAAATAATTTTTTCGTCAATAACTTCAACATACAAGACACTCCAATTCTACAGTTTTATTACATGTATAGATGTATGCCGCGCACCATTTGGAAGGGCAGATAATAACTACACGACTATTCAGGATGTTCAGGATTTTCTAAATTTAAATAAAAATAGGAAATTATTATTTTTACTATAGTAACTTTTATTTAGGAGACAGTCTTTGGGTTCATTTTTCAAGGCCTTTGATTTAATCTCTTAGAGTGAGATAAGTGACATTAGATGTATTAGTGAAAAAGTATTCCTTAAAATGCATTAAGGACCTCTTAAAACTTTCGGATTATCGTGGAAAAGAACCATTAGTACTAAACGCATATATATATGTTTAATAACGCCATCTAGTCAATAGTACCAGCAGTTGTAAATAACTAATCACGTTAAACAGTTATGAGAAGAGATGGCGTTTGCGACAAGTAAAATTCTTAATCTGATTTGCGCGATTATTATCATGTCTTATTAATCACAATTAAATGAAACTACGTGATGTAGTATTATTTCTACTATCTTTAATTTCTTTACCACGACCTAGGTTTCGTTGTATTACAACATCTTCAGGTGGAATATAAGCAAAGATTCAAGTGGTAAAGAAATTAAAGATAGTAGAAATAATACTATATCACGTAGTTTCATTTAATTGTGAATAATGAATTTCTACAAAATTAACGCCAAATATATTCAATGTCTTATTAAGATAACATCCATCTTTACTAAATATTTGTAATAAATAGAAAAGAAATTCGTTACGAATACCATAATAAACGATCGGAGTCTTAACTGCAAGATGTTGGGGCGTCTATTATTAATTATAAATTGCAAGTAAATCTCATTGCTTAGTGATAAAAGCAGGGTGCGTCCACAATAAAAAATTTAAATCTATACATGTTATTGTTCATTATAACATGTTTTTGTGATAGGTACACACTTTACGCGATTCGTTTGATTTTTGTAACCTCATAATTTTTACAAATTACGCGACTGATTATACATTACTTTAACGCGTGAATATATATTTAAAAGGGTATTTGCATGGCATTTGCTTATTGATTATGTTTGGATGGAGTCTAATGAAATCAAATCGACGTATTGTATGTAAGACAACAGTGTTATGATAGACCGAGATATTTACTCTGGGTTTGTTGCTTTTGGCAATACCCATTAATGTTTACTGAATTTGTTTCGATTATACTTTCAAAAATAGTAAGTATTTTTCATTTACCCGTTAAATAATATCTCTTAGACATAGGTATATCGGAATCATACATCGTAATAAGGTAGTTGACTCATTCCAAATTTTGATATTTTTCGTACAATATTGTGAAATAAGTTAATTAAAAACCAGTCTTGAAAAAAATTCAAAAATTGATTGAAAAATAGCTAGTTGTAGGCTTCTAAATTTGAAGATACGGATAGAGGTGGGTATATCCCTGTCTCTTTTCTTCTTGTGGAATATAATGTGCAATATTAAAAATGACCTCACAACACAGCGTTTCCGTCCTTCTCTAAAGTTTAAATTTAAACTTTTATAACTCGGTCAATTTTTAAGATTTTAAAAAATTTTTTTTTCACTCTTCATCAGCTTGTACCTTTATATTATGATTAATGAAATAAACAAAATTTAGTCAAATACCCAATTTGCGGCTAAACTATCAGATATCTGTTAGTACCTACTAGATAAATAATTAGCTTACTAGATAATTAATTACCTACTAGATAATTAATTACTTACTAGATAATTAGCCTACTAGATAATTAGCCTACTAGATAATTAATTGGTAGTGTGGGGAAACGTTGCAATAATTATAGTGTCTTCTTATATACTTAAATTTATATTTATTTATTTTATAGATAATTGTATTTTTCTACTACCGCCGAACTTGTTAGCAAGTAACTGCTGGCTACAAAACCGGAGAAGCCACAACGGTGCTAAAAAGGGCCAAATTCGGAACAGCGGGGCGTGCAGCGAGGCGTCGTCGGAGCTTTCTTTTCATGTACATTAATAAACAGAGTGTATGAATATTTATGTAGGTGCCTTCATAACGATCCTTTTATTCAGTTTTGCTACAATTACTATTGGAATTGGTTACATAATTTAAATTTAATGATGCTGACATAATTTTAAAAGAAAACAGTTTTTATATTATTAATTTAATAAAACAAGCGATAAGAAATAAAAAGACGGAATTGTTTTATCACATTCGTATCTTTACAAAATGCTTTGATTATTTGCTCTATGGCATTAAAAATGGAATAGCATATTCTTACCAGCTCGCATGCTAATTACGTGTTTAAGTCAAAATTCATATTATAATTACTTAACATTATTACTACTATGCAATGCATTTTTTTACAATATAAATGTTTTGTAATTTTAATGATTTAAATCTAGAACTCATTGTTTAAAAATATACATATATCAAGATTTAAGCAATTGAATATTTATATTTAAAATCAATTGGAAGCTGTTATACCTATAGGTCACTTTTCTGTTTCCTATTTATTTTTTAATTCCAAGAACTTATCAAGGTTAACTTAATCGACTAATAATAAAATAGGTAAAAGTATTAAATAATGAGTAGTTATTTTTTTAAAAGTTAAAACATAAACTGGAGCTTCGAGAAGATGCAACAAAGTTGAGATATCACATTTAAATGGATAAAAAAATAAATAAAATCGATTAGGCATACTGATGATCCTACCCAACACCTACTGATACTACTGGTGTAGTAGTAGGTGTTGTCCTACCTCGCTGTACAATGGCAAGCGATGACGTTTATAGAACGGCGGTCCCTGATTGGCCAGGACGCTAAACGCCTCGCTCTAACGGTAACTAGACGCGTGCACACTACACGTGACATTTGACGCTCGATACACGACACTCAAACCCTCCCATACAAGTGGTTGCTCGAAATTATGTTAAGTTAGAAATTCTGCTCAAATTGTCATTGATCATGGGCCATGGCACAGATAATTATTTTTGTCGAATATAGTATACAAAGAAGCATTATCTAGTTAAAAAAAATTTGTTCGAAAAATAGTATTTAGATATTTAGATTGTGTGTGTGTGTGCGTGTGCGTGCGCGTGTGCGTGCGTGTGCGTGCGTATGCGCGTGTGCGCGTGTGGACGTGTACGCGTGTGTGCGTGGGTGCGTGGGTGCGTGCGTGCGCGCGTGCGCGCGGGAGCGTGCGCGTGCGCTTGAGTGTGCGTGTGAGTGTGCGTGTGCGTGAGCGCGCGCGCTCGCCTTTTTGTGTTTGTGTGTCAATGCTTTCATTGATGGCCAAGCGCAACACTCATAGCTACAGATATATTGTTAACATTAGCATGTCGGTAACGCGATCTCATAAGATTTTCTCCTAACAAAAATCGCTCAATGCGCCTAAACAAGTTTTCACTTCAAAAATTAACTTATGTATAAATAACAACATCTAGATCTAATTTATTACTATCGTAGTAAACGTTTATTATTCTCAATGATCGTCGACACAGTCGTTAGAATCATCAGAATCCGAAAAGGTCACATCCTCGAAATTGGCGACCTGGGATCTGGTTGCAGGAGAAGCAACTTTGGAATGACTCAAAATCTCCCCTGATAACATTTTACTAGGTTAAGGTACACGTTCGAAAAAATTAAATTTTCGCATCTGATGTCACAAGAAGCAAATTCAGTGAGTCCCGTTTGGTATTAACCCGCGACGATTTCCGAGTGTTTGTTCGCGTATTTTTGGGATCTCTTTAGGACGCCCTTCCAATACTTCTATTGATATTTACCCTATTGGTGGTATGCATGTAGATATTTTATCAATACCATGAACCCAATATCTTGTGTGCTGTCAACCGCATGTAGTACCATGAATACCAATGTAGATGCAAAGATTTAGATTAACTCAACAATTTACCGAATTGCTTAATGTTATTATCGTAACCTTAAGAAATAACATTGAGAATAACTGCAATTTTATTAATCAGTTCCATTTCAATTCCTGCTATTTCAGCAGACATTTCTGGGTTTCTG
Source organism: Druceiella hillmani (assembly GCA_039881145.1). NCBI lineage: Eukaryota > Metazoa > Arthropoda > Insecta > Lepidoptera > Hepialidae > Druceiella > Druceiella hillmani. Next base: position 24,387,917 of record JAYKKI010000003.1, on the reverse strand, counting down.
AAAAGTCGTCTGGTTGTATTGCATAAGTTTGTTGACATTGGCATAAGCTTGTTGACAATAAGTCCAAGTTTTTCTTTAAAACTTGCCATGATTTTATAGGAAGATGATACGCAATTTGAAGCAGATACTCAAAGGAACGAATCCGTGCGCGTAGAGAAGAAATGCCAAATCTATAAAATTCTACATTTGTAATCTTCTCCACATGTTTATTAATCTCTGAAGGCTTTGCCCTACATATAAAGCACTTGGACGTACTATCGGCATTAGACACGATATTACATCACATTATGTAAATAAATATTGATGGTTTATCTTATAAGTGTCTACATGTATTTGGAGGTACAACCATTGTGTTATTAGGAGTAGATGAAGCTTATAAGCGGTAACGGTTACTTTTGTAAAGGTACATAATATGTGTATCTTATACTAAAATAATAGTATAACAAATAGAAAATAATTGAAAAATTCAAACGAATCGACAATTAACAAATAATTTAACGAGTTATTAATAATATTTTTTACCATATCTTTAAATTTTCTGTTTTTAAGAATACAATTTCGAATATTCGATTATGAAAAAGCAAGGCATCGTTTGTATTATATATGGCACCCAACAATATTATAATTAAACAAACGTGGCTATATACATCTTTAACATTAAAGCTATTATGCAATCTTAAATCTATGTTAGTTAGATTTTGGTAATTAATTTTATTTTATCTACAATTTAACTTTGATTTTCTCTAATGTTTGGTGAGCTTAATCTGGCTTTTGTCTATGTCCAGCCAAATGATCCTGTTGTTAGGGTTTTTGTTTCATTAATGGTTTTCTGAACTTATGTCGTTCGTAATTTTTAGCAGTTATTTATAAACTACTTATATAGAGTTGTTATTAAAACTGTAGCTTTTATGATTCGAAGTGCTGTTTTGTTCCGTTCCGTTGTGGGATTTACAATAATTTGAGCCGGTTCTTATGTTTCTTATGTTTGAGGTGGTTTCCTCGTTCCTGTAGTTAATTATTATTTCTCTTTCATTTGTACAGTGTCAATGTATTCGTCTGGGCCTTGAGTGATGTTTTGTGAACAATGATATAGTTCTGTAGGTAGGTTTGTGATAAAACCTTGTCGACATGTCCCTATATCGTATTCTTTAACTACACATAAAAATGATGATTTTTCTTTTACTATGCCATGGGTCCGTTTTTAGAGTCGCTCTGTAAAGTAGCTGTGTCAAATTTCACCATCAAAAAGTTGATGGAATAAGAAAGTTGTTGAAGTTGATTTTGAAAGAAAAAGTTATTCAAACTTTTTTTAAAATTACATCAGAAATTAAGTTCTGGTGTTTAAAATATGTAGTGTTTCTTTTATTTTTTGACGCCATATTAAGATATAAGTAAGTGAATGTTTTTATCCCGAATATGCCAGTTTAACTAATTGATAAAAAATCAAGTTTCTACCATAATTATTCAGGTAATAAAGAAACATTTTGTTTTTAATATATGAGACTGCCTAAAAAAATTGGATAGGTTTTGATATCTCCTATCTCTGTGCTGCTGCTTGATATTGTTTTTGGGACACCTGTATTTACGTAAATTAACAGTAATGAGATCCATAATTAAAGGTAAAAGAACAATTTACATAAGCAATAGGGTAACTTATTATTTCTAAAAGGGTGAGAAAGGAATGTACAGAGGAAGTTTGATTTGAGATAATATTTAACAGTTTTACTGCAAATGCTGCATTATTTCACTTTATTTTATTTAATTGCTATTTTTCAGTTTTAGGTTATTCAGTGTCATTTTATTTAATGTGTTATTATCAAGTCGTGTAAGAGATTTATTTTTTGTATTTAATCTATGCGACTGCCACAGCTACTACAACTTCAGTGACGAAAAATAATAAGAGCAACTGTTTAAATGTAACATAGACAATGAAACAGTAATTGATTAATAGCCAAGAATATGGCTATTCAACCGTTGTATTTAATAATTGTTTGTTTTTAAATATTTATTTCATTTTAATACAAATTACTAGCTATTGCTTATGAACACGAGTGACATATATATGTCATTCCATGTGGTAAGCTGGATTGATTATATATACCGTTGATTCCATGTCTCCGGTGTTGTGATGGTGCTCTAATAAGTTAAGTATTTATATCGGTTGATGTAATTCGATACAAATGGCTAAATAATCCCAATACTGAACAAGAAGTGACGCCATAATTATCGGAAGTATTATGAATGTTAATGATAATGAGAACGTCGTCCAAGTTGCAAAACAGTTTGACGAAATTATTTTTATCTTTGGCCCCGATTGAACTTTGAAAATATTCATTCTATCAACAAAGGTGACTTATTACATTGTACTGACTCGTGAACGTGACTCGTGATACCTTTAATAAGTTTTATACAAAAAATTCAGCTTTGACGATGTTCTAAATTAAATTAAGAACGTCAGTTTTTATTCAACGTTAAATTATGTTATTTAGATTCGGTTGAACTTTGGACATAGTTCTCTTTCTCTCTGTCTCCTATTATACGGTTGTGTGTGTGTGTGTTCGCGCGGAAGTGAAAATGCCCAATAAAAATCATCTTGAAATTAGATTTGTCTCTCAAACAGAGGTCATATTGATGTCAAATGTCAATGTATTTTTTTCTACTGGCTTTCTATTGTAAGCCAATCATCTACCAGACAGTTCCAATTCGGTATGTATTTATTTGCGTTATAAAATAGAAATTTATTAGTTTATCTATTATTGAATACTTGAAATTGATAAATTACAATAAATTTTCGGCAAGTTCATTTATTTTCATTATTACTTTATCATTTATTAAACACTTAAAATTAATATATTACAATAAATTGTCAGCATATCCGTTTACTTTCAATGTTAATTAAACTTTATTTAGATCGTTTGATGAAATAAACAAAATAAATTTTTAGAACCATAAAATTTCATGTTAAAATTAATTTGAAATAAAATTAATTATTTCAAAATTAAATTTTATTATTCTACCAATTTATTTTTTTCTTATTTTATTATTGTAAATTTTTTTTATTAAATCAATAAAATTAAATGTTAAGTTGATTTTAAATTTATACTTACTTATTTTTATTTTTATTGGTATAAACATAAATTAAATTTAAGATTAATTTTAACATTAAATTTTATTATTCTAAAAATTTAATGTTTTCTCATTCTATTATTCAAAAATTTATTTATTAAATCAAACAAATTTAAAGTTAATTTTAAGTGTAAATTTAATTATCTTAAAAATTTAAATTTCATTATTTATATTTTTTAAGGTTATTCTAATTTTTTTAATAAATCAAATTTAAACTTACTTTTAGAATTAAATTTAGTTATATTACAAATTAAAACTTATTTATTTTTATTTTAATTATTTTCATTTAAATTTAAATATTTTAAACATTTAAATTAATATAATGAATTGTTAAATTTACCGAAACAATCTAAATAAAGTTTAATTAATTAATGAAAATAAATGAATTTCCTGTATATAATATAAATTTAGTACATAAACGAAAGGAACTTCGTTCTAACCGGGAGGCCCACGACACCTCTCGGTAATTTTAAAAAAATTATTTTTGGCATTACAAACTTCATTTAACATCACCGATGTGAAATTAGGAGCGAAACGCCAGCTTTAATTATCTATAAGCAAGAAAGGGAAAAACTTAATTTAACTTGTGAAGTAAGTTTTTTGACATTAATTCAACTCAGCGTTTCGACCTAATCTCAATTCAAAGTATGAGAAAGCTCATTAAGAGATTGGTGCGATGTTATATCCGTGTCATTGCAAATGCTTTGGAAAATTGCAAGGTACAACATTCCTGTTGTACTTTGGACAGCTACATGTTCTATCCCTTTCTGTCGTTTTCTATTTAATTTTTTTTTTAATAATTGTTTTAGAAAACGTTTCGCATAACAAGAAAAAAAAAACAAAAAGCTGTATTTGACGAAAAATTGTATCAACTAATTATATTGAATTACCATGTAGTGGCTGCAATAAACTTGTCGTTCTAGAACGTTTGATGAAAAAACCTATCAATGCATGATTCAAGGATTTGTATCTAGTTAGATATTTAGACTGTAACACATTAAAATATATGAAGTGAATGAAATAAATTATAATACTGATTAGGGTTTTTGGAAAGGTCGTGGCGGCGCAAGAAGAAACGCATATCTATATGCATTACCGTTAGGGACGGCACATACACTCATCCACAGAAAGTCCCAATTGCAAAGTTTCAGACTTTAGAGTCCCAATTGCAAAGTTTCAGACTTTTAGGAACTTATAGTTTACATAAATTTGCAACTATAGTTACATCATTTCTTGCTGAATACATTGATGTGTATATAATAGACGTGTTTGATGCTTGTGATGTGACTACGTGAGGTGCGATAATAACTATTCAGAAAGACCCATGGACGAACTTGGATACTTTTGGGGAAGGTAATGCATTCATATGTTAGACCTACTCTAGGAATTCATCAAAACAATTGTGGTAATATATTTACGGAATACTTACACCTGAATCGAAAGAAAACTCCGGCTGCTTTTCTTAGATTACTTTTTGGGTTTAGTACCTATTAATTGAAAATAAGACGTTCGTACAAAGAAAATATTCATGTCAAAGAAAATATCGTGTACGTGATCGATGTTTATAGGATATAAAGCAAACAGTTTGGTTTGTACTGTACTGGAGCACCTATACATATAATCCATGACTATTAAATTCAAACGCAATGTTTAAAAACTAAAGTTTACTATGCTTATATAATTTGAAGATGTTAACCCTCTATTCACAAATTCCTAACCCTTTAGTATTCTCAAAACCATCAAGGAATACTGTTGCAGTTGTTTTATAAAAAAGAAGAACTGTTTCAATAACCGTAATAACTATTTGTAAGTAGATAGTCTAGTAATATTTTTAATCGATTAAAAATTTATATATTACTTTCAATGATGATTAAAAGTAATCGTTAGCCGTTAGTTCTATAGTTGATTAGTATTTCGAACATTTCTTCTTTATTTATTTTGTAGCTACGGTTCTATTATTATTTACTATCAAAATTTAATAAAGAGCGTAATCTTTCTTATCTAATCTAATCAAGTTCTAATTTTATCAATTAACAAGTATGTTAAAGGAAAACGCTAAAACAATAATGCAGCGTTCGTACTTTGTTCACTTCACGTAGCGAATAACTTCACTCAAATATTACAAATGAAGTAAAGTTGGGTATTTGGCTAATTTTTTTTTATTTCAGTAATCATAATTAAAGGTACAAGCTGATGAAGAGTGTAAATATTTTTAAATAATCTTAAAAATTGACCGAGTTATAAAAGTTTAAATTTAACCTTTAGACAAGGACGGCAATACTGTCTTGTGAGGTCATTTTTAATATTGCACATTATATTCTAAAAGAGGAAAAGAGACAGGGATATACCCAACTCTATCCGTATCTTCAAATTTAGAAGCCTACAACTGGCTTATTTTTCAATTAATTTTTGAATTTTTTTCAAGACTGGTTTTTAATTAATTTATATTTCACAATATTGTATGAAAAATATCAAAATTTAGAATGAGCCATATTTTGAAACGATACAAGAGCGCTGCACGTTTTTACATTTACAACGTGCCCTCTCTTTCGCTCGCTAGTACGTAGTTGTCAACACTTAGTTGAGCTAAATGCCGAGCAAATATCGTTGCGTCTATATATGTTCATTGACGGTATCGAAATAAGAAATTAAGTTAAATGTGTAGAGATTCCAGTTGGATTTCCAGCTTTATCAAACGCGAATTAATAACAAATATATGTTTGGTTCAGTGAAATATTTTAAATCATTTTGACCTACTTCTGCTTGTTAATATTACCATAGTAACTTTGAGCTCTCAACATGAAAGCCCTTATTGTCTACACAACTTTCATCCGTGTTACTATTTCTATATTATACCTTTTGGTCAAAATAATATTGTTTATGTAATTACACCGCCAGTAAACCATATTATCCCATTCTGTATGCATTTTATACTTATTTTGATATTTTCACCACTTGTATCCCATCTAAGTTAAAAAAAAACAAAAAAAATTTTTACACGAAATTGTTGCAAATACTAACATATAGTATTTGTTTTGGTGCGGAAATTCCTCGGGAAAACAAAAACGATACATACGATTGAAGGCTCATATGCCATCACTTTCTACCCTTTACAACTATATAATTTTTTATTTGATTGTCTTTAGTCGCAATTTAATATTCTTAGTCGAGGTTATTGAGCGTCATTATATGTGCTCACACAATAGCTAAATAGTAACAAAAAACTTATATATTTAAATGAACTAATGTTTTTTCTTTTAAATATATTTTGAAGCATTGGTAACTTAAACATTCTAATGTAAGTAATGAATGAATGTATATAGAGGTTACGTTCCTTAAATATTAAAATTTCAAACATTAGATTACATTTTTAATAAAAAAATGCAAAAATGTCCCTGCTGCATTACCGCATACCAAATTGATACTGCTAAACTGAATAATTTTAAATTTCTTCTCACATTTCTTTAAAACAGCTGTTGCAGTCTTTACGTAACTTGGCAACTTATAGGTAACGTATAGAGTGAATCTGTTTAGGGCAGAAGATGCATCGCAGCCCTCATCGCCATGGTAACCACGACTTCGGTCGTTGAACCCCACCCTTCAGGCCTCTTCAAACGAATCATACGTATCGAAAGCTCACAATCGGCGGTGTGTATTTCGTGAAGGCTTTCATTGTTTATTTGTTCGCGAATGGATCTCTAGTGTTTAACGTCTGTGGGTCAATTGACTGGCTCAGCGGCTATTGGCGCTTACATATTTCAGAAAGGTCTGTGCTATTTAGTGATAAGAGTGAAAATTTGTGGCACGATGGTTTCCCTGTGATTAGTAGGTGACATGTGTACTTCGTTAGTTATTGGGGAAGAATTTGTTGTAAATGCCAAATGGATTATTTGAAGAACGATATTCTATGACGAGACGACAAGGTTTGTAAATGTTCCAACAGTAATTTTATATTGTGTCGTTTTGTTTTTATTCTTCGAAGTTATATGAAGATCTTTGAGTATTTTAAGAAATTATCTAATATTTTATTATCAAATTTTATTTAACAATCGCCTTAGAATAATTTGACCTTGACATAATATGATTTTATTTAAATTCCGAGATATAGAGGTCCTTTATCTGAATGGTCATTGTGGATGTGTCAATTAACAAGAGTATAAGGAAATTTACATTCTTTTTAGGATTCTGTAGTGAAACAAGCAACCTTTATAATTGTGTCAAGTTCGGCCGTCCGTCCTTGACAGCTTTACAGATCGCGTTTATAATTTTAAAATATTGAACCTCGAAGTGATATGCAACGCGACCCTTTTTGAAATTTCTCAGTTATAGCTAGGAAAAAATTGAAAAAATTCTCGAGATACAGCCTGTACGGAACTCTATTTCGTACGTGTTCCGACATGCACTTAGCAAGTTTACTATTTAATGAACTTAACGTTGTACTAAATCCTGGCATAAAATCAAGTTTCTGGTATAGTTTGCCTGCAAGTTACTTTTAATATAAACTGTGTTATGAGACATTTGAATGTTTATCTGTGTAACCTTTGAAACTTTCATGAATTTGTAAATGTTATGTTTGGGAATTTTGTGATTTTGTAAAAGAAAAGAAGCAGTTAGGAAAATTCTATTTTTATTTATTATAATTTGTAACAGGATGACAAATGTTTAAATAATTATACAAATTTTAGTAGCCAATTTTGCAGTTGCTAGCACTTAATAGCTTCATTGCTTCACAGCTTCAATTATTTGACGTATTGATAAATAAAATAAAAAGAAAACACGTTTATTTTACAGATTTATTTTTGTGTAATATTGTTATCGTCGCAAGAGATGGTTCAGGCTTTTGCAATTAAGAAACGAAAAATTATCTTTGGGATTGATAATAGTTTTGTTTAAACATATAGACTATTAAATGAACGCTCCCCAATACATAGTATAATAATGAATTTATAGCTGTAATATATTTAACTGACAATTCATACCCAATTTTTTGAATTATCTTATAACGAAACGAATGTACTAGCCGCAGTCTCATTTACCTTAACGACTCCATCCAATTGCTTGGACAATATGAACAACAGTATGATAGAATGACGTAATTTTCAATGATTTGCAACAGAGATCACGAAAGGAGCGACCTTGTCATATAAACGCCGACATTGGCCAAGAACCATTAGACGCGACGCGTTTGTATAATGACTCCATCTTAAATCATGATTGGTTAATATTTTAGGGTATTTTATAAGTAACTTATAAATGTTTAGAAAGGAAAACTTTATTTTAACAGTTATGGTGAGTTTACTGAGAATAATTTGATATAGCTTTTGTCAAAAAAATTTAACCCTTCATTGAAAAAAATTACCAAACATATCAGAATTATATCTAAAACTAGACGTCACTACGGGTTTTAAGTTGTGCTCATTCGGTTTTTCACTTTATAGTGACAGTATCAATGATTCCATAACTTTCACAAGTTATGGAATAATTTGTACTGGTAGTACTAATTACGCCATAGCATAAAATCTATTTCTTTCATTTAGTTAAATCCTCCAGCACAAAACTTCGTTTTGTTACATAAAGTTTAACCATCTTCATTTCACTTCTTCGATATAGCCATTTACAAGTTATTGGTTTCACATTTGCTATTTGAACCATCTTCTATATTTAATTCTCTTCGTGCACTTAAATTCAGCGTATATTCTTAAATACATTTAAGAGAATACTGATAATTAATTACTTTTTTATAGGTTGCATATATACCTACGTAACTCAGTTTAGATGCTTAACTCATACTATAAATTTGTTTATAATATATTACAATGTAAACATAAACTTTATTTAGGAACATGGAAATTAATACAGTGCAACGTTCATCACGTATGAAAGAGCCGAGCCAGCTAATCATGTGGCAACACATGATTGATGTTATTTAGAATTCGTGCTCTTATGTGAACTATATAAATGTCTCAAATTCTAATGCTCGCAAAAGTGACTGACTCACTTCATAATTGAATAGCTACATTATAAAATACAATTTATGAAGTGTTGACATTTCGAATCTCGTTACGATATAATATCTACGATATAAATCTAATACGATACGATAAGTAATTACGATATAATATTTAAAAACACAACGTATTTTTTAACTTTCTCAATAATTGCTCGCGCTCACCAACCACATGAACAAATAATGTTATCAGATTAGCAAACATTGATTAGCAAAGTTTGTCTCCGATCATTAAATGTAGTGATATATTTAAATTCGAGTCGCGAATGCTTCAAAATGTTTTGAAATCCATTGAACCGATGTGCAATGAATTATAATAACGTATCAACTTATGCACGATATGGGATGCGACGGGAAGTAACGTATAATTATAGGTGACAGCACGTGCGTCTTGATTTCCGCTGCGTTGACAAGCAGTCTGTTAAAGGCTCTAGGCTGTCAGAGTGTTTGGATGTATCAGTGTTTGACCGTCAAGTGGGTGTAGATCGTGGTTTATTGATACTCACTTTTAATAATTAGCTTGGTTTATATACAGAAGGTAAGCAAAACTGAAATTATTCATATTTGCATGTATGCCATTTATCAAATCTAAAAATTCCATTATTTATATCAAAACGTAATTAAAGTTGTCAATTTAGCATTCTTTAAAACTAAGAGAGGGGATTGCTCACAAGTTGCATCGACTATTTTCAAAATATACATTCAACTTATATTGAAGAAACTTCTCGGCAGAATTTAATAACAGAAGAAAATATCGTGGGCAATTGCTTGTTTACGAATATTCCATTTTAAAGCAATTATTTCCAATGACCTTAAAGTTACTTTATCTCGAAATCGCTAATGGTTATGATTTAGACGTCTTCTTTTAATAAATGTCAAAGATCATGTTTTTAATTGTTATAATTTTTTTATAATAGAAAAAGTCATCAAACGGATAAATATGATCGCGCGGTAAACATGTAGTGCCGCACAAAATGGTTTTAGTGTCATGGAAATATATATGTTTGGACAGCTCGCATTGTGAATATTGTTTTTGTAATTCTTTTCTTGCTTTAGAATTGCGTTTCAGTTTCGTTGAATAAATTATTTATAAAAAGTGTAGTCGTTATTGTACAAACCCGACTTATTTAACAGTATAGTCTAAAGAATAGGGGCAATCAAGATTGTCATCAAAAACAGATCCTCAAAAATATAACTTTAGTATTGAATATAGTGTGTCTAATAATATGTATTATTGTTAGTTTACAAACAAAATATAGGTATTATATTTATAAACAAAATATGGTATTAAATGATAGACAATAAAAAAAATTAGAGAGAGTATAAAGTAATGTTAACAAAGCAATGAAAATTAGTGTCTAAAGCATTCGAGTGAAAAACGCTGCGCGCCAGCCTATTCGTTTCTTCCGATAAAATAACGCATAACTCTGAAATTGGTTTTTCGATTGTGAAATGAAATGTTTATATGGAGAGACAAGAAGTGCGTTACAAAACAAAAGTTCAAACTCTAAACTGATGAACTTTCCAAATCACAGTGTTCAATACAAAAACATTTCAGTGAACCGTCTCAATCGTTTGCGATCGTAATTACTCGCAGCGGCGCTGTCTAAAGTTCAGGACATACTGATAGGTGTTTTATTGGGTTAAAAGTTTGTATTACTGAATGTAGGTAAATAAAATAATATCGATTTCTTATGTCTATCTTTAGGTGTTAAGGGTCATTTGACTCTATTTAATATAATATGTTATTTTATTTCATTCGATCAGTGATTTAAAACTCGGCCTGTTTTGGATAAAATATTGACAATTATCTTCTGATAAAATTGTACAGTACAAAAATATCTAACAAGTTGTGTTTATTGCCATATTGGGAACTTTAAGAACGGTCCTGGTATTTTTATAGATACATGTCGTCTGTATTAGTTTTAATTTCTCATCCTGGTATTCGCAACATTTGTTACAATTATCTTGACAAATACTTGCCTCGAATTGAACAAACGTACCAGACTCGTATGTACGATCCTTCCATGACGTTGGCGTGTTCCATAATGTTGATAATTAGAAATTTTAATGATTTGATAAAGTTTCATTGATAAACAATTAATTTCAATAAGATACTATATTCCAAAGACTTGAATGTCCTTCCTCTTCATCTTTGTTTTATTTTCAATCACTTCGTCAGCATTATACTTTTCAACTTCATTATTGCCATTACTTTCAAGTACTATCTTATTTCTCAAGGCATATAGCCTCCTTTCTTGTAATTGGTATCTCGTTCTTTAGTCTCATTATCGTGATTATCAGTTTTACAATTGTTCCATTTATGACTGTTTTGGGGTTAGGTTTCACTTTCATAAGATACACTGCATAGTACACTTTCACCCTTGTTTTTTATGGGCTTTGTCAGGTAAGGGACCTGTGTAATTTTCTGTTGGGGCATCACCTTTTTGAAATACCAGCGGCATCATTAGCGATAATAGACATTATTATCGCTAATGTTATTAACGCATGTTATGTTGACTAACATTCATCTTATCTTCTTTACCATGTGAATTATATTCTTCTAGGTCTATATCGGTATCATTGAAATGTTTTCCGTGTAATGTTTCGTAATAATGATAACCAATAATATCAGCGTCGGTATATGTACTCATTATGTCTGAATTACAACTCAGAAAGTCATCTGAGTCTTATCGCGGTCATTTTACGTTTGCCTTAATTTTTCTTAGACATATTCATACTTGACGGTCCTGGTGTTGAATCTTTGTGAATCGCAGTCAGCTTTCTCATTGAATTTCTTTATTTAGTTATTTTTCTCTAGATTTTCTGGTCTTTTAGTTACTTTTTCATTGTCTTAATATAATTTTCTACCCATGAACTCAGCAATTACTTCGGCGCCTTTAGACACGCTTCTTTTTTGTGGAATTACTGTCTTTTTTATGTTAGCAATTTTTTTCCAAGATTAATTCTTACAAGTTTTAGAAAATTACTGGTTTAAGACAGCGACTACTCGAATTTTAAGCATTCTAGTAAACTCGTTGTTTGGTTTGTTACAAAAGAGATGTTCTGGTGGTATTCATTAGAAAGTTGAGATAGAAAGCTTAGTACCAGAATCAGTACTTTGTTGGTTTTATGTGCTCAGTTCTTCTCGAGTAACTTCAGTAATACCTAATTTTTTATTTAGAATAGACATATTTTTCAAAGACCGGATTTTTAAATTAAATTGTATTTGTGGATAGGAAGTTTTTATCGTTTTCTGTTGTAACCTTTCGAAAGCGGCTGGGTCATATTTGCCTTCTGGTATTACGTGACTATTATGTCGGTGAATCCCAGTTTTTAAAACCACTTTTAATTATATCTGGATTTGTATCTTGCCACGTTGGCAAACATTTGAGAAAATATATGCTTTGGCATTTTTGTGTCTACTTTGTGGCGCTGCCGTGCTACTAATTTTGGGTCTCACATACATTTAAACGATTTTAATAATACAACATCGAGGGGCTGTATTGACTGGGATGTATGTAGATGCAGCTTGAGGATCGTTATTTCATGTTGAATGGCCAATTCTATAACATCTACGTGTGTAGAATCTATAAATTATGAGCACTGGTCTTTCTACGCTTAAAGATGGAATCAGGGCATTTTTCATGCAGTTATAAAAAAAATTGTTGACTCCATCCATCCTTTAGCGCTCGCCGCGTGATACAGCTCAGTGTATAATTTCCTGTTTGGGCCATCCACTGGTCCCACACGTTTTTTCCTTTGAACAGTATCAAAAGAGACAGATTTTTACTATTGGCACTTGCAGTTATTAATACTGTGGTATTTTCTTTTCCGGTTCCGTAAGTAATTCTCGAGCATGGTTCATTGATCGCACCAACTACCTTTGTTCTTGTCGGGTGCAGGGACAACGAAGTTTCATCCAAATAAGATATCAAGCGTGGACTTTCAAATAAATTTAAATGAGTGAAAATATGTTCTGACAGTTGAAAATATTCAAAAATCACGAATTTTCTTTTTAATTTCTGGCATTTTCTTTCACTGAATGTACTCAACTGCTTGAGGGTTTTTAATAAAAAGCTGATGTCTTTTGCGAAAATTTATAAATCAATCTGGTTGGAAGGTTGTCTTTCAATGGGGTTTCCAGTTTATTATGTTTTCATATTCAGTGACTGTATCTAATATTTCTTGAGACGATAAGTTAAATCCCCATTTTTTCATTATTCGAAAAGTATTGGCTAATGGCTCTTTCTCGTTCCATGTAATAAGCTTATGGTCTTTCCACTTTTGCTATATACAATTTTCGTTAAACTTGCCAAAAATAGTAGTTGTTAATATATGGCTGTAGCCTGTAATGACAACTTGCCGTTTTTATTTCTTCAATAGCGTTGTTTACATCTTTCTGCTTGTATGAATTAATTTTTTTTCTTACATATTTAGGCGGCATTGTTACTCTCAAGCAGATATTTATTGTTAATATTCTTAATGTTCTACTCTACCAGAAAGTAATTTTTTAAGATATATTTAGTACCTATTGGCGGCATTGAAGAGTCTTGAACTCAAAATGTTTTATTTTTTTAGATTACGAGTTTGTTTACGTTTATTTAAATGAGCAAGCTTCTAATAAAATTCCTAGCCAATTAAAATGTAGTTTGTAATGTTAAAAATCTTTAGTTCAGAGTTAAACTCTAGAATATACATTATGTTTAAGCAATATATCAGGCAATTAGTCAATAAAACATATATGGATATACGCTACCTTCTGAAGTGATGTATCCCGAAAACATCATAATTCAGAAACATATAACATATCTCGTTACCTGCATTACACATACGCCAAAATATTATACATATACATCAGCAAGATCAATTTCTGAACATCCAAAAACTAGCGCTAAAATATTAACCCGTGCGTAACTTTGTATAGTTAAATTCATGTATCCTTTGCGTCCACCTTCAACCTCAACTGAGCTAGATCTAAGGTAACACTCAACAGCTGCTAACCAAGCTCGTCTCTGGAAGAAAAATATAAAAACAAAATAATAGTATAATTATTATAAATACCAGCAATAATGATAATAATAACAATGACATCGCCAATCAGGTTCGTCCTAAAATAGCTGTTAAATAAAAAGTCAGCCAACAAAACTCTGAGGGATGCAAGGAGCAAGTCATCATCGACTCCCACAGAACAAGCATATAAGCGGTTAGAAGATGGCATATTATTTAATACTGCACAGCTGGTTGTTGATAATTTTAAAATGTGCAAATAGATCACTATCAGCAGAGAAGAGGGCTGAAGAGGCATTATCAATCTAAGAAAAATACCTGGAACACATAATCAGTCCCTTTAAAGAAACCGAACCGCAATTTTTGCAGTACCCTTCGTGCAAAGGGAGAAAATTCTATTCCATTGAAAAATTACATTTGAGTTTACCTACTTATTGGTTGAGACATGAAGACAATCTCCTAGAATAACATCTATTACAGGGACCAGCGGATATGAACGGACGGGATATTATTACCCAGTGGAAAAGAAGGACAAGACAGCCACATTATTTAAATGTTACATCTAACACTCGTAATTTGAAGATTATTCATACGGGAGCGAAGGGAACATGAAATGAAAGAAGTCAAGATAGTGCCGATAACTCTAATTATCACTGGAATCGTACCGAAAGTTTTATATCCAGCCAATAATTAGGAAGTTTTTATAAACATCCGTAGCTGTGGTGAAAAAGAGGTCGATTTATAAAAAAAATTGTTATTAAAATCTTTTCATGAGAATAACACATTTACGTATTAAGTAGATAGCATGTTTGTATACAACATTTTTGTCTTACAAGAGTAACAATATAGATATTTTAGTAAGACAAGTACAAATAAGAAACGTTTGTTGCCTACTACTCTTCGAATACTAATAAAACCGTCAAGAACTTTTGAAAAATACCTTTTTTTCTATAAGAAAATTTGAAATTATTAAACATCATAAATATCGTTGTCCATTATTTAAAGAAAATCCATGACATTATATTTTTAATCAGGAATATTTATTGATCAACTAAATATTTTACCATTGTTTATTGGATCATCCCATGTCAGAAAAGTTCGTCTATAGACGAGTATTCCGTCAGTGCGTCCAGTGACGTGTTTCGTTCCAACCGGTAGCGGTGCGTCCCGGTGTCGGCGTCGCTATTTCTGGCGTGAGTTTTCAGCTTCGGCGTCGCGCACGTGCACCGCCAGCCACATCCATAGTGCCGTATACTCGATCTCTATCCAGCGCAGGTTTCGTAAAGATTTGGTAAGGAAACAAAGTTATATTGAATGTATTTGGCGTTAATTTTGTAGAACTTCATTATTCTCAATTAAATGAAACTACGTGATGTAGTATGATTTCTACTTTCTTTAAGTTCTTTACCTCTACCTAAGTTTCGTTGTATTACAACATCTTCAAATGGGCACCTGAAGATGTTGTAATATAACGAAACCTAGGTCGTGGTACTTAAAGAAAGTAGAAATAATACTACATCACGTAGTTTCATTTAATTGAGAAAGTTATATTGAACAAATTCAAAATTTACACTTGTGCTGACCATATATAGTATTTGGTAAAAATTGTATTATTACCAGTTGTTACACGTAGCTTTGCTTGTGCTCAATTAGTAACTCAGAAAAAAACTATCTTCCTAAAGGCCGTCGTATCTGCGCTATTTAAAGAATTCCGCAATTTTTTAATTTATCTTACGATTTATGTGTGCTTTTAATTTTGAACTTTAGTTGATGAGAATGGCGCGTGCACTAACTGTAAGGAAACCTTTACAGCTATTCAATATTAAAAATGAGGAACAATAAAAAATGTCTATATATTTTAAACAGACACGTAGCAACTCCATCTATGGGGGAGAAAATCGGGCGTGGCTTTGTAGCACAGGGGTAGGTTTTACGTTAATACGTTATGCCGGCAGTTTATATATGTGTTAGGAGATCTATAAATTAATAATAAAAAATATATAAATTAATTGAAATTAAACTGAATTATCAAATAAAAGCTTTTAATAATAGATGCTATTTTAACTTCGTTATTTATACGTACGTTTCAACGTATACACATAAGGATATTATTAGAAAACTGAAGAACTGCTCCTTACCGTTACTTGCACTTGGTATATACGATTTTGGTAAATAGAGTTTACGAATGTTTCCCATATTTCGATTAAATTTCAATTGATATGTTTTTTACAAAAAATGTAATAAAATTTAAAGATTGTACATTAAATTAATAGGTTTAGTCAGTACTTTAAAGGAGATTCGTTGATTAACACAGAAAATAGTGGTACAACGATAGAATCCAAGCACTATATTGTATTTGTGGATGTTTTCGAGGCGCGGCGGATCACACTCGAAATGTTACCACATTTATTATTCTTTATCACCTGTGTAGCGCAGTGCACTATCCAACAGTAAAGACGAGTCTTTATTCCACCAACTATCGAATGATATTGAATGAGTTTGGTTTGTTTACCTTTAATACTTTAGAACGATTGAGTCAAACCTTATCGAATGATTCCGTTACACTCAATTTTTCGTTCGACGCGCCACAGTTCTGAATTTGAAGACATGTTTACGTCAAACACTTTTTTTTTGACGTTTATGGAGATGTTTTACCCAATCGGCACATCAATTACTTGGACTATTCCTACTGCGTTACGAATGTAAAAGAACATTGAAAAACAAACATATGTTGAAAAACAAACATATTTTAAATAAATTATTTGCAATTTGTTCACTTAATATGAGTAACAAAAATGAGAATTAAAAGCATAATGAGGTGAAATCAAGTTATCTTGGGTATGTAAGCCGCAGGAAAAATTTTCCGTAATATTTCATATGTTTTATATTTCTGTAGAGGGTATTCAGATTTTTTGGAAAATATATTTCAACAGTAAAGTAGGCCCAGTTAAGACAATGATATATTTATCGCAAGCATTAATTGAATTAATAGTGAATGAATAGAATGTGAGTTTCTATAATAGACATTTTTTAAGTTCAGCGTGTTTCTTTACAACCAGGCCATTGTTCAAAACGAATATTTAAATACTGAATTATTCAATTTCAAATAACATCTTATTTCCTACGAAATATCTTATTGAGTTATAAATTAGATTTAAGTTTTAACTCAGTTACATGTTTCGTTATAAAACTTTATCAATTTGGATGTTTTCTTTAGTACAATTTATACACTATTTTTATGTGAATGAAACGAAATTGAAGAAAGAATAAGCCTTAAATTTATTCTATATATACATTTCAATATATATGTGTTTATATATATATATATATATATATATATATATATATATACACACACACACATATATATATATATATATATATATATATATATATATATACACACATTTTTTATTTTTAACATTTGGATAGTATATACTCGGAAAAACACTAACATTGCCAGTTTTTTTATCTACTTAACATGAAATTAGAATAAGTGAAAAGGTACATATATTTTATCGCCCCTCTAAATGAGTCATTGGCGCAACGGTAGAATATTGTGAACTCGAAAGTATTGGGTTTGAATCTTGGAATTCTTTTTTTTTAAATAATCTAAAAATAATCCGTCCCTCTAAATTTTGATGACAAACATAGCCAACAAAAATAAAATCTAGATTTTTACTTTAAAAGCTATTCGATAAATAAGTAAGTCTCTGTTACTACACCACGAATATAAAGATAAATCGAATTACTTTGAACTACGAATAAGTGTTCGAATACTTAGAAATAAATATTTGAATACTTAATTGCATTTGCTTTTGTCAACTCTTAGTAGCTTAACCTAAAGAAAAGATTGCGCTTAATGTTAGTTCTTTTACAAACATGTAAATATCAATTCCATAACG
Organism: Druceiella hillmani; assembly: GCA_039881145.1. Taxonomy (NCBI): domain Eukaryota; kingdom Metazoa; phylum Arthropoda; class Insecta; order Lepidoptera; family Hepialidae; genus Druceiella; species Druceiella hillmani. The sequence goes on along the minus strand of JAYKKI010000003.1, from coordinate 24,369,869 downwards.
TTTCTAGGGTTCGCGTCCACGTAGTCACATTTCCACTTACAAAATTCTCGGATTTCAGAATAAAAACTATGTAATCAGTTTGTAAGGCAGAATATAGATACGTACGTAAACTTTGCTAACGATTAGTTAAGCAGAATTATTAGGTAATAAATAAACCAAAAAACAAAAACAGTTTAATATTTATTGCTAGATTCTGTACATGTGTATAAAATCTTTGAATCATGGTTTATGTATAATAAGAATGAGAGGTAGAAGTCAGGAATGCAGCAGAATTAATGACAACCCATGAACTAACTATTAAATTTTTCTACATATATCTTAAAGGTAGAAATTTTCCTTCTAGAAGGAATTAATAAAATAAATTATACAAAAATACGGTTAATATTACTCGACATACAATAATTATTTAGCTCTTTCGGAAGTTAAACGAACTGAACTAAATTAATGATAGAGTTTTGTCTTGTTGACTAAACGCGACACGGCTTCGCTAACGCTGAAGTCTAAGAAAGAGAAGAATGCAAAGCAAATACGTGAACAAGAGTAATTTTGAGAATTACATGATTAAAAATGACAAGAACTACAGGTTACCTGCTCATTCTACCTCTTACACGTATGGGGAGTGGTACGATGAGTTAAGACGGAAAAGTGACTAAACTATGACAGAGCTCAAAATTTGCCTGCATGTAAGCAAAGTTACATATATTTATTAAAAAATGTATCCATACCACTATAAATTTGACAGAACAATATCCTATATTATGCACGTACGTACAGCTCGTAACAAAGTCGGTTTCGTACACGCTCAGTAGCCGACAACATCGATTCCCAAGACCACGTCGAGTGACGGCGCACACGATCTTTTATTTAAAGTTAATTACGGCTCGTGTTTATTTTGATTCTATATCGGTCGGCGCGTATGTGCTATAAAACGAAGTTTTGGCTATTTAAAAATGATGATCAATTTTCTATTGAAAATGTGATAACATATCTTACGTTATTTGTGAAAAAGCTTATTAAGACCGAATTCAGTTGCGAACTTTTTAAGCCGAATTGATTGGCATTGACCATTGAAAATGTGTCAGAATAAAATGAATTACCGACGACCGTTTACAAATGGCGTTTATAAATAGTTACTAAACATTCTATTAATATGTCGTTAGTTGTGTGACGTTTATTGTGCGAAACAGTGTAGCGGATCAAAACTATTATTCGTTTATTTATTTAAAAGTACGTTTTAGTAATTAAGTATTTTTTTAATTACTGTCATTATGTATAGTGGACTGTAGATACGTAAATAAAATAAATTTAAAAGTACGTGTTAGTAATTAAGTATTTTTTTAAATACTGTCACTACGTATAGTCGACTGTAGGTAAGTAAATAAAATACATAGCACGAAGAATTTTCTCAAGTTGCAAATGACATATACAGAAGGATTTTTTTAAACTTTTACTCAGAATGCAAATTTTTCAAAATGTTTGATAAACACCAATAAAAATATTCTCATAATCAACCTCTTACTATGTACCTCCTTTCTAGTACAGAATTTAGACTATAAAATATACGCTATTGCGGTGGGCAACATAAATTGCCTAGTAAAGGTTTTAATTGGAGAAAAAACTAACCAAATGTTTTTCATTAATAAAATTCACAATGACAGTATGACCTTCACTATGCGTTACTTATACAATGTCAACTGTCTCCAAAAAGCATGCTTAAAGATGGCTTTCTCCAAAAGACGGGTAAGTTTACGATACCACCTTTCTCCAAAAGGCATTCGTGTTATCAAAAACATCACAAAGAGATGTCCCCTAAATGCTTTTTTGGTACTTTTATGTACAAAATATAACAAATTTTCTAACTGTACCGGTAGTTCTGCAGCCTCAGATCATGTTTTACTTTAAGCACCTTGTACTCTGAATTATGTTGTTCCTCCATTCTTTGACTTACATATACAGTACCAGATGTAGCAAACATATTTATGAATTAAAAAAACCTTTTTCGATTAAATTAAAAGTTTTCATATGTGCAAATATTTTTGAAGTTATACTTCTTTAGGCGCGTTTTGATAAAAATGGTAAGAGATTAAATTTTATGATGCGCGCGTACGATGCAACAAAAATCGACAGGATGAAGTTGCTCACTAAACTTGCATGTAGTGACTGATCCTATATTCATGATAGCTCTTGAGGAATTTGTAAACACACAGCTCATGTTTTATATTCATACAAATCTAAGCTATGTTTGTGTTTTTATATCGTATTTTTTAGTAATTTAAATTTAATAGTGATAAGAGGTAATAAAAAAACATTTCTTTATTGTGAATATTCGTGATAGAAATAGTGCGTATAAGCTTTTTAAAATATATTTTAAGTGTATTTCTCTAAGTGAAGTTAAGTTTTGATATGTATATACTTTCATTTTAAATGATTCATTATTTAAAATTTAATTATTTGGTTGAATTTAGATTTTACCAATAAGGTCTGGCAGATGATTGGCTCAAAATAGAAAGTGAGCAGAAAAATAAAATGTGGGCTACTTATATATCAAATAAGCAATGTAAGTATATGTTTAGTGAGCAACTTCATGGAGTCGATTTTTTGTTGTATCGTGCCAACTTCATCCCGTATTTTTAAAAGTTCACTCTCATTTTTTTCATAACGCGCCTAAAGAAGTATAACTTCAAAAAGTTTAAATATATCCATAAAAAACACCCTCCGATCTTTTCATATATATATAAACCTGTCTATTATTTCAACATATGCCGATGAACTTCTATGAAGTAGTTGAATAGTTTGGGAAAGCGCTGTTTTTATTTTAATCTCATCATTAGGCCTATAAATGAGTAAAAAAGAAAAGAGCAGACACAAAATTATCCGTGTCAAAAAAGAAATATACAAATTCCAGCACCGAAATATAAATCAATATTTATTTGCAGATATAAATGAAAGCAAGCAGTATGCCACCTGAAGTTGATTCCTGTAAAGGACAAAACTCTGAAAAACACACGTTGCTTAGAAACGAACTTCATTGTGTTACTTGTGCAAAGTATAGAACTGCGCCTGACCCGGTCGTTTTACCCCTTAAGGCCTGGGTTGAAGATGACGATGATGAACGTCATGACAGTTGTGAAGTTTGTAATGACGCACCAAAAAGTCTGAAATTAAATTCAGTTATAGATAGTGATCAATGTGAACCTGAAACGAAGTCAGTGCTATCCGACTGTAATAGGAATCAGCCAAGACTCAGCATTACGTCTAAAAAGAACCAAGGATGTATTATCAAAGTTTGGGACCCACAAGATAAGTTGCTGCACAAATACAATTTCAAAAATAAAGGGCCAAGTAATTGGTGTGATCACTGGAAGAATTTAAACAAATGCGTGCAAAAGCTACAGCCGCCATATTTTATTTTGAGTTTTACTCTTATTGTGGTGAGTTATTTTTGTTTAATTTTATTACTTTCAAAAATTTATGATTACTTAGTTATGGATGGATTTTTAGTTTATATATTTTATTAATGCAATAAAGCTGAATAACATCTTGAAATAAGTACTCAAAGGGGATGTCTTTTTTTAAATTATTTAAGATGATATCGACAATTAGCCACTTTGTTTTTCACATTAGATTCATATTACCCGAATTTATGACAAACAAATCAGACATTTCTGACAACCGAATTAGACAAATTGGGTATGGTTAGAGAAGTGATTACAGTCATTTTTTCAATTTTATAGATATCGACAATTAATATTCAGCAGATCCTTTAAATATTAGGTACCAAACTCAAATTAATATGTGAAAATTAATTAATAAACCTGTATAAAGTTTCTAAATAATCTCACATACCATTGGATAGGTATTTTGAAATGAATTGAGTGCCAAAAGACCATTTATTAAATTTTAAAGTTTCATTTGAGAAATGTTAAACTTCAGCGTGGTTTATCATATGGCCCTCACACCCTCATAATTTTGAACCGATGCGAAAAACCTGAATAAAATCCTGAAAGTAGTTTTTAGTGAGTCCATTTTTAATATTTCGAGCATGTTGGATTAATAAGTTCGAAACTACTGTATTTGTAAGTTGGAAAGACGAGTGTTTATAGATTTATTTAAAAACAACGAAGCACAATGGATCTGAAAAGGTATTTAAAAAAGTATGTCCCAATCATTTTGAAAGATAAACTTTTAGAGGACGTAAAATTGTCTCATGCATGCTTGATATTATTGATCTCATAATTAATTTTTTTTGGAAACTTTGAGTTTTACTTTTTAAATATCTAAAGAAATCACGATCACTTAATTTTTAAACCTTTGTAACTATTGTAGAATTCTTGGCAACAACTGTTGTATCATTTGTACTTTATAGAGACATTTTTGGGCTTTTTACTAAAACACTGTACAGGAATCGCTTTGAAATGTTTAATCCGTTTTCTCGCTAACGTCTTCGGTACTTTCCCAATACTGCCGCGTGAGTTGAATGGAATAGAGCAGTAGTTTTGAGGAAGCCTACCTTGTTAGTATTTGGTCTATCTTATTATATCGCTCGAGTTTTTTGAAGCCGAGTTTGCAAGGGCTTACAGAAAATTAAACTGACTTGTTTTGAAAAAAAGAAAAGACAATTGCTTGGTGTTTTATTTATATGTTGTAAGATAATTGAGAAATAAAGGTTGTGGTGAATGTTTTATGACCACATCATCAATATTAAATTATTGGCAAATCTAAGGTGTTTAAAAGTTTCGAAGATTTATTGCGCGATGGTAACTTTGTAATTGTCGACAGATTCTCGTGTATCTCTGTGCGAACGATTCGACACTCGGTTATTTGGAGTTCTCCGGGGAGCGGCGGTCAGAGGTGTGGCGGCTCCTGAGTTACACGGTAGCTCATCGCGGGGCAGTGCACGTCATATTGAATTCGGCCCTGGCGCTAGCGGTGGGCGCACCGTTGGAGCGCGAGCAAGGTGCGACGCGCACCTTCGTCGTCAGTGCTCTCGGTGCCGCCGTCGGCGCCATCGGAGCGGCGGTGCTTCATCCACATTTGCGGCTCATCGGGGCCTCCGCTGCTGTGTACTCGATGCTCACTAGTCATTTAGGTCACGTATGTTTAGTAAGTGTTGCATATTAATCTTAAAATTATCAATTATTGCCATTTTTTTTATTACATTGACGTTAAAGATTTTATAGGAGATATTCATATTTTAGGCACCTATTATGGCAATATTCCTTATAGGAAGTCTCTATAAAATAGTTTATTGCATAAATTCAATAAATAGTTTTATAATTACGCAATCCTAAATTTATGCAAACAAACTAAAATGTTTGCGTCTGGAGAGATAAACTTTCAATTATAAATTACTTTCATTCATAGTACCTATCCATATTCTTTAAAATGTGTTAAAAATATTTGCAGATTACAGATGGTTAGGATAATAATAATAACCGCCTAATCCAGGTCAATCAAATGCGAAGATTTTTTCATTAGTGCGTAAATTTTCTGTTCTAGAATTACTCCACGCTAAGTCTGAAGTGGTTCCGTTTACTGGCGGTGGCGTTGCTGGCATTATCGGATACGGTGTGGCTGCTCTGGTACCGCCAATCCGATCAGCTCCAACTCATTGCTTGGACCGCGCATGGCTTCGGCGGGCTCATCGGATTTTTGCTCTCTTTTGTTATTTATAAAGGTATAATTTTAAAATAAATATAATGTTATTTTATAAATACTTTATATAAATAGAAAACGTATGCAATATTATGTTTGAAGATATTGTATATGCTTTCTGGTTAATATTATCATGACCTTTTCCACTGGAACATGTTGTGTAGCGTTTGTTGCTGCCTTCTCTCATCCCGCTCTGACGCAAGTTGCAAGTCTCCCTACTGTCAAGCTCTTAATTTTCTTATTAAAAGTTCTTTTTCTATTCTACTTATGAAAATTGTTTTATATATATGTATATATATATATATATATATATATATATATATATATATATATATATATATATATATATATATATACTCTCAAGATGTTTTTGCTGTGTGTGATTTCTTGAATAGATAGTACTCTGTTAAATAATTAAATTTAATTCATTAAATCACAACATCAACGTCATAAAAATAACATAAAGAACAGTGTTTTAAAAACACATAACTTTGTAACTAGTAATTTTTATAAATTTACAAAACACTAAACTCTAACTTGAAGAACGCAGAATTTTACTACCGAACCTAAATGTTGACAAAATTTTCAAAGATTCAAGATCATTCATTTCACCAAAATGCCGCCTGCTTTTCGCTTAAAACATTTTATGTAAAAATTCACTTTAACGTAAAATAGTAACAGGAATAACCAATCTCACTCTGTTGATCTCACTCTCACTAAAGTGGGACAAACAGCGCGCGCAGGGGCAACGCGCATTGAGCATCCGCGATGGTGCAATGCCTAGTCATTGATCTTAGTGAGTTCGGTCAGCATCTCAGCTATCATCGGAACACATTTCATTTATGTAAATCAGATGTGCCTCAGGTCTTATTACTGTCGGTATACAGAGACTGGTGACCACCAGATTCTTAATTTATATGTATTTATACATACTGTTACTGCTATGTATCATTCAATTTACCTTCGGCTGATTTTCACTATAGAGATTAAGATTTCTTGGTTTAAATATCTTACCTCAGGAATGAGTGTGTTAGATAAATTCAACTAACTTTTTTGACTTGTTAAACGTGGTGGAAAAGTATAAAATGTACAATAATATACCACTACATCACTCTAATTCTCAGATTAATAAGGGCATAAATACATGTTAATCAGTTGTTATTTGTCATTAAATTTGGTTACAATGTTATGAACAATTAATGGTCCTTCTGCAAATTTATTACCATTGTATTTGTCCATAAAATTATTTCTGTGAACTTAATCATTCGGCTACTGTCATTAAATTTGGCTACAGTAGAATTAACACTTCATTTTTTGGGCTTTCTGATAATTTCCTACAATTGCTTTTATCTATATACTTATTTTACGCTTTCAAATATATAATCTTTTATTTTAACTTCACAGGTGACAACACCGAAAGCAAATACCTAGTGGCTGCGAAATGGACATCTGTGACAATTCTCGGTACAGGATTCGCTGTCCTTCTTTTTTTTTACACTTATCCTCTAACTAACACAACAGTCGTTGCACAAGTCCCTGGCAAGATCTGACCGATCATGCCGTGACAGGATCGGCAATATACGGCTTGAAGTCGAACTATCAAAGGATCGATTTTTGAAGCGCATCCTTTTTATTGGCATCGAGAAATTGACAAGATCTTAAAGTTAACGATCTAAAAGAAAATGTCAGAAAATGGTCATGATGCCCAAAGGTATTCTGCGGCCATTTATCACTGCCAATTGGTCCACGATCAATATGAAGACTCGCTAACATGAAGACTGATCAATATATCCACAAATGTAGTTACAAGAACTCGTTTGTGGTAACTCGTTAAAGTTGCATATCCCCTAAAGATTGACTTCACCGACTAAGCTTGGATGCTGATGGAAGCAGTATCATCGATTGGCTATTTTTTTATACTGGTATGAAATCACCATAAACAATATTGGTATCACCAAAATTATTTAGTGATTTTCGCATAATTACATTTACTTCGAAGATCTGGACTAGGGTCTAGATCTATTTCGGTTCCAAGATAGACTAAATCGGTACATTGTTTTCAAATTGGCGGCAATTTCAACATTTGAAAAATGCATAAAAAATTAATTTTATATGAAAAGTATGTAAGTGTTACATAATCAGAAAGGGTTTTCAAACCATTATCAATTTCGCTACGCAATCCTCCCCTAATTCCCTTGAACACAAAGAGAAATTCATTTTTTTTAACTAGGGCGGTAGTGGTTTTTTTTTTAAATATGTGACACTTATAAATATGTATAAGTGCGGTCCATTTTGATTGTTTCGTGTCAAAATTAAAAAAGAACAGTGTTGATAGAGGTTCATCCAAAGTTTACCGAAAACTGCAGAGGTGTGTCTAAATTTCATAATTTTTGAGAATTTTACGCTAGCGAAAATATACAATTGTCTAGTATATTTAAAATTTTCAAGAGTTTTAGTTTTAATGTATTAAAATTATAAAACGACCATTTGTAAATTAAAAAAAAATAAAGTAAAAAATTAAGAAAATGCCTATTAACGAAATCTTATTTAAGTGACGAAATAAGGAAACGGAATAAATCATGAAATAATCTCTATTTCATGATTTATTCCGTTTCCTACATGACTAAATTTCAATTTTTTAAATATATTTTTTATATATAATATTTATATTATTAAAAAGAATATTAATATTTGTGAATACTTTAAAAGAAATACCACGCACCCGAGAACGTAAGGAACCCTCGTATTACGAGTTCTATTCTTGCCTCACAGGTTTTGCATAAAAATAATATTAATCCCTTTGAACTTAGTAAGGAAATTGAAACCATTCATTTGCAGTTCTGATTTGTTAAAATTAATTATAATTGTCATTCTTGGGAGAAGATGATAAAATTTTGCTTTAAAAATATCCTTTATGGAGCAAGGAAGTATTAAACAATTTAGATGGTAAAAAAACGTTAAGTGTTTAATTGTGAAAGTATACCTACTAATGAAATAAAAAAAGAATATATATCGGATTATGAATTAACATTTTTAAATTTAAATTTTGTCTAAACTAACTCTAAACAAAACTGGGGCATAATATTTTAGCCTCTTTGGACGAAAATAGATCGATAAATTGAAATTATATAACCATTCTATTATTTCCCATTTTTATAAATTTATATTGATTTGCTGCAGTACACTTGTTACCAAAAATAAGATGCAGATCGATATATCTAAACGTGTAAATATATTCACTTGATATTCGACGTAAGGGATAACTCTACGTATATATATCGAACGTCGGAAACATTCTTTAGAGATTAACGATGTGCTGATTTATATTAAGCCACAGATTAGAAATGTTCCTAAACATTAACTGACTCGTCTAATTATACCGATATATCACTACTGGTGAGATATTTACGATGCAATGGAGAGTTTTGGTTGAACGTGTTTCCTCTGTGACGGGCCAAAAATAATAATTGGGTTGTACCGCCACGACCGTTTGCGTATTTATTTTATGTACACATTACTTTTTTTCAACGTTTATATTACTCCTTCGAAGCGGTTTTCGATCGACTTTTGTAGATCGATTGAAGAACCTGCCAACGTGATTTACATATATAGCAAAAGTTAGAGAAATAATTATGCTATCTTAAATTCCTAACTTGTCAGTAATATTGGACATCCGTGTAATTAATTAATAACTACTTTGCATAGAAAGCGTGAAATAAAAAAGAAAGCGTTGAATAAAAAGCGTTAAATAATATTTGGTTGTATAATATTTGGCTGTACCGCATAGAAATAGAAAGCGTTAAATAATATTTGGTTGTATGATATTGTATAAATAGAAGGCGTTAAATAATATTTGGTTGTATAATATTGTATAAATAGAAAGCGTTAAATAATATTTGGTTGTATAATATTTCGTTGTACCGCCACGACCGTTTGCCTATATGTTTTATGTACACAATATTTTTTTTCAACGTTTATATTACTCCGACAAAGCTGATTTCGATCGGCTTTTGTAGATCGATTGAAGAACCTGCTAACGTGATTTACATATATAGCAAAGGTTAGAGAAATAATTATGCTATCTTAAATACCTAACTTGTCAGTAATATTGGACATACGTGTAATTAATTAATAACTACTTTGCATAGAAAGCGTGAAATAAAAAGTGACATTAAGAATTAAAGTTCCAATATATGAAGCTTGAAAATAATAAGTACTTCTTAAGTAACTCTTATTTTGATTTCCTATTAGCAAATGGGTATTATGCGTACTAGCCGGAGAAAAATGTCCGCCTATTTTGATTACATGTTATGAGTACATAATATAAAAATAAAACGAAAATAATGAGTTACGTGGTTAAATCTAGACACACACCAAAAATATCACGACTACTTACAACGTTTAATAATAGCACATCTCTACGCAATCTAACCTAAATCAATTGTACATTAAGCCATCTAGGGCGTCCACGAGAAACTATGTTAAGAACATGAATGTAAATAGTTGATATGTGACAATAAATAATTATTTTATAATAAAAAATAAATGCTTTAATTATAAAGAAATTACCTACAGCAAAATATTACTACATTTATTTTTAAATTCTATATAATTTTATTAATACCCGAGTTGTTACAGAGCCATCTATTGAGCAGTGGTGACAAGAGTGTTTGTACCCGTCGCCGTTTGGTCGGGTCTAATTTCTAAAAATATGTTAGATGGCTCTTTAATCATCGAACAAATAAAATGTATTCTAAACCAAATATTATATTCGTTAACGAAGCTCGTTTTGAAGCGAAAAAGTATACGTAGACACACTCTTTTCAAATTATTTTCTAATTTTAGAAGAAGAATCCCTTATAATTTCGTCATGTCCGTCCGTCCGTCACAGTCTCACAGATTTTTTATAGTTTTAGACCTATTATGCATTAAATTTGATGCTTCTTAGGGTGACTTCAATGAATACGAAGTGAAACCTTGAAAAAAATTAATATATCTTTCTATAGTTGTAAATTGGGAGCGAATATAATTGTCTCTCATAAGTCTCTCATTGTCCCCCAATAATGGGGGTGTCATTGAACAGAACTTTTACAATAAATTTGCTTTAAAAATTGGAGTATCATTGAACAGAACTTTTACAATAAAGTTGCTTTAAAAATTGGAGTATCATTGAACAGAACTTTTACAATAAAGTTGCTTTAAAAATTGGAGTATCATTGAACAGAACTTTTACAATAAAGCTAAGTCTACATTGACCTTTTTTAATACATGCTCCGTCTGTGAAATATTAAGCGTCAAACTTTTATGTTATGTCTAAAAGTCTTAAAAATTTTCATTAATTTTCATTACCAATTTCAAGAAGTAAGGGCAACTACAGAATTCTATTCTTTGTGTTATTTTTATTCTTATTATTATGATTCTTAATATGAATCTTTTAATATTATTATTATGAGTAATAGTTATATTAGTAAAACATAACGTACTCCGTAAAACCATCACTTGTTCATTCCATTTTGAGCGTCTTTGTTAGTAAGAAGACACGCTAAAATTTTTACCTCTTATGGATATTCTTGCATATTTTAATTAATGTTTGGTAATAATTTTAAGAAATATTATTTTTATACTAAGGAGGCAAACTTACATTTTATTTTAGTAATACAATATATATTATTACACTAAGAAAATCAAAATTTTTCTTCTAATTTCTAAATGATAAACTTTGGTTTTTTCACATCTGGAACTTTATTCATTAACGTAACATTCACAAAAATTGTCATGTTAGAATTAATCAAATAAGTATCTGAGAAACTTACAATACCAGTAATTGTCCATACTAAAAGATCGCTCCAGTTGCTGACTATTTCCTTTTGTAGTTACAATTTCCCGAAAAAACATTTTTTTTAAATATAGTCCAGAGTCATGAATTCATATGATTGATGACAAGGAAGATTTTGAAGCTTTAGAAGACATCAACAGGGCGTCAGAATTAGAGAGGTGTCAAAAAACATAACTAACTTATTTCAACTACAGTTAATAAAATAAATCTGTCACCCTACCAGATACAAAAAGTGGGACCTTTCACTAAATATAGTCACAAGAGAAAAAATTACTGAAAATTTAATTTCAGCTATGACAAGAAAGGTTTTTTCCATCAACAAATGTTTGAATTGGTAAGAAAGTCGGTGTTTTTAAGTATTTTTTTAAATTTACAAATACAAAACTAAATTTCACCAATATAAGCACCGTCCTTATCAGTGAAAATGCGCCAACGTTGTGGAAGAGGAAGTATGCCGGAATAGTAAATTCTATATTGAATAAACTGATTTTGACTGATTCCGTGACAAAATATTTACGAAAGGACCTCACCTTTCGTAAATCTTTTATCACGGATTTTTTTTCACGCAAATGGACGGCAAAGGAACGCAAAAAAAATGTTTTGAAATGTTGTTGTTGCATTTCAAGTGAATTATGGAGTGTAGGGAAGTACGGTGTGGTCTAAATCCATTATTTTTTCATGGGTTGATATAACAATGTGGGGTCTAGCGTTATGATATACAATATAAACTTTATCTGGTTATCGTTTTGTTTTTTCTGCGGCACGATCCAGTTGTATATAGTAAGTATTAGCTCGGATAACAGGTTCCGTGGAAAGTAATTCTCAATATATTACTCTTCTTGTACCTCCAAACAGTAAATAAAATCTTTCTCGAATATAATTTTGAAATCAGCGTAATACGTTATTCTCACCAAAACCAAGCAATTAACCTATGTGGTTAATGTAGGTTATCCACTTCTCATTCTTCATAATTTATTTTTAAAATCAGTAATTTCATGCACAGGTCGACCTGAGCGCGTGAAGTATCTAGACACCGTGTTTCCAGATTTTACCTCATAATTTTAAATTATTTTACTGCAATGTAAAAGAATTTAAGATGTTCTATTAAACGATGTGTAGTTATAATAAAGTTCTTTAAACATTCAATTGTTACCTCTGGCGTCTTTCAGAACGCGGACGGTCATTGAATTCAGTCACCCTTTCCAAATGTATTAATTAAATGTTGGATTTTACTAACGGACAGTATATCTTTATCTGTCATACTTTTAGCCATCTTGGATCAAGTGAAATTTATGAAGCAACAGCAAATGAAATTCTCGTCGTAATATCGTCATTTCTATATTAACGACTGTTTCGTTCGCTCGTTGTACAGTAACGATGCGTAGCTTCCGGCCTCGACTTTAAATGTATATACTACTCTCAGAAGTTTCTAGAGTATTCGTTAATATCCTAGAAATTTTACGAAAAAAAACGCAAAGACTTTGTTGTCAACCCAACAATATAGTGATCGAGACTGTAAAATGTATCATTAAAGAAAATGGTCGTCCCACTTCCTTTAAAACGATGTTATTTCTGATCGAAAGTAGTACTCAGTCTTCTTGAAACTATACCAAGAGACTTGTTACGGAGACTGTATTAAATAATGGGTGTACAAACTCAAAAGTACTTAGTCACAGAATTTGCGGCTGGTAATGACTTCGAATGAATAATAAGTCCCGAATAACTTCAAATTAGTTTGCTTTCTGGCTTATATAGTTTCTGGAAAGATTTAACTACGTTTATGAGAAAATCTCAGGTGAAATGGTTAGGAAAACATAAGGATATTATGAGCTGTAAACACGGAACACGTTCGAGTTCATCCAAGGCTTGTCAGATTTGCCGACAAGAATTAGGGTATTGAAAAATCTGATATGGCTTGAATGAGCTCAAAAGTATTCTGTGGTTATATCTTATAAATTTTATTTCTGTAATAGTTAATATCAATAAATACAGTTCATTTTATAATTAAAAATTATTTTAATACATTTTCAAACATTAGCACATTACTTCGTTAATTAATGGGACAGAGGATTGGACACATTCGCTCTTTTGACATTTAACATTTAAAAAAAGATCTAGGTACTATTTACTTTGCGAATGATCTATGATTTTTTCGTAAAAGGGGAAATAAGTTGTGAATAGAAAATTAATTTTTTCTGAAAAGTTGTCATAAATGGTTTGCCATTCATGCATCCATACTATATTACGAATATATTTTTGTTAAATTTTAAGATAAGGAAAACAAAGATCATCTTTAAACATTGTTTTCATATATTTACTGTTTTAAATGTACATTCCTTCATATTATTCAAATACCACTATTTTATGGGCCGTAGTTTAATAAGGTCATACATTCTTAAATGTTTTGATGAAGGGGTACCGTAAATTGAATGTCAGGTTGATAGCATAGTTCCGGAGAAGTTCACTCATTTTTTTAAATTTTCTTAACTTTTTCGCCAATCGAGTAGAATACAGATATACTATTTTGGATTCAGTATACATTGCTATCGTTATTTTGATTACTTTATCTTAATTATAAATAAATTAACAATATTTTAGACTACGTATGGAAAACAGCTCAAGAACTGTCCATTAATCTATCCATAAGACTATTTACAATGTAGGCACCGATACTATTATTGTACTATGAGCTACTTCTTTGATTATGACATAATAAAAATTATGACTAGTCCAAATGTTCTCAAGAAAGAAATTATTAACGAAATAAATGTACGAAGGATATTGGTTGGCTAAGAAATAATGAGCGTGAAAGAAAAAAATTATTATAAGATATCTCAGTGTATTGTAACTAATTATTAGTGCCATATGCGCAATGATATTTGGCATAGAATGGATCATATCAAAATTGTAATTATTTCAACTGAAAAATTCGTCGATGAACGGTTCCGGTCATAAAAATTTTTCACATATTCAATATATTTGACGTTAATTTTGTAGAAATTCATTATTCACAATTAAATGAAACTACTTTACAGGTCAGAATATCCTCATGTTTTCCTAATTTCCTATTATTTCTACTTTCTTTAAGTTCTTTACCACGATCTAGGTTTCGTTGTATAACAACATCTTCGGGTGGACAATTAGCAAAATCTTTGCTAATCGTGGTAAAGAACTTAAAGAAAGTAGAAATAATACTACATCACGTAGTTTTATTTAATAGTGAAAATTTTCCACGTAAAGTATTACTTAAAGATATGAATAGACAAAACTTGAGTGGCGCACGGTATGGTGAATAAAGGGAATGTAGAATCGCTTCCCATCTCAGCTCCAATAATATTAATCAAGTGTAAACCTTGCAATATTCGGGCGGTCAGTACCATGCAGAAATAAAAGTTTGTCGAGTTGTAGAGGTTTTCGACGAAGTTCAAAACCTAGATTTTGAAGCTAATTGCAATAAACACTCTTACGATAATACTTGTACAGCTAAAAATATTTTTCAGTGTATGATTCCATGAATATCCCACCAAACACATAACATTATATTTTTGTTTTGGAGTTCATGTTTGACACCGAGTCTTTCGATGTTTGTTTGAAGTCGAGAATCTTCTTCGCTTGGTGATTTCTAATTGTCGGTATACAAATTAACTGGTCGGCAAGAATTGAGTTGGTTCCTTAACGTGTATTTGTCAATAGATGGAGTCATGTGCAGTAGCTTTAGAAACAGCATCGGAATCTTCTTTCTGACATATACTGCGTGCTCCAGAATGACCAAATTTAAATTCATAAAGCAAACAGTAATGCCCATGGCTTTTGTCGTCGTCCATATTTTCCTCATGTTGACTCGTCAATAGTCAAGCCATGAATGATCTTCAAGAACTTTTTAGATATACTCCTTTGCATTGAGAGTGTTCTCGGTGTTCCTGAAAATTCTATATATTCCTTTAAAAGCACTTGCTATTTCTAAGGCAACCTGATATTTTACTCAAAAAGAAATAAATCCCATTAAAAACATTTCATGTGAAAATGTTGCCAAGACTCACTGTCATTTAACTTTTAAAAAGTTATGAGATTTCATTTAGGGCCAATCCCTAGGTAAATTTACATTTGGTTCAAAGAAAATTTTAGGATTTGGCCGTGTAGCAGAATTACGGCAAATTAGTATAACGTCAGCAGTTCATTTCATCATAGATGATAGGAGATTGTTTTGCATTATGCTACTGTTGGTTAAGTTTATGCAATAATGCTAAAGTTTTATATCTTTATAGTTCCACGACACGGCGGAGCCTTAAAATTATCTGTGATCAAAATTTACTTAAGGTTTGGTTTTAAATGAGATCTCGTAACTTTTTAAGAGTTAAAAATGAGTCTTGGCAACATCTTGCTTACTCGCAGTCGTTGCTTACTCTTTATGCGTGGCACATCTCCGCCGTAATGTTTAACTATTCTTTATAAGTATCATTGTTAGAATTCTGTAACTTTACGTCTCTTATGCACATATTCGATGTACATAGAATATATGTATGTACCATACATTTATACAACCTTTTATTTATATGAGCGATTCCAAAAAAAACTCTCGTAAGGTTCCACGGAGATGAAGAGCTAACCTTAGTCAGGCGGTTTAATTTTTATTTTTTAAGTTTTGATTAAAATTATACTAGTGATATTTTTGAGTCAATAAAATTTCACTACAGCCCTTAAGTTATCTGGTTATGAAATTATTTAAATATATTTTGTTCTACTAAACACACTGGTTAATCCAAGTATTGGCTTTTAAACGCCGTTATCTTTTGATGCATTGGGGCGGAGAGAACTTGGTAAAATTAGTTTATAATTTGGAAGGACGCTGAATTATAAGAAAATTAATTATATTTCATAACAGGAACTTACGAGTAGTTGTAATATTAGGTAAGAAAAAGTGTATGCTACTTTTAAATCCAGCGTCAACATCGTGAAGACGGATTAAATATACAACAATCTCCTGTGGAATCCTACGGAAATATTTTATGAATTGACCCGTATGTTATCACTTAAACAAATCTATCAGGATAAAAAAATCATGTCTTCTATCAGGATAAAAAAATTATGTCTAACAAGGAATCTATTAGGATAGAAACAGAGGAGGGGATAAAAAATAATATAATATTTTCAAGACACAACGGCAGCCCACAAAGCATACCGCATTATTATTTTCGATCTCACCACCTCATAAGGATGACAATTTTCCGATGAATTTCAATAAAAAGCTCGTACATACATAATACGCGAGGCCGCGTCTGCGAGCTCCGATACATTGTAAGTGCAACGTTTACAACTTTATGTCCCTCATAATTGCCGTTAATTATTTCTTAGAAATCTAAGTTTTTGTACGCAGCTATGCTGCCTGATACAGACGTCCGCTGCGAGGGCAGCTCGGCCGCTAATTGCGTCAGCGCCGTACTCGGCGGGCTCGGGTCACACCGAGTCCGTACGATTTTCACACGGCGGGTTTAAATCACGCTCTTTGGTCAACATCGTTGGGATTGACGAGTTACCGATTAATATCTTGTAGTGATTAAAATATACATTAAGTGTTATGGTAAATCGCTTATTTAGTACTTATGTCATTTTTTAATTTTAGGAGTATACTATTTAATAAATCACAACTAATGTTATAATTGATTGCATTAATCCTGCTTTTTCACGTTTCAATGGGAACTTAGGTAATTTGTAGTTTTAATAAATCTTAACATTTTGATAATAAATTAGATATGGTAGATTATATGTAGATTATATGATTATATATAATTCTATGTTCGAGAAAAAATTGCTATGAAAATTTACAAGATTAATTGACTTGGTTTTTTCCCTAATTTTTGCACAAATGAGCAATTGGAGAAAATTGTAAATAATTATAACATATAAAAATAATATCTAGAAAATTAAGTACGAACATCTTCAGGTGGGATATTACCAAAGATAATCACCTGAAAATGTTGTAATACAACGAAACCTAGGTCGTGGTAAAGAAATTAAAGAAAGTAGAAATAATAGTACATCACGTAGTTTCATTTAATTGTCTATCATTCATGTTATGTTTCTGGCAGCTCTCACCAAAGTGATAACCTTTTGATATGGGCTTCGTTAATTTTTTATATTAAATTGGAATTTCTAACATTATTGAGCCTTTTAAGAAATCTTTCTAGTTACTTTATTTCAAAACCGGCGTCTACTTTATGCATAAGATTGTAAATAACCTATATTAAAAGACATTGTATATCGCCCACTATAAGAATATCGGAGAGAAAAGGTGGCACAATTTTCTCTTACATATTTGATAATGCATAAATCAAGGGCGATTGCAGACCGGGCGTGGATAAATTCTTTTGGTTACGTTCGTGTGATCTGCGCGTAAATTTGACCCTAAATCGTGTGCACGCGCGTTTTAAAGCACATTAGCGCAATATGAGTGAAATAAATGTTGCTTTTTGCGTTACTTATAAAAAGGTTTTTTTTTAATATTAAAACCACGAATATAACATAGACATTGTATTAAAAGAAAGCACCCGCGTTGAAGAGAGGCTTGTGATCATGATAAGGTAACAAAGTCACATTTTTTTTTCAAGTTTATCGTTAATAATTTCATGAGATCTTGCGATATCTGAGATTATGAAGATATCAATCAGCAGCGGGAATAACAGGTTGCATGCGAAAACATTAGAGGGTTTGCTACTGATGATAAATTCGTTATTTAATCCCGACTAGCTCTTAAGGAAGAGATTATTGCTTGTGTTTCCATCGTTCTTTGTTGGTTTCATTTCATAAAAAGGTTTTAAATTAAAATTATCCTTATTCAATCCTCGTGATAATGCATCCCCAACGCTTTTTAGTTCTTGTGCATAATGCAGGCTGAACAATTTAAAAAAAAATTATATCACTTCTATCTAGCATGTAGATGCACATCGCTGATGCATTATTCATATACAATAGACATGGAACTTCTACAATCTTGAATATTGTCCAGGATACTTGGACAATATTCAAAGAATTATATGGAATTATGCATGCCACCTACATCGGAAGAAATCGCTGAAGGCAACAAAAGAGCCAATTTTCCTAATTTTCGACGTGCTATTGGCGGCCAGCATGTAGAATTAGTGCAGCCGCTGCGCAGTGGTTGCTTTTATTTTAATTATAGGTATTATTTGTCAGTGTCACTAGTATTTTGGGAATCTAATTGCGTTTTATTTTCATTGACGCGGCTCCGTATGGAAAAACTGCAGATATGTATTTCAGGCGAATTATTTCCATTCACTTTCATCGGCGATGGAGCCGTTGGTTCAGACCAGAATATGCAGAGATTTTGAAGGAGCAATAATTTATTGCATGAAATTATATTACAGGAAAGGATTTATAATTACTGCCTAGAGCTAGGCGTCATATCCAATGCACTCTTCGAATTTTGGCTTATAGATAGAGAATATTTCACTAGCCAATAAATAAATATGCGAACCGAAGACATTCTAAAATCTTGTTGTATATTTGTGTTCTCCATATAGAGGATAATTATATCCTCGTGACAACAAATGTCACGCAAGATACTAACATCAAGTACCAAGCACAAGAAAGAAGAGTGCATATCAAATTCTTAACAATGTTGATTACTTTGTTAGTAATGAAGAAGGATCTCTATGACAATCAAAATAGACTTAAATCTTAAAATAATAATAAAAATAAAATACCTGAATTACTTTTAATTTCTCTTACTTTGGTTCTAATACAGTGCATAATTCATTTCAAACTTCTTGTTTCATTATCCTGTTTCTTTGTTCATCTGTCCTACTATCCCTATGGCCGAGCGTGATTCTATGTCAGCATTAGAATATTAAGTATTAAAAAAAACATTGTGAAAATAATTGGAAAACCAGACACGTGTCTCCGTGTACTATTGCAATTGTGAACTGAGGTGAACGGCGTGTGGTGTGGGCTGGAAAGCAGGGGAGTGGGGGCACAAAACAGCGTTCTGTGCTCGTGCACTCTTCCGCCTCCACTGGTTGGCACGTGTCGTTATGGCTCGCGTTTTTCTTTATTAAAACAAGCTTATTCGTACATAACATAGACTCGGTCTGTAGTTACGCTGAAGTGTTTTGCTAAATTATTCGTTTGGTCGTGAATTAAACAGTAAACTAACGAACTAAATGAAAATAATGTCCAGAAAGTGCGTATTCACGCACAACGTCAGTTATTTTGTGGTTAGCTCTACCGATTTTTAATTCTGTAACTAAATTCTCTCTTTATTACGCGTTTTTGCGGTACAAAAATAATATGGACAGTTATTTGTTCATATTAACTTTTCGGCGATAGTAACTAAGAATTTGATGCCCTATCAAATATTTAATGACCACCGCTCAATAATAATGTTTTAATAATCGCTAAATATACGAGAGGGCGCTCTAACAATATATTTCTTTAAATAATCAAGCTTTTCAAAAAACGGTATAGTTTATTTATTCCAATGTTTTATGGGAATCTACAAATCCAGCGCGATCGCAAGTAATCATCGTTGGTAATGCTAATATCGATTAAATACCTGCTGAATCCTTTATCCGATCGTAATATGTATACAATCCGATAATAACAATTCAATATTAAGGCATTAACAATACAACACAAGGCATTAACAATACAGCATAATACAATAACAAAACTACATAAGCTTATCTGATAGCTTCATACATTTTGTAATAGTACTCGTAAAGAATTGGATATATTAGCGCGTAGCTTCCGCGTCCCGTTGTTTCAAATGAATTGTGCAATTAATTTGATAAACACTCGTAAAGAATTTGACATATTTTAAGGAAATAATTAATATAAAAATAATTTAAAATTTACGTAGATAAATTATTTAACTAAAGATAAATTAAAATAATATTAATATATTAGAAAGTAAACCATATTGTACGCGTATTATGTTAATACAAATTGTTTAAACGATCCGTCGGATGATTCTTCTGATCTGGTTTAATTTTATATACAGGTTTACTTACATTATGCATGGTGTCATATTTTATAAAGTTTATGTTAGGATTACTCATTCAAATTACCGTCGAATGGATATTCGATGATTTATGACTTTTATGATAAATTTATGAAGGAGTCAAAAATATATACTGTCTGGCGGTGAGCGGTAGACAGTCGGTGTGAGCGGGCAGTGAGTGGCTCTCGCGGCGATGCGAACGCGCTCCTCCGAATGTCCTCACGTCGATTAAATGGCAAATGATTGCGAATGTCAGCGTGATTAGACTAATTATGTTAAACTGAATTATGTATTTAAGGAATACACTTGTTTACATAAGTTTATATATATTTGCAATTTTGTAGAAAAGTTAGAGTAGTTTTTAGAGAAAGAGGGGAGTCGATAATATAAACAACTGATTCCCAAAGTGGTCTGTATCTACCACTAGGGGTCAACGTCAGTAAGAAAAAAATTGAGGGTCCATGAGATGTAAATGGGTATCCACTGAAAGACCTCATTTAGCTTTGGCTTTCCGTAATGAAATAATCTCAGTAAATGTCAAAAAAATCATAAAAAGGAATAATCTCACCAAAGTATTTTTATATCTGAACAAATGTTCAGCAGGGAGTTTACCCCAAACCGAAACACATGGCAAATGGTCCACGAGATAACAAATTTGGGGACATGAACAATGAGAAATAAAACATTTTTAGACTGGTCATAAAAACATTTATCGAGGATACGTTCCTAATCTGGATCATTTTAAATGTTAGCGAATTGGAATCAAAATTGCATTTTGTGGAAGACAGTCATATTTAGGAAAAAGAGGGAATAAGTTGTTCACAACATCTCCCGTAACAATCAATACCTTCGTATTTGTTAACGGAATAAGTGCGTGTTTATGATACGATTGCCATGAAGGTTATTTAAAATCTTAAAATAATTCTGGAGAATATATAGATTATATTGAACACGAACCATTCGGCTCGTGACTTATAGTTGAATATTTGGTCGTTAATGCGTATCCTTACAAAATAAAATTTAAATTTTAGTTTAATAATAAATTAGGTTAAATATCACACACGCTTGAGCTGACGTATATATAAAAATGTTTAAAGGAAAGTGCAAGGTGTAAAATCTTAATACAAATTTTATGTGCTTCGGCCATTTACTTGGTCTTATATTCACAAGAAATTTAATAGAAAATTATAATTTTTCCTACATAAAAAAATGTAACGAAATTAATAGTATTTATCAACGTTAATAATTGAGTTATTACATTTAATACAATTGTTTAAAGTTCTGATTGTGTAACTAAGACTTCCGGACTGGTATTATTTTCCAAAAAAAAACATAGTTATTACTCACGATACGCACTGTTTTTATTGTAATTTTCTAGTTGTTCTGGAGTATGCCGAGCATAACGATTCTGTAAAAATTTTCGTAATACTTTTTTGTTATATTTCTTTTCTGAGATTTTCACAAGATTTTAATCTTGGGCAACGGTATTAAGTTATATTACATTATGAAGTGAACCTACTTGCTATGTCCCACGATTTCATGTGTTAAATAAAATTAAGTATTTATTTATTTGCAGCTGATATTTGTATTTTTGGATACATAATTTAAGCGTATTTTTAGTTGCAATCAAAGCCACTTGTAGACCACGGAAACGCCAAGGAAGTAAAGAAGAGCAACTTACGTACTAAAAGCTTTTGGTTATCGAAACATCGATGTTTAGTGTGTATTTGATTTTAGAAAGTTAAATTTATTTTTTATTAACTGTTATTACAAATGCCAAGTCCTAAGAACTTTCAGCGCTACACTCGTAACCTCATAAATAGTCGAATATATTATTGGCATATTAATTAATATCAGAAGAGCACAAATATTGATTCAATGATACTAATTAGAGTAATATATTTTTATAAACAAAGCTGCAAAAGTACCTCCTAGCTCATTCCAGAATGGCTATTTTTGTTATTCTTTTAGAAACTTTGCGTTTGTTCCGGGATAAAAAATTTTAGTCACCGATACTTTCCATTGGCGTTATAGATTAATTCCTTATAGAGCTGAATTCATTCTTTACACAGCTACTAAGTAAAAAAACATATCATGTAAATCAGGATAGCTAGGATGAATAAAACTGCAAAAAAGATTTGAACATACACATTTGTTTAAAATTTTACCAGGATTTGTACAAAAAAATGTTATAAAAGTTATTTAAAACCTTCATTCTAGTAACGACTGTATGTAGTTTATGCTTGAGATTGATATAGAGTTGATGGTTAATGCACGTCTACTTTGTCACACACACGCCAGATAATTGCACCGCATCGTCGCGCCTTGTAGCGACTGATTGATGCGTGTCGCCGACCGGGTCTAGCAGCGCAGTGGTGTGTATATACCCTAACCTAGAACATTACGGTCTTTGATTCGCGCCAGAGTGGAATATGGTCTTTAGTGAATTTAGAAAATTTTCTTATTTACCGGATTTCAGACTTTAGCATTTTTAGGGTTTCAAACCTCAAAAGGAAAAACGGAACCTTTATCAAGAGGCACCATTATCTTGCGAAAATCACTTGCCTGCCTATCTATGAGTCACAGCCGTTTTTTTTTCTCAGAAATTGCTTGACGTAATAATTTGAAATTATACAACAAGTTAATCCATATGTTATCTTTCAAAAATATTTTTATGGAAATTTTAAAGTTTAATTAAGTTTTCGAAAAAATTGTTTTTTTGTTTCAGAAATAGTGCGGGGTATCAATTAAAATGTCCAGTTATGATAGTCTCAAATTTTTTTTCCTAGTTTTGGCTATTACATTTTCAGAAACGTACTGAAAAATATGAAAAATTATGATCTCCTTTCTTTCAGAGGCTACTGAACCTAAAATCGTGAAAAAACAGTTTTTATAAGCCTACGCAAGGTTTGCAGGAAAATTATAGCGACATATTTATACGCCTGTGAAAGATATAGTCCGTCATATATTTACGTTGTGGAAAATTATAAAGAGGTAGGAAATACATAATTTTATTAAATGATTTACAACATTTAATAGAAATAACTACTTTGTATTCTTAAATGGTTATAAGAGCCTAAAAGTGTATACAACCCTCGTAGTGGGAGGGGTGCGTCTACTAGTACTTGACAGGTTTTAACATTTCGAAAAAGAATATATTCTTAAATATTTACTATTTTTTATGAAATTCTGAATGGCGAAAACATAATCATTTGTCGTTATAACTTAAAATTCAATTTTTTAATCTATTACTGATCACGTTGCTACGAATCTTGTGATCCATCCTTTCACTATAAAATAACATCAGTTTTAACACAATTAAAATAATATATATATATATATATATATATATATATATATATATATATATATATATATATATATATATACTCGTATATTCTAAAATCGAGCACGTAGGCCGACGTCTAGTGTAAACGAGCGTAGCTCAAGTTGTGCGCAATGTTGACACGGTCAAGTAGCGTGACAGCTGCCGTCAAAGCGTCTCAGTAAATATTCACCGGCACATTAACTCTGTTCACCAATTTGCATTCGCATTTCCGTTAACTTGACACGATTTTAATCTATTGTCTGCAGTAGAATATTAACTATTTGATTACTGTCGTTGCAATATGTGTGTAACCAACTAAACTATATAACAATAGTAATCAAGATAACTAAAAACTGTACGACTGTACGTTGGAACTCGCATAAAGTAGGATTCGGTTGTAGTCTATATTTCTTAAAATTGTTGACGCAAGTTGAGCGATATAATTTTTATTAAGCTAAGTGCTAGAATTTTGTCAATTTTCTCAACTCACTGTTGACAAATTGAAGGTTAACACAGTTGACAAAGGGAGGCGTTGCAAGTTATTTTCAAGATTAACATTTCACAAACGGTAGCTCCGTTTATGCGATGATGTCGACGACGTTTGTGATATGATGATCCGTTTGAACCATGAAAAAATGTTAAATGGCGTTGAGACTTTATTTACAATTTTTTTAGTGAAATCTCAATCGACAAGATGCGGGAAAAAATTCACCCCTGTGTTTTGCTGGCAGGGGTACCCCCATATGTGTTGTTTTTTTTCCAATTATTAGCGTCTACTTATAAAACTTCACGCATTTAAGTCTAAAAGTTTAGAAATTCTAGATTGTGAGTCTGTGACAGATGAATGAACGGACGGGCGTTATGAAGTTATAATAGTTTCTTGTGTCACTATGGCACCTTAAAAACCTGTTAGGATGATTTTTCCCGTGGTTTGTCTAACTTGGAGAGTATTAGATTTGAATTCGATTTTAGTTCTAAATTAAGTTAATTCATATTTTTTTTTAATATTTCATTAAGATGAGGTTATTGCTTATTTGTAATAAGGAGATATTCACTATCAACATCGCGTTAATTGAGATAAAATTGCACTCCGTCGATAGTTTTTCAAATGTTTCAGAAACTTTTTAGCACACCGATACCTAATTACAATTACAGATATGAATGTTATTATCTAAAATATATTCTTTCAAGCCACACTTAATTCACGTGGTTTCCATGACGGGTTCTTGATGAGTATCTGGTCAAATGATGGGAAATTAAACATGGGACAGAATTTGTGTATAATTTGGTATTAATATCTTATCTTTTATGTATATATCATTGTAATAAGCAGAGAATCACTAGACCGATTTCAGTGTTCTATCAATAGTTTGTTATTTAATTTTAAATATATTATATTAAAAAAACAGCAAGTATAAATCAGCATCTTTTCTATTTATTTTCTTAATTTATAAAAGAAGCTGGTCAAATTACAGAATTATTTATAGGAAATTGAAAGTTTTCTTATTTTCTATTCAAGTCACTACGAGATATCAACAAATTAATAATTTCCCCGTAAGAATAGATTAGTATAAACTGATATTAAAACTGATGTCAAATAAATTTATTCATTAACTTTAATGATTTTTAAACGATTAAAACAAGTGACAAAAGTAATTATTTTACACAAAAGAGCTTAACATAATTATTAAGAAAATGTTACTACGATCCACCTTAAGATTTCAAGTAAAAATGCATTCAACTTCTTTAAAAGAAAACACCTGTTAATAATACTGAAAATTATAAGGAACTTAAGTATTTTTCGAAAACTTTTCACAGCGCCGTTTCTTGACATTTGTTATTTGTTATCTCTTTTTATAATAGAATTATAAAGAAAATAAGTTTTATTTTATTTAAGAATGAAAAATAAATGTTTGTCCTGAAGAAATTATTATTACCGTAATTTGAGCTATAAAATTTTAAAGCATCTTTCTTTTTCTAGATCTTTCTTTACTGCGTTGTTCTTTTTTCTAAACTCTCAGATTTATGCAAAGTTTTTTTCATACAAGTATTAAATTTCTAGACTTTTGATTAGATGTAGGTGCCCTTCATGTTTTTTATATTTTTATAGTTCTATATATAGAGTAACTAAAATCAATATACTTTATTTCACCCTTGCCTCGACTTTGAAGGGGTTGGTGGTGTCCAGAGTGGGGCGTGCACGTTCTAATTTATTGTATACACTTGCTGCGCCCGGCTGCACTCGCGCGCAACTCGTAATAAAATAGTTAGAATTTTTTTCATCTCATATTTCTCCTTTGGGTATATATTATTGCCATACCAAATTTTATCAAAATCCGTCTAGTAGATTTCGCGTGATTAACGAACAAATTAACGTACAGACAGACAGAACAAAATTCCTTAAAACAGGCTTTCTGGATTCTATTATCATTCTTTATGCTAAACGAATAACTTACGAGGTTAAAATATTTTCCATGTTCAGTATTCACTCTGTTACAATTTTATTAATAGAATTTATTTTAGTTTATTGTAATAAAAAACCTTGTTTAATTTTTGTTATCGTTTCTAAAAAGTTATTGTGTACTTCTTTAGTTTTAATTTTTTTTAAATTTCTTATTAATAATTCTTGACTTATTAAAAATAAAATATTTGATCGTTTATGAAGATTTGGTCCTTGTTTTATATTATGATTATAAATATTATTTTATTTTTGGCCTTTATCCATTTGTCAATCGATGAATGGTTTATTTTTTATGTTGTAGAAAATATTAGGTTTTATAAAAATTATAGTCTGATTCAGTAAGGCTAGACCCATTTTCGCCGGTGTCATTTCTAATATAAGGTTTGTGTGTTTTAATACTTTATAATTCACAATTAATAGATTTTCCCACAAAATAAGAATTAATTAGAAACAATTGTTGAGTAGTAAATGCCGGAAAGCAAATGACGGCAGACGCTCAAATGGTATTCACCGTCCAATGACACACGCATCAGCGCATAACGTGCGTCATAATCTATCTGCTAATTAGGCGGCTAAACCGAAAGCGTCTAGTCTTCAAATTGCCACCTTCTGGTGTTAACTAAATTAAAAGCTCGCGTTACATAACCGTATCGACTTTCGTCGACAGGCCTCGTACATGGAGTCGTCACGTTATAATTGTCACAGTTACATGGTCGAACCATGAGTGCGACATGCTTGCCGCGAATGCGGCCAATTGAGAGCAGAGAATGACATTCGTTGAACGACTCCTCGGGCGGCAATGCGGCTGTCAGCTCTTCGCGATAAGAATCTCTTTCCTTATTGCATTGTATGGAAGATGTCGCGCTACGTGAACTGTCATTCACCTCTAGTATGTTTCTCGCGGTATTTTGTTAGCAATAATTAATTCATTCTAGTCTAAAACGTAGAACCGAAAGTAGAAATTTAAATAACAGGCAATCAATTTTGTTTCGATAAGACAAAAACTAACCGAAATTTTATTCATCAACGATAAAAGAAGATATATTTTATCAACGTCGAATAAAAAATATTTTACGATATTGCATCATCGACAAACGGGATTTGAATTTCTTTGAATGTAAACTTTACCAAGAAGTTTTCATGTAATTTATAGATTACTTGAAAAATATTGTTTTTACAGTACACAAAAATCTTTAAAATTTTTAAAAAAAATTTTATAATGTTTTAAAACATTTTCAAACCAAATAACTGTCACAATATTTTTCTTCGGGATTTCTTGTAGAATATAAGCATATAAATTAACTTCATGGCATCTTTGATACTCGGAGCATACTACAGTTAAACTTTGCATTAGATGAGCGTACAATAGTGACGTTGTAATGTTGTTTTAGTTTTACTTGGTTGTTTCCGAAAAAGAAAAAGTAATAAATATGCTTAAGCTTAACCGTTAGCACCACTCGTTATTTCCAGCCACACATATACCCTCGTGGGGGAGCTGCGTCCCCCGTGTATTCATTTATTTCATTGGGTATTAGTAATTTTTTCAGGATTTTTTTTATTAAATAATTAAATGACATATTACAAATTAACAAAATCAGTTTATTAAAATTTTAAACAAAAATGTCACATTTCTAACATCTTGCTCAAAATAAGTACCATTTTGGTACCAATTTTTCAGTGTCTACTTACGTACTAAAATGAAAATGAAAAAATAAACTTAAAATCAAAATTTTTTTCTTTCACACATATAACTAAAAATTTGGTAGGAACATATTCAGTCTTATAAGACTATCTTTATTTACGTCATGTATTATAGTATATATTAATATTTTACGTTATTCCTTACATTTGTCGCATATATTTACGTTAATGGAATGTACACGGCATACATTTTTTTGGCATTTTGAGCACACTCTAGTAGAGTATTACTATCCTTCTGACGAGGGCACAAATGGCATCTTGGTTTTTTTGGTCTCTTACTTTGACTCGGTTGTGTTGACAAGTCCTCAGATGTTGATGTGTCCCCAGGCGGATCAATACCAACCTCTCTCAAAAACTTGTCCATTATCCCTTTCAAGAATTTTTTCATCCCTTTTTTGACCTTTCAGATCCCTTGAAAGAGTTTCTGGAGATCTTCTATCCTGAACGTGAGGACTCACTAAAGTATATCCGAGGTTCTCTAGAAATTTGTAACGGCCCATCATTTCAGTGTTGGATGTAGAATAGATCACATGACACCAGATATGTTTAGCATAGCACAGAAGATTGTAGTTGACCATCTTTGAATCTTCGTGTTCACTGAGTAGGCTGCACATTTTTGATCCAGGGAATAACACCACCTTTGGTAGAGTTGTAAAATGCGATTATTTTCGGTTTTTTGGTTTCAGGATTCGTAACAGGTTCGTGATGCATTGAGGATATAAGAGCGATACTTGAGTTCATTTTAGGTACAAATGACACCAAAATCTTGTTACTTTGAAAGCCAAAAACTGACGAAAGAACTGGTCGATTGCTGTCCATCTGTAGATCTGCTTCAATTTTGTGTATTTAGGTTAGCGTATTCCACTATAAAATTTTTTATGTCATCGTTTTATCATGGAATCGTTTCATTTTTGGACCGCGCAGGACCACTTTGACCAGGCAAATGCACAATAATGTTATGCGCTCGAACTCGTGACCGCGGGGCGGTGTTTTCCCCCATTTGTACCTATTTGTGTCGTAAAAGCATTAGAGCTGCTGTCAATCTGTCGATCTGCATTATCCAAGCTATAACTTTCAGAATCACCTCCAAGTTCTTCTTCACTCTCTGTGTCATGGGCACTAGCTTCTACTCCGAATCACTCAAATCCGATATTTGTTCTGGAAAAATCTCATTTTCATCCGATTCTACTTCAGTTAACAGATTTTGTATCTGTCAAGTTTCTATTCATTGTACTCCGAAAATCTAAGAAAAACAAACAACATGAAAAGATAATCAAGAAATTTTACTTACGTAACTACACTCGTGGGGGTCTTAAGTCCTCCAGCATCTCGTACCTCGCAAACTACAAATGTCAGCCCGCACGCACATCCACTCTCCGTGACCTGTCGGGCGTTACTGAGAATACACTGAGCCCCGAGTGCGTAACTTTTAAAATAAACATAATATTTATAAAAAAATGCTTGGTCGGGGACTCTGTTCTCACACGAATGGTGGTAAGGGTCAATACTGTTCTTTTGGAAGCTGGAATTTGGGAAGGAATGAATAGCTTTATGGTATTTTTAAATTGTTAATAACTAATAAACGATAACACCATTAAAATTCGTACCTATTCTACATCGATATTTATTGTACTAGTACGAAATGTTATTATGATAATACTGGCTGTGCCCTACGGTTTTACTTGCCTGAAATTCGGAACAAGAAAAAAATTCTTTTTCTCTCCTATATTGCTCTTGGTTATAAACTATTACCATACCAAATTTTATCAAAATCCGACTGGTAGATATTGCATGATTGCCACATGAAATAACATATAGACTGATAAAAATTATAAAAAAAAGCTTTTCCGGCTTCTATTATCCTACTATATGCTAAATCCATAACTTTTTAAAATAGTTTCACAGTAAATTTGTACAGAATTTATACTCTTACAATTTTATTGTGTGTGTAGATCATTCGTAAAGGCAAATTCTGTAGGGCATCAATTCAACGCGGATGACCTGATTTTAATAAATTACATACCAATGTATACATCTAATATTTTTAATTTTCATAAAAAAACTGTCTTTCTAAATTTTAGAGTCATGAACAACAAACCAAATTTTCATGTATTTTCGATTTCTTAACTGAGGGGGTCCGTTGTTCGCATGTTTTACTCTACATACCTTGATAGTTAATTTTTATTTTCTATAATTTTAACCTACTTTTGAAGAGGCATTAAACAATCTTAAGATGTGAAGTTTCAATAAAGTAATCATATGAAAAGAAACTATCTTATAGTGAAACGTCAAAGAATACGAGACAGTGATAGTGACGTTTTTTTTTCTTTTTGGATTACAGACCAGTAATAAATCATAGACAATTTAATTATAGAAACGGGTGTTGCTGGCGGTGTCAACGTGCACTTTATATTTTAACATACTCTCTGTTAAGTGCTAACCCATTGTTCTGGAACAGTCATCAATCTTCATCTGTGAGGTGGGTTTCGGCAGAATGTCAGCAACCATATTCTGTGATTCCCGACATAGTTAACTTTAATGTCCTTATTGTAACTTTCTCTTGAAGAAAATGGTATCTTATGTCAATATGTTTGCTGGGTGCATAACAAGCAACAGTACCCGCGAATTTGATGGCACTTTGATTATATTAATGTATGACAGAGGGCGAAGTTTTGATGTTTCTGTGTAATTCATGTTCCAAGTATCGCCTCGCCTCTTGTACCGCAGTTGCTAATGTCAAATACTCTGCTTTTATGGTCGATAAGGTAATGTTGCTTTGGTGCTTAGAACACCATGCTACGGCAGCACTCTGAAACAGAAAAA
This sequence comes from Druceiella hillmani, assembly GCA_039881145.1. NCBI lineage: Eukaryota > Metazoa > Arthropoda > Insecta > Lepidoptera > Hepialidae > Druceiella > Druceiella hillmani. The sequence continues at coordinate 24,339,049 of JAYKKI010000003.1, read as the reverse complement.
TATAGTTAGAGCAGGATCTCCGTCTGTTAATATCTAAAGCCCAGTCTGAATCAGAGTAGCCAAACGCCCTTTGTTTTCTTTATTCACACACTTATAAAACATTTCTAACCTTAATTGTGTAAAGTATGCCATCGGAGTCTTTTCTTTGTAAGTATATATCACCACACACTTTTACTGCCACTGCCTTATTGGCTGCTAATTTCATATTATTTACTGTAGAAGGAGATATTGTACATATACTTTTGTCTCTGTATATGTGCAGTGATGCTGGAGAGTCAATATACCAGCGGTTCTCTTCTAGTAGCGTAGAGGTTAGAAAGAATCATAATTTTGGCGTTATGAAAAAGCTTGGTTTTTACGTAATCTGTAGTAATCGACACTCTAGAGTTCTTCATAGCCGTGTTTATCGGTTTGTTGATACCTGGAAGGCCAGCGAGCAATAAAGTACCGATCCACTCGTCTCCCACTACAAACGTTGTATTCCTAAGCTTGTGAGCTATTGTTATTACCTTGTTCACATAGTCTTCAACACTGGAACTTCTGATCTCATAATAAACCTACTTTCCTGCTTAACCCGGAGTCATCACATACCTTTTCAAGTTTTCCCCAAACTTGTTTCGCTGGAGTCGCCTCCTGTACGTGGATGTAATTTATTTGGTCCATTAAAAGTATTATCTTCGACCGTGCCTTCACATCTTTTTTGCTACCTGAATTTAGTTTTGTTCAATTGTATTCCATAATGTCTCGTGTTCCAAATAATTATTTACTGCGAATTTCCAACTTTGGTAGTTATCTAGACCAGTCAACTTTTCAATTGTTCCTGTTGATTACAGTAATGCCAATTCAATAATTTCATTGACTTTTAATTTAATGAGAAAGGAACAAATGTGACCTCCCTACGGATGATACTCTTGCGAGATTACATCTAAACAAAGCCAAAGGAGTCGCATTATTTTTGTGGTAAAATACTAATTTTTGATCGCACTGGGTCCGAAACCTGTTATTGTAGTAAATATTTTAGCGGGAAAATAAAGAATTAGTGTTTTAATGTAGTAATTATGTAAAAGGAAACTAACAGTGAAACGTCAAAGATTAAGAGACAGTGACAATTGACGATTACCTTTTTCTTTTTGGTTTACAGACCAGTTATGAATCATAATTATAGAAACGGGTGTTGCTGGAGGTGTCAGGTTGAATTTAATATTTTAACAATATTACATATTGACTCGTGATTAGTAGGAATTATTAATACAATAAAATATTTTTGGTTCGTGGCTCACTATGTGTGATGACTAGATCTGGATTATTTATATTAACACATTTGAAAATGTCCATAATTTGATGATCAGCCTTCTCAGGGGCAATATTAAGCAAGGTATAATTATTATTGTTCCTTAAAGGAAACGTGTAAGTAAAATAACAATAAGACTACAATGTCACTACAGCATATCCACTTAATTCGATGTGTTACAGCATGCTCCATATATTAAAGCTCCGTGCTCTACTTTTGAATATTATACCATTTACCTGAAGTACTTAGCAGTTATTTTGACAACCTCATAACTCAGCTACATTAAATGGTGGAGCTATGTTTGTATCTGCAGTAATTTCCGAGATACTTGACATAAAACGAAAACCATCCATTTCGTAGTTCAAACACTCATATACTCACTCACTCACTATTGATGGATCGAAATAATGTACAGGCCACTTTTAGAAGAGCTTATACTTTGAAATTAAGTACATAAATAGTGTTTTGGACGCAATTGAAGGGAAAACTGAAATTGGAAATTCTTAATTAAGAACGAAAATAATTATAAAAAAGTATAGCTCAGTGTATCTACAAAGATTCATGCATGTGTACAGGTTTATAAGATTTTATATATGTATTGTAACTACAGCTAAGTTCCAGAAAATGTTAAATGAATAACTAAAACGATTATGTATTGGATTGTAGGTACATTTAATGTTTCTATTAGGCAAAAAAAGTATCTTTTTTTGCTTTGAAAAAGTATTTTGTTTTACAAGTATTTGGAAAATCGATGATATAATACATTTCATTTTCAAATACCTAAAATACTACTTTGGAAGTAATTGGTTTATTTTTTATACTATAAAAGGTAAGATTGATATGATACATAAACTATCCACCTGCTACGATGTTTTCATTGAAGAATAATCCGATTTTTTAAACGTTGGTGACTGTCCGCTTTATGCTCACAGTTGGATCATATTTATTTCACGCCATTTCTCATTCTATGTGGGGAAGTCCAGAGTACATTTCTAGAGTCGGAACAAATATTGCAGCATGTAGTACGTCATTGAAAAAGCTGCAAGATTAAAATTGTGACGAAAGTGGTCAAAATTATCTCAAAAAAATTAAATAACGTGGTTGGATAATGCAACCAATTATTACGAAAATTCAATATTCTGAAGGATCCGAGAAAAGTAATGGAAGTACACAAAGGAAAAATAAAAATCAGAATGAGAAATTAGTATTATCTAATCTGTGTCAACCATCAAACCTTAAAGAAACTTCACAAAAGGAAGTGAAAACTAATCAAAAACATTAATGTAAAAGGCACCAAGTTTCTCTATAGAAAGTTAGCTGTAAAAATAATGAAATAAATGCAGTCAAGTTCTTACAGAGCCTTACTAGATAAATGTAGATGACTGCGTTAGAATTTTGCGTTCAGATTTATTGAATGTTAAGTCTATCGCCTCATTGAACTTGATCGCTATAAATTCTTATCTCTCTGTCGCTTTAATTTATGAAAACCTCTGTAAGAGCGTTAGAATTTTCTACTTTTACCAACTCTGATTGTAAAGTGATAAACGGAACATAATTAAATGAGGTTAAACAATTATCAGTATAGTACAGACAGATCGTAAAGTATACAATTGTGGCACGCTCTCACTGATACAGTAGTAACTAAGACGCTGCACTGTTAACACTCATAAAATATGGACGACATTAAGACGCATGTGAGACACTGTCTATTTTACGCGTATCAATTTGGTTACTCTGCTGACGAAGCTAGGCATAACGTATGCCAACTTATAGCTCCTGAAACAATATCTGAAACTACTGCAAAACAATGATTCCAGCGGTTTCCCAGCAGCGATTATTCCCTGAGTGATCAACCACACTCTGGCCGACCGGTGGATTTTATAGCGACAAGATAAAATTATTAATTGAAGAAGATAACCGATTAATGAGACGCTGGCTAGTGACTGAGCTCGGGTGCTCCCGCGGAACTATGAGAATCATTTACACTGCTTGGGAAAAAGCTTGAAATACGGTGTGTGGGTACGAGTCGGGACAAGCTTTACCACCGCGCTGAAATCTGTTCTCAACTTTTGACTTTTTGGCGAACCTTTTGCGGGTTAAATCATCTTATTATCGGAGATGAAAAAATAGGTTCTCTATATTAATCTAAACGGAAACACCAACGGTTAATTTTGCATGAAACTGGTAAACCGACACCGAAAAAGGGCTTAAACTAAAAAAAAGTTATGCTGAGCTGCTGGTGGTTGAACATCTCATGGTGTAATAAACTGAGAATTTCTTTCTACTAATACCACTATGACCACCTCAGTTTGCTGTCAGCAACTTGATCATCTGAAGCAGAGACTCCAGCGTAAACATCCTTAATGTGACAAAATATTCTTTCTCCATGCAAATACAGCCAAACAAAGCCACCTTAAAATTTTGGATTTTGGTTGGACACAGATCCCCAACTCGATTATTGTTTGTTTAGATCGCTCAGCAACACCTTTCGCGAAAAAAACTTTGTAGATGAATATAACATTAATAGACTGTTCATTACTTATTACCTAACCCAATGAAAACATACTTTAGATTAATAACATTTTTGTGAAAATTTTCTTTTGCTGAATTTTTATATGTTTTGTTACGTTTATTGCGCTTTGATTGTCACTTAGCGACTCTTTGGCAGCTGTACAGGCTGTCATGAATTCTGCTTCGGCGATAGAAAGGGCCATACTTTGTTGGCGTTGGCTGCTCTAGGTAATGGCGGTTCGGTTCTTGAGGAATGTTTATCCAGTTATTGGGTATCTGGTTTCGATGTTGTTTGCAATGTCATTTCATTATGCAGATAGCGCAATTCGGGATTCCGTGGTTTCCTTAAAATACTTTAGTATTTTGTTTAGTGTATTTTAGTGGGATTCGTTGCAATAGTGTAAAAGCTACTCACTTTACTTACATAGAACACAATGTCGCGTCTACACATAGTTGCTATGTTATAGATCGGCGACCCAAGTGCTTCTTTTTTTTTCTTTGGTGGATCGTCGCTTTTCTGCAATTTTACATGAGAATCTGTTGGGATACTGTTAGAATAGAGGACTCACAATTAGACTTCGTCAACTTTCAGTCTTCCATACACTGTTTTCACAATAGATTCTAAGAAGATTGTATCTTTGGTTTTCATCGATGTTCTTGAATTGGTTGTTATGAATCTGTACTCCTTTGTGTTTTCACAATATCCGATCAAGTTTGCATTTGTTGCCTTAAGATCCCATTCCTTTACCTTTTCCATCGGTAGATCAATTATCGCCTCCCACCCAAAACTTTCACACGACTAACATTTTGCTTTTTTCCTGATCATATTTCTTTTGGAGTTTTGTGTTTCAATACCCGTGTTGGAGTTCTGTTGATGAGGTAAATAGTAATATGTACTGCCTCTACATAATATTGGTTTGGTAGGTTGGCATCAATAGCAGGCGTTTTGGCTTTTTCACTAGTGTTATTTTCATGCATTCTTGAACCCTTCTCTGTTCGAGTGCATCTGGTGGGGTTGTTTGGTGTACGATCTCAGAGTTTTTAGAAGTTCAGAGAAATATTTGTTTATATACTTCAGTAAGTTTCTTAATTTTTTCTTTTCATTTCTAAAAATAGATGGATATTTTTTACGAATTATAGTCTATAAATATTAATAAATATTTAGCTCCACTTAGCGAGGTGGCACGAAAAAAGCACTACTTCAAAGAGTTTTATGGTTCTTTGTATTTGAGAAGCAATCGTGCCTGACTATAATTCTAAAAAGGTGTACATAGGTATACGTGTTATTCCTTTTATATAATTGAACACTGTATTTTCTCTAATTTTTTCTAAGTCATGAAAATACGCAGATGCTGGTGCCACATGAAAATGTAAATTTTATCAGCGTCGAATATATATGCATAATTGTATTTATTTAGCCGGTACACATTGATTATGCTTACATTAGCTATAATTTCATTCTTTATGTTTGTTATTGAACACATGATTAAAAATAGAGAGGTTATTAAATTTCACTTGATCACCATTTATATTAATTTGGCTAAAAAAAACGATAGGTTTGTTACCAACCCTGGTAGGTACATATAATACATTTCTAAATAAGATTTTGTTACATTGACCATTATGGTTATATACATCGGGACCTTATACTTGCAGAAGTTAGTCGTCCGCCATATACTTGCAGAAGTTAGTTGTCCGTCCGCTTTTGATGGGAGACACCGTTCCTGTTGCTGAATTGTCGTGGCTATTTGTTTCTTCAGGCAAGAGGTATTTATTTTTGGTCACGGGCATGCAAGTACCGGGGTCTAAGTATCAGGTTTCAACGTTGTTTGTTGGGATTGTAAAGGCTGTAGTATAGCTTCAGTTTACTTCATTTAAGTTTTCTTGTGTTCGTTTTAATTTGAATTCTGTCCTTATGTGAGCAAATTTGTGGTAAATTGAGTCCTCTCTGAAATTTACATCTCTTTCTCATAAAATAATGGGAAATTAACGTACATTTACACAAAGGACGCACAAGACGTAGTTGTTCGATTTTGTATCGATATCATGTTTCCTGACTTTTTTGACTTGACGGCTCTTATCTTCACATCAGAACTTTCAGTCGCTATGGTCATTGTATGAATCAGGTAGACCAGAGAGAAGCATTGTTCCGAGCAGTTACATATTTTTCTTTTGAAGAACCAGCCATTTTCGCGTGCAGAAGTTGGTTATTGAGACATTATGCACTTACTTTCGTATCACCTCGTAAGCAGAAGGCAAGGTGTGTTTTATTGTTTTTTTCTCTAGTAGGCTTAATCCATGGTATGTGAATTTTTTTTCAAAAACGCTGAAGTAGTTGTTTCTTTATTTCTACGTGAGAGTGACTCTCTACCTTTATTTATTCCAAAATTCCCACAAAATCGTTCATCGTCATTTGCCCACCTAGTCATAAATTCTGTATTTTAGTTATATATTGTCTATGCTCTCTGACAAAAACGGTCGCTTCTAGAAAAAAATAAGTAAAATTTTATTATAAGAAATGTTGTAATCAGTAATTATGAAAAAAAATTCTATCGAATTCTGAGTTAATCAAAAGCGAAATATTTACGAAAATCCAATTTTCATTATCTTTAACCAAAAATATTTTACAAGCCGCCGGCTCGGCATGTAGCACGATAATTGTCATGTACTTTAAAAAATCAAAACATAAATACGTATAGAAATCCTGCTTAATGATTTTGTTTCCGAAATTTCGGGTATTTTACTCCTAAAATTATTAGACTACTATTAGAATATTAACGTTTAAGCGTCCTACAGGGCATGCAAACCGAGCGTTGCGTGGCATCATCAAAGCGAACTAGTGGATATTGAGCAATATGCGTATTATTTCACAGAAAAATAATTAAATTTAGACTCTATTCCTTTTTTTTAAGTTTTCATTCATAAAAATTCTATTTTTGATTATAAAACGTGTAAATGTAATTATGATTTATAAACGGTGAAAATGAAAAATATTTTTGTATTGAAAAATGAATTATCTCCCATTAAAAGAGACCCAAATGAAACAGTGTTAGAGATTACTTTCCTTTTTGTACTTTCGAGAGGAATCCTGAAATAATATATTTCTACACCAATTAACCAACATTATTTTGTTTATATGAAGTAAAATATATCCTAAATTGACGCCTCAGTTAGATATGTTTTAATGGATTGTGAGTTTTTACTTTTTTTTTCTGTTGAATTTATATTAAGTGTCGGTAAATTTATGTCCTCAAATTTACGCTGTGAATATATTTTTCTCAATAAAATAATCTCGAGCAAAAATTACTTTTGTAAAATAACTATTTCTTGAAGTTATTATATTCAACAACGAATAAACAGCGAAATTTTCATTGCTAGACTACATTTATTTCCATTTATTGCCAAGAAATCAATGTAAAGTTAAAAATAATATTTGAGATAAATTAATGCATTATTTACAATCTTATTTTATCCATACTGTTCTAAATGCAAAGACGTCTCAGTCGAAATTTGCATTCATACTGCACCAATAGGCCACAATGGCGTTAATTTGCTATACTGTAAGTATTAATCGTCTCCATTGATTTGATCATGCGTCGGCATTCAGCGTGAAGTACAACCGGTTTGAGCTGCGATATTCACCCGCATCACGACGTCGCATTGGACCTCCCAAAAAAACGCGATCCCGCTTCGTTCGGGTCCCGCGTTGAGGTCGTAGCAGAGGTCGCGCCACAATGGACGGGTCAGCTTGTCTTCGGTCAACGGCTCCGGGCCGTCTGCAGCGACGGATGGAACGATATACAGTGGATAGAACCTTTGTGTGATACAGGTTTTAGCGCTCCGTTTGGGAGATTCATAATTTTTGTTTGTGCAAATAAAATAAACTAATTTTTGTTTAGTGTTTCTTTCCACTTTCTACTTCTTTGAAAGCATTTAATAAGCGATTGGTTTAGAAAAAAAATGAACGACTTGTATCTTATTTTGTTTGATTCCGCAAATAAAGGCACCGACTTGCGGAGACAACACTATTTATGGTGCCTTCACGTCGGTGTTTTTACGTCTTTCTTATTAAAGAACTGTTGTGTATCGATAGGTTTTGCGGTATTTTCCTTAACACTCATTTGTCTGTACAGGTTGACATGAAAGAAAGGCGAAAACAAACAAGTTAGTTATTTAATTCAATATTACTTACTTCGTGCATCAGAAAACTATTGACTTAACATTGCTAATAACAATATATATTTCATTTTATTTAGTTATTACATAAAATATCCAAAATAAATAAATCTTTCGATTTTAATGTAATTTCATTTGGAGAAAGCAGAATCTAGTTTTCGTCGTGTAATAAAATGGACTCGGTTATTATCTTTAAAAGTTACATTTTGCTACGAAAAGTTGTTAAAACACAAAAAAATATTTTCTAGCTTAGTGGGATTTGAATATGCGCTTTCTTGGTTACTATGCATAAGTGTACGCAGACCTAATCTTTGCAACCCCTTATTTCCTGCCACTGCACTGAGCCAATTTTATAATATAATGCATATTATGTTTTTGTGGCTTTCTTTATATAAAAAAGTCCATCCTGGTAACGTTCATAACTCAGAACTCTAAAGGACTATTTTCGCAGTGAATTAATGACACTTTTAAATAAATAAAAACCCTTATATACAAATTAACATTGTGTAGCAGCTCAAGTAAATTAGTTTTTTTTTCACTCTGACGTTAAATCATAAGTGATCGAGTCTGATCATGTCCTTATATTGACGATAGTTCTGGCATGTGTCTAAATTTTATTTTGCTTGGGCGAATGTGACAATCAAAAGACACACTGAGTATGAGACGCTTATAAAACTGGCAATAAATATAATTTAGCTAAAAATACCTATCGATATAAAAAGTCACTCACAGTTTTTGAATAATAATTAGTTAGTTTCCAATGTTTTGGAAACTAACTTGATAAATTATTACTGTCAATCACTAACTTTGGAAATTCAATAAATAATTATTAATGTCAGTCAATTAACAACAACCTATATAAATAATGGAAAAATTGTTTATACAAATTGTCCTGTCTTGTTTAAGTGATCGAAAGTAGAATCTCGGGCAGTGAGCATACCTAGCTAGGAATCCGTAGTAATAGTATAGAAAAACGCCCTATTATTTAGAATTAATAGAATTTATTTATTTTTAAATCATTGAGCTTCTTCCTTTGTTGTACTTTCCTGTAGATGTTCCCGTTATTGTAACATCTTTAGGAAGTATAACTTCTTCGCTGCTTACACAGTTCTGTAAGATGGGAATTTCTCTGGAGTAGTTCTTCCTATTAAATAAACTCTCATCCTTTGGAGCACTTTTCCTTATTACTCGCGAGATAACTTAAAGTCTATTAAAGCAATCTAAAAGTATTTGTATCGGGTAAAAGCTCTTGTTCTGATTCTACAACTTTTTTATAAGCGGTTTGATACTTGCTGTCTTGCTGTGACGATTTCTTTTAAAATTTTCTCGGCATGGAATTGCGCTTCGGCCCATACAATCCCGATCATGGTTACGTATGAAAGAAAAAAAATATAGAAGCGCAATTCAAAATTATAAAAGTTTATTGTTTACAACGGGAAATTTTGTAAGCGCAGAATATACCTAATAATAAATAGCGATGTAATCACGTCGCCGTCATGAATATCGAATCGCTTAAATGAAATATTGAAGTAATCATTATTTCATGACGTGTACTGCTAACAATAAAATAAACGAAGGTGAATAAAAAAAGCTTAACTGACGGAAAAAATTGGTATAATACAGGTGAAATGTTATGATTCTTCAAGTTCGTAAGTATGGTTGATATGTATTAGGCTGGTGTCTGTCTGCCAATCAGTGCTTAATATTAGTTGAACCTACCGTAATATTGGTCATTAAAAACTCACGAATATTTAAATGGAAGACTACGGACATCCACCAAATATCAATGTCAAGTGAATAAGGATATATAAGCAGAACCCAGCCTAAATCCTTTAATTTCTGGCGAGTTTGTTTTGCGGCGAGCACGTCTAGCGTTATCATGGAGAAAATAAACTCAGAATTATTTTCGCCACTATTGTTTCAATTATTTGTTCGCTGCTTAATTTGTTAGTTAGTCAATATAACTGATGCCAGTCAATCTTTATATTCAAAGTAAAACCCTCTGGAACTATGCCGCCTATTGTGTTATATAGACGATTTCCCCCGACTTTTATCATTTAACCCCTTCTTCGGCAAGCTTATTGCACGACACCTGTTTTCACTAGTAAAAGAACTTTTAAAATCGTTTAAGTGGTTTTCGAGATTACTTCCAACTAATAAATTCGTAAATTGTACTTCTTTGTTATACAGATTTTTAACAATATTTATAAAGAGACGAAAATGAAAGTTTGTTCCGATAAACGTCTGTACATAAGAGTCTGAAGATATGGTTATGGGTTATAAATGTATTAGCAATGTATGACTAATAATGCAATTCTTAAATGAGATGATGATGGCTAGTTTTTTTTAACCTACCGAACCATTTTGTCCAATAAGCATTCCCAAATGTTGTTTTCGCAACATGCCGGTCGAAAAAAATCTGATACAAAAAAGTATCAATGAGTGAAAATTTTATATACTTATTAAGATTAGTATATTTATGAATTGAAAACATACGATTTTCATTAATTTCAACTGGATTTAGGTTAGTTTATACCTATTAAGCTTAGTATATTAATGAATTGAAAACATACGATTTTCATTAATTTCAACTGCCTTTAGGTTAGTTTACTTCTGAGGTTAGTTTGCTAATCGATAAATATTCATTAATTTTCATTGTGTACTTAAAACCAAGGCGTCAGACGGAAAAGTTGTCCCTTTTCTGATGGACGTAGAAATGATAAAATTCGGTTATTGACGTTTACGAAAAAAAAGTTAAACAAATAATATTATATACAAGGTTTTGATTTTCCTAAATTTAAAAAAAAGCAACTGAATTAGATTCCCCATCGGCACCATCGGACCCAAACAACTGAATTAGATGCCCAAAAGCAACTGAATTAGATGCCCCATTTGTCATTTCTGGCCCCACCGGTGAAGGAAATGACAAATTGTTCTATGGCTAGCTATGGTATAAAGAAAAATAAATTCGATGTCTCTCGCACATTTTAAAAAAAAAATATCAAATAGCTGTCTTGAATTCTATTTGACAGTCGATAGTGAAATCAAATCGTAATCCTTAATATATATCAATACCTTCAGTCCTCAAGTTATAAGTGTACTATTTTCTCATTATGCTGTATATAATCATATTACTATGGTCATTATTCAATAGGAGGTTATAGAAGTTTCTACATTCATTATTTCATGCACAACAGAACAGCTGAACATTCTTGGAGATGTAAACATTCAAAAACTTCAGCTTTTATCACACTTTTCACAAAACTGCGAAATTGTAAGACACAGTTTTTGTTCGGGTGTTTCAAAAATAACTCTTCATTGAAAGTAATAATAAGAAAAGAAACATGAAACAAATTATCTTGGATACAAGATAAATTGTTTTGATATATCTTGGATACAAGGAACGGAAAAGAACTTGACAAAAAGCAAAAATGGCAATAAAAGTTTACGGCACTAAGATTTAAGGCACACCCCTACATTAAATTGAATAGGAGAAACCACGGTAGAGAACAAATGTGACAATTTCAAAATTATATTAAACAGAAAAAACTGTAGCGTTGGAATGAAAAATCAACCTGCTGTTTGATATTTAAAAAAATCTTGTCTACTTTCGACAACGAGGCATCAAATTAGTAGCAATTACTATCTTTCTATAAAAGAACAAAACGTTTAGTTTACCAATTGACTAAACGTATACTAAAACAACTCCAGTTTAATAAAAAGGTAATGCTTGAAGCGACTTGGTTCAGATTATATTTGGCACATCATTTTTGGCATGTTTTACGTTGCTCAAGCATATATAATACTTAAGACCAGGAAGATAAAGCTTAGGACCCGGTCTAAATGGAGCGCAGAGCTATAAATATACTTTAAAATATAAATGTGTGTATGTATATGTTATAAACCAACAGCGGGTGAAATTAGAATATTTTCCCGAAATAATGGATGGTAAATTCTAGGTGTTGGTGCAAAAGCGATACCATGCTTAATACAATGTCTGTGGGTGACATTAGGGCGAGCTTTTTAATATCGGCTGGAAAATGTTCTTAATTAAAGTGCAATATAAAATGTACTAGGTATATCTTACAATAATGATGCCTTAAATTAATATTAGACACAAAGTATAATAACTAAATTCGAAACTAACAGGGATAACTTGACATCATGGACACATGCAATAAAAAGTAGATGGACAAAGGACTATAAACATCCATGTCAACATGTTAAGTGAAGGGTTCCCAAGTGCAAAGTTACTCAAATTACTACCATGCTAAGATCCCATCATCTACAAAATGGACTGCCATAAATCAGTTGGGTCTGATAATGTACCAATTGATACCTTGGCAATTCTAAAGAAATTGCTCGAGCTTACTGAATAATTAAATGAGATTGCCTGCTATTTAAGTCAAAACATCCTCTTCTTAGCACTTAAGATATCTATGTCCTATTTTGCAAAATAAAGGAAATATCTCTCAATTTAAAAACATTGGATTAAACTTAAAGTTATACACTTTCAAATGATAAATAAGTATATAATAGTACTTTCAATTTATAAGTAATTCATAGAGCTCTGCTTTCAATTCTTTCATTATTGATAATCAGTTCGATTTATCAGCTAGTTATGCTACTATGGTTCTACCGTTGTAGATGCTACACAAACAAGGCGAATACTTATGGAGAAATATGGAACTAATAACGAAAACCTCTATCTTATTTTGATCGACTTAGAAAAAGTATTTATGAGAGTCTCTGAGAAATTAGTGAGGCAAGCTTAGCGGATACAGAAAATATTAGAAGCTTGCATCGTGTCAATATAAGGTATATACAATAACATTAGGGTATAAGTCAAATGTTTTGAACTTTTTAGTATCCGTTTCATGTCACAATAGGAATACATCAAAGGTCAACACTGAGTGCAATACGACGATAGACCCCAGTATTAAGGGCTTATAATCATCTCACGGTAGACCACAGTATTAGGGACTTGCACTCATCTGACGATAATTAATAGTATTAGGAACTTACAATCATAAATCCCATAGTGCACAGAGCATAGCGATGATAGTTAACTTGTAGTAAAGACGATGTGGGAGTTACAGCGAATATTTAGTTTATGGTTGAAAGAATTAAATACGTACGTGTTACGAATCAGTAGCATAAAAACTGATTTCGCTGAATGCCATTTTGGTGATATTTATAGGTTATAATATAGCAGTAGAACATACAGTATTATCCGAAAATAGACCTACTTTAAAAAAAAATCGATTCCATACTTTCGACTGATGCACACATAGATGATGACATATCACCGAGTAAAAAGGGTTTTGATAAAGGAGGTTTTTTTTCAAGCATATTATTCCATACAATCATGACTGTTGAAACCAAATGTACCGCTATGCAATTAGATATGTAGTCTGGCACAGAGTATACTGCTGTCCTCTAAGAGCATAATCGATTACTTCATACAGCTAAAATGATAATCTTCTGATGGGTTGTTGGCACCTTGCGTTTAACGGATAGTCATATAGTGCAGCAAGAAGAGAGCGTCTCAGTAAAGACTGCGCTCAACATCAGCACGTTACCTCGAGTCAGAGGCAGACCACCGCCTCGCGGTAATCAACTATCGAAATAGAGTTGAAAAAGCATTAACCAACACTATCGGCCACAAAGCATTGTATATTGGCACTGATGTACAAGGCTTCCTGACCTTAGATAAACTGGTAAGAATGTAAGAAGAATAAGATTTGGAATGGCATTCAACAGTGCCTTTAGGGGCTTTTCAAGTAATAAGTTTGACTTCTTGCTACTAGCTTTAACAAAGTTAATGTTTTAATGTTAATGTATAATTACGCTGAAATTTTGAACATACATGTATTTATGCAGATGAGTAAGGTATCTTGACTGACATAATTACCGTTTTAACTTCAAATAGAATAATTAAATGAAACCGAACGCAGGCATGAATATACAGCATGACATGAATAATTAGGGATATACTAGTTGCGTTTGGTGGCTTATAAACGCTATCAGTAATGATCCTATCAGTTACTAAATTATTTTATATTTTTTCCTATACGATTGCAAAAATACGTGGTAATTAAAATGGTAATATTGCTTTTAACCCATCATTACATTAGACTTTTCGCTATTCTGAAAAGCACATTAAATACTCATTTCTTATGAGCAAAATTGTAAATCTTTCATTGAATTTAGTTACAGATCCATTCAGGAAAATCGATTCATAAATATCACTTTATTCTCTTAAAGAAAAAAAAACATAAAATTCTGCGAATTAGACCAAAGCAAAAAATCCTAACTTTAACATCATTGTTTTATTCTTTCTTACCGAACGTCAACGGTAATAAATATAGCATTTTTAAATTTTTGTGCATTTTTTCTTCTTTTTTTGCAAAACGAATTGTCATTTGTTTAAATTACAGTAATAACATATATTGTATTGTTTTTTGAAATAATATTTCAAAATTTGAACATCTCGAAAAGAAATCAAACTATATATCCATCATTTTTAATTGTCCCCTTAGATACAGACCAGAAGTACATGAAAAAAGAAAAGTGATTGTGATATTTTTAAGTTCAGTTGTCTTAAAATTAAACATGTAAGTACTTACGTAATTTATTTTATGACTATTTTTTTCATATAAAAATACACTGAACAAATATGTTCTTGTTACCTAGTGTAACTGTTTAAAATATTGAACGTAGTATTTTATATGGATTTTTGTCAAATCAATTATTTTTCAAAATATACAAATAAATACTACATTTTTCAGTTCAAAGTCTTGTTTTATTATTATTGACCTAGTGAATCTTATCATATTAACCTGATAAGTATTTATGATTAGAACTCATGTAAATCGAGTTCTTGTAATTTTAAAGAGGGAAGCGAACTGATGGAATTCTTTTCCGAAAAAATTCTGTCACATCCCTTGCCCTCTCTAAAAGTACTATGTCAATATTTTTAAGTGTTAACTTATGAAACACTGTACTTGTCATCAGTTTAATTTTCAGTCTTTACGCAAATGGTTTTCGAGAAAAACGGTGTGGACATTTTCAACCAGCATTTCTAGAATTATACAAGATTCTGAAAACCAAAAATAGTTTTGTTACCTTTATTTAGTTACGAAAAAATTACAGGTTGCCCTAAACACATAATAACAATATTGAACTACTAAGCAACTTCATTGTCTTAGCCTTAAGACCGTTAATGGAGCATAAAAATATATCAAAATTGGGTGTCTCTCACAACACCGTTTTAATAAAGGTGAGTGTTGCAGGATGTTCATGCACGTTCTAGGCAAATGAAATAAACTATGGCTTCATCCTCTCACGTAACAGTCACAAACATAAATCGTTGCGAAACCCAATGTCGTTACCGTGGTGTATTGGGTTGATCACGAGGTATACGGCCTTTGATTGCGAGGCGCACCGCGAGGACCCGGGTTCGATTCCCGGCCGCTCGTCGAGCGGGGCTGGACTGGTGTTCTGGTTGGCTGTAAGAGATTGCTCTCGTAGCAATGAGCCCGCCATATGTATCAATTAGATACATTAAAGTACAGAAATAAAAAAATAAATAAATACCAAGTTGTTATCAGAATAATTGTATAATAATTTTTAAAAATGCATTTTCAAAAGAATCCGCCAAAAGCAATTTGCAACTGTCTTTCAATTGATACCCCATATATATATATATATATATATATATATATATATATATATATATATATATATATATATATATATATACATATATTAAAAGGACACAAACAAGTATTAACAAAGGTATAATATAGAGACAAGTTTTGGCTGATAGGGATTCACGTAAAAATTGTAGAATTTATAATGTATAATTTTTAAAACATGGTCGCTCACACGTTTTCGTGACGAACGCTGGAAAAATTATTAAATAGACACTAGTAACATTTATGGCGGAATTATATTTATGAAAAAGGTGTAAGGGAAATTTTGGGACATTTATCTATCTTCTTTCAATTGATACCCCATATATATATATATATATATATATATATATATATATATATATATATATATATATATATATATATATATATATATATATATATATATAACACTGTACCCCCCTCGAAAGTTTATATATAAATAGCTTCGAGTGTTTAAATATATGCTTTATCGCTTTGTCAAGTCTTAGGTTATTACTTAAGATAGTTTTTGAGAAAATCAGCTGAGTGGCAGGTGGAGAGGCAGTATATGAATGGACGGACGGACACGTGAGTGATCTCGCAACAACTCCGTTTCTTTCTTGTTTTGACCACAACCCCTCAAAAATATTACTCATAAAATCCTGTGGTGCACATTCATGTACTTTATAAAAATGACACCATTCAGAAAGGAAGAATCCAATGTTGAGAAATTTTAGTACCAAAATAGTAAGATATAACTCAAAATTCAGCAAAAAAAGCAAAAATCTAAGGGGGTAAAGCATGATTCAAAATATTAAACTAATTAAAATTATTTATTTGCGGAACCTTCTAGAAACAAAAACAATTGGCCTTAAATTTAAACGAATTTATCTTGTTCAAATCTTTAAAAACTATCTTATAATAGGTAACATTGTACTAAAACCGTTCGTCGTATGGCAGTACTTCTGTTTAATTACTAAAACACAACCACGGTTTGAATAGGTATGACTTGCCGCCACGTAGTACGCAGTAACAATATACTTTTGGCGTAAATATCTAGTGACTTAGATTTAAACAAATTTGCCATATGCCTAAAGTCTTTCATATTTACTTGATTTTTTATTCTGTATATACTTGCTTAGAGCTATAAACAAATGATAATAAGATGGCGCAATGACTGTAGAAAAAGGGGGATGTACTGGTAAAACCCAGTCAAACTTATATTATTTTTGACCTGTATATCATGTGATATGTGGTCTAATGTTATCACAGAGACAAAAACTCGGTCCTATTGAGCTGGTCGATGTAAATGTTAACAGCAAAACTCTGCATTTATCGTAGATCCCTCCGGAAGCAATTACCAATAAATAACTCCTTTAATATTCCATCAGCAGCTCAGTATTACTTTTCTGGTATTCAGTTCTAGTTTGGATTCTAAAATTCTTGTTCTCCTCCACTAAGCTACTGGTATTTACGTGTACGATCAACGTCCCACACCTCCCGGTTCTCATCTTCATAAGAAGAAGTATAAGGCAAACAAATTGGTGCAGAATTTTATAAAAACCGTAAGATTTAACGGGGAAACTAAGTTTGTTTTAACAGACAATAAAAATCAGATAACTGTTTCATTTCTCTTAAAATTTAAAGTTATCGAAATGTGATCGTTAATTTTTCGTAGAACGATAAGTGCTTCTATGAAATATAGCCACGCCACTGGCTTTGCGGGTAGCATATATAGCGAGAGACTGGTCTGCTACAGTTTCAGGGAGTACCTTCGCGGGCGGCGACGTGCTTTTCCCACTGGGCTTACCGTACCGCCGTCAGTCGATGTCAGCGCGTCTCGAGCGGCGCACGCGCACCATGCCACCCGCACTGGCTCTCGCGCTTGTGCTGTTCGCGCTACTTGCGAGCCATTGTGAAGCGGAAATATCTAGGAAATTTAAGTATGGTGAGTTTGTCGAATCTTCATTTTCGTATTAGTCGCGTTATAACATCTCGCCAACGGCACCGCTCGAACGAACGATAAGAAATGAACAAAATAGAACCATCTCTTGGGTAACCATTCATCAAAATATTGCGTAAGTAAATCATTTCAATGTCTTTTTTTGGAATTTATTAATACTCATCATCGATTTGTCTGTTTTCTGAAGTCGGGCAGATTATATTTTCAATATATTTAGGTTATCTGGGAAAAATAAAAAATTTACAGATTTTTGCCGAAATTTGCTACTTATTACAATTTTTCACGTGCAAAATACAATAAGAAAAACTATTTTTTTAATTTTTTAATTTTTACTACAACGAACCATTTTTGATGACTTTGAATTCAGCAAGTTTACGTGTTAATTTCTTAGCAGTTAGGAATGATAACATAAAATAAATTTCTAAAACAATAGACATTTGTATGTAAATAATACTATAACGTTTATATTACATGACAATATCCACGAGTTCAGGGTTACTTTAGGAAGAATTTAATTTTCCATATAGTATGTAAAGAGCAATGAAGTTTCAATTGCTTGTTTATTTTATAGCAATGTTGGGCTCAATAATGCAAAGCAGTGTTTCTCAATCATTTTAACTCCATGACACCTGTGAATAAAATAAAACCACTACCTTTCGCTAATGTAGCAAAGTATTTAATGTAAGGTGGACGATGTAACTGCAGAGTTCGGCATTATTTTATTAATTTTATTATCCAAAAAAATATTTGCGAATAAATTAAGGAGGCATTAATTGGGAATGAATTATTTGTGAATAAATGATTCACGAATAAGGTGTAATTTGTGGTTCAAAAATGAAAATAGTTTATATTAATACATTATTTGTTGTATACAACGTTCTTTCGGTATTTATTAATATTGTAACGATAAACAATTGACAATCCTTAAATCTTGAACGTTTCGTGTATTTTATGCAAGCGAGCCAGAACTGAGGAATCAGATAAAAGTGAAGTTCACTATTCTTCTCACTTCTTCATATTTCTTGCTCTTATCGAACATCCGAATAGTTAACCACTTCCGGAACTGCACGCGAACTGCAAAAGTTATGCAAAATTATGCAAAATTCTGCTGCGGGCAAAGTTATGCAAAATTCTTCTTCAATAATGAATATGTACCTTCATTCGTTATTTGAGTAATTAATGTAACATTTATAGTTATTCGTTATAAGTATAAATTTTCCGCAATTTTGGATAAGTACATTGATTTTGTTAGAGGAGTTGTTAACTGTAATTAAATTTTAATTTACTTAATGTATTTATGATACCATTTGTTATTTAAGTCAGTAATAACCGTCTATATCTTTCATGCCTATTAAAAGTAAAAATATAGTAATACCTATATAGTTAAATAGAAGAATAAAAATAGTTACGTAACCAAACTTAACAAAATTGAAGCTAATACTCACACAGTTGTATTGTTAAAGAAGTTCTTTACAATAATTTTTCAAAAAAGATTTTTAAAATAGGTCATTAAGCAGTAAAAATCGACGAAGATAATATTTCTGTATTATACATATGAATATAAATACACTCTGTTGATTATACAACTACTCAATAATTTATTGTTTCGAATCCAAACTGTATATATAAATAGACTAATAGCATTAGCGACTATCGTTTATTTAAAAAAAAAAACAAATACGATACATCGTTTCAAGCCTTATTTTTTATTAACTAGCGTGCTTTATTGTATCCTTTGTTAATACAAAGTGCATCTATTATTCAAAATGTATTTATAGTATACTTTATATATAAATTTATAAATAATATAATGTATATGTGAATGAGTATATGTTAAATGACATATAATATTTTGTCTATTATATATTATTCTCCTCGTTGCATTAAATTTAAAATTTCGTTGCATTTGGTTATAATACGAAAGAGGTAACCTGGTGCTTTATTACAAAATGTCTCTGATAGTGAAAGAATTATTTTTGTTTGTTTTAATTAAAAGAATATTATTGTTGTTATTTAATGCGCGGGATCTAGTACAATATTGTGAATAGGAATCATATTTATTCTTGTATTTTTAGACTTAAACTCGTTCATTTATACAAAATACCATAAATTTGATTATATTTTTAGTATATATAAAGTGTTCAATTATTTTTTTTAAAACAGAAGCTAATTCTTATTGCCTAGATCATTATTCAATTATAAATAAATATCTGTATAAAGAAAAATGTACCTAAATAATTTTATATGATGTCTAGTTACTATATGATGCACATAGATGAGATACGGGTATTTAGCCAGGAATTTTGTTAATACATAGTAACCTGTGTTACAAAAAATTCTGAAAAATTCAAAAAATCTATGTTACAATTGATAATGGGGAACGAATCACGCTCGGTGCAAATCACACGCTTCTCAACGGAGGGAGTTGAAGTTAATCTGAATTTATTTACCTGTCTGTTATATCATAGCAAATAGCAATAAGTAAGCGGTGACAGATAAAAACACAATGAGAAGCAAACAATTCACATAGCATGGCTTCAGTTCGTCTAACTACCGTATTGTATATAACACTGCTGCATTTGTTTAGGTGCCTTTCACGTTTGCTTTATTACCAGGATGCCCCGCGTTGTCGTGATAAAACCATAGCCGTTATATCGCGCACGGGTGCCGCGATATTATTTGCCGTTAAAGGAATTTATAAAAAAATATAAAAAATAGCGCCGTATATCAATCTATAAGTTGCTAACAAGTTGAAAGATTTAGTAGTTTTAAATAAGTAAACGAATCGTAGAGTTGCAATTTATAAAGTACGCATTAACACAATGGTTAAATAGGTATCGGATCTAATTGATAATTGCCTCGATAGTGGTCTGATAATATTTGTTGATTAAGGTGCGCTTAAATTTCTTTCGTTTCTTAACTTCAATCATGACTTTCATGTTTTTTCCCAGCCGCCCCTTTATAATCAGCAACTAATTTTCCAGCCGCCACCTCTGACCGCTGTCTAATGTTAGGCCGCCTTACGACCGCGTCGGCCGTCAGCTTGTATATTTTGCAACCAAATTTTCTTATTCCAGCGATGCTCCTATGTTTACATAAGTAGTATTACGTATTATTAGTATTACGCTGGAAGTGAGCTTAAGAAATTTTCATAAAATTCAATTGAATCGTTCAAAAAAACGCTATAACCTTGATTAAGTAAAATATTTTATGGTAAAAGAATTTAAAATTGTCTTTATTGACTTATATTTTGCATACTAATGATAATAATTATCGATGAAAGACGTTTTAAAAACGTCAACGAAGGGAGCAGAACATTGCGGCAGATAAACTGCTGAAATCTTAAAGAACTCAGAGTCAGGCGGTTAAAAAAGTAATGTGAAGTTAGGGAAACTTAAACGTGAAGTTACGAAAAGAAAAATATTTATTTAAAAATGACAGTCCGAACTTTAATTATTTTACAAGCACATACATTTTTTCTTTCAATTAAATCTATATCTCGATTAAGTAATGGAACTCGCCGTATAACCAGATTAAGTAATATAATTATACTAAATTGTATATAGACAAGAATAACTTTTCCAGCCATAATTCTCTAATAGCCAAAATATTTTAATACAAATATAAGATATAGTGAGAGATTGATATTTTCAAAGTTTTTTTAGCGGTTAATTATAAAAGAAACACGCTTCTGATAAATAAGTTCAGATGTAAATTTTAATTATATGTATATGCTATAGCTGCATTGATTTAAAGATGTAAACAAAAGAGCTGAATCTGTGAATCAACTGATAAACTTGCGGCTGTAGCAACATTTTTACAATGCGGATTGTCTCTTCGATATTATGATTAGAAAACATTTCGACAATTATTTTTTATCTCATTTAAATTAGTGTTTAGACCTTTTAATCAGCAATTAATCTTTTAATTAACATTATTCTTAGTAATTCTTATTCCGTATTTTTCGGAATCTAATCAGTGGTCACGGTGAATATGTAGTTTTCATTCAAGGCATTTATTTTGTCCGATATCCATAAAAAGTGTTTGTCTCAGGCTTATAAATAAAGATCAAAGTGATATGAAATGTTGAAAAATAGTTTTGGAATCAGTATAACTGGTCCTTCTAATGGATATCTCTCGCGACGTTTAAAATAAGAAACAAAATTCGATTAGTTTATTAATTTCCTTTAACATTTTTATGAATTTGAAATGTATACGCGCGCGCTGGCTAACGTGCCTCATTGCTGCGCTGTGATTAAAGTTTTTACGTCCAACCGCTTTTATGAAAAATGGGTGTGACAGATGGACGCATAAAAGATCTTAAAATATTGATTTTTTTAAAAATTCACAGATTTCAATTCGCAAATTTTTCATAATGATAGTGAGTTTGTGTTACGAATTACTATTCCGAGATTACTAATTGTCGCGGATTAGATTTTAACGCCAATTTCATACTTTTGTATATACAGTAAACAGTTTGCTGCAACGAACGATTATTAAAATTCATCCGCAGTATTCATAGCTGACGACAGAAAAAAACTATCGCGTGTTCGATATTCATATGTGCTGATTTATCAAAGAGGATAACAGAAAATTAACTTGGTTTCACTTTCTTGCTTTCCTGGTAGTCGAAAAAATTACACGACGGCAACAGTGAATTCGGCGGCATCACATTATGGCCGTGTATGCTTACTTTTATAATTCTCATTCTGTCAGCCCTACTTTAGTGTTATATGTTCACTCTACTGAATATAAGCGAATAGATATAGCTTATAGTTTTCTATGTTAATAATAAAGATTTATTAAAAAAATAATATATTATATAATTTATATTAATACAATGACTCCCAGAATAGAACAAGAAGACAAATGTTTCTGTCTTAAAACAACATTTTAATCGCTCCATCCGTTAACGAAAAAACGCCATATAGCTAAATTTGCTCAAAGATAAACTTGACCTCTTTCCGCCAACTAAGAATGAGATGATTTAATGAATAAATAAGAACATTCATTCGGCAGACAATAGCCTCGGAGGCGCACAGTGACCTAAAGTTTTCTCATTGAACAAACAACATGAGCTCGGCGAGCGCGGGGCCGCTGCAGATTAGGCGTAAGATAATATTTGATGAGTATATTAGACCGTTAAATTATAATTCCTATTTCACACGACGGAACAATGGTTCACCGTAGCATGTACACTTCCGTTAAATATTAAATTGTCTGGTCCGTTACTCATCGCCGAATGTCGGTGAGAATTCTGAGCGCCGACATTCACATTGGGCTTGTACTTAACTGTGCTAGAATTCATACCGTACGTATGTGGTGCTCGCTCTACCTCGCCGAATGTAGATTTTATTTAAATGATATGTAATGGTGGTCATATTATTTAGATTTAATTGTACTAATACTAATGCCGTCGCGTTTCTCGTATACAGAAATACATTCACTATTCATCGCATTATTTCATCACATAGAATACAGTAAGTCATAGCTAAACTCGACTACATGTACGGACTATTTGTATCCGGATATATTCAGTTCTATATAAGATCAAAAGTACGAATTAATTTTATGTATGAGATTTTTTAATACGCACAATACTTATTTCAAAAAAAATTATATAAATATAATAATAGCTACAGTAATAAATGCTAAATATAATCGGAATACATTTGATACAATAATAATCTTCGCTAAAGTATTAAATCCATCTAGTATAAAACCTTTTATTCCCAATTTCTAATGTGCCTGTACAACAATCAACACTGTTTGTTTCAAAAAGTTCAACAATAAATAATTGACAATTAAATGAAACTAAGTGATGTAGTATTATTTCTACTTTCTTTAAGTTCTTTACACGACCTAGGTTTCCTTGTATTACAACATCTTCAGGTGGGCTATTAGATCTTTGCTAATAGCCCAACTGATGATGTTGTAATACAACGAAACCTAGGTTCGTAGTAAAGAACTTAAAGAAAATAGAAATAATACTACATATCGTAGTTTCATTTAATTGTGAATAATGAATTTCTACAAAATTAACGCCAAATATATTCAATAAATAATTATTGATCAGAATATAAGAAACTATTTTTTGGTGCTTCTGCCAAAAGAATGCCGGTAGACAACATTCACACTGATTTTTTGAAAGCCTTCGATAAGGTCAATCACTCGATTCTCTGCACGGATCTTGAAGGTTACAGCGTTCAGGGAATTTGTTGAGGTGGATTAGATCTTACACAGGTAACAGTGGCCAACTTGTATGTATTAAAAGTTATGTTTCTGGGCCAATAACAATCACCCGCGAGTACCTTAAAGCTCGCATTTAGGATCCCTTCTCTTTACAGTATTTATTAACGATCTGGAGCAACTGCAGAGACGTGTCTGGTTACTCTAAGATCTAAGGTTAATCTTAAGATCTACACCGCTGTCACTAAAGTTAAAGACTGTCAAAACTGGCAACATAACTTACCTGCAAGTGAGTGTATAGTGCGCTTCTAATCGGATATTTCTGAAGTGTTTTATTATCTCTCTAACTACTTTCAAACCTAAAACATTATTCGAGTCAAGTACTCGAATAGGCGGCTCTGTATTACAACGTACGTCTGTTCTTAGTGATCTCAAAATTTACTTTGATGGAAAACTGATAGTACGTTCTCAGTATGATCATGTTGTTTGTAAATGTACCCAAGTTTTAAGATTCATTACTCGTTTCACTAAGTGATTTAGAATATTCACATTTTTACGTATTTGGACTGTTGCTAATTAGAGGTACTTGAACACCGGTTTTTTAAGGTTCAATACTTCAAAACGAAAAAATAACGACCCCTTATTCTCAGCAACCCGTGGAGATATCAAATCGAAGTTAATTTCAAATACTTAAATCGACGGTCCCTTGGAGCTGTAATAAAGTCAAGCTTCGAAGTCAACGCGATAAAATAAACCCTTAAAATACAATGCTTTTTGCCGCGTAGTTTGACACGCGCATATAATTCAAAATCTATAGGGTACTTTCCGTTGACCTAGAATCGTGAAATTTGGAAAGAAGCAATGTTTTACAGAAAGTAAAAGAAACAATCCGAAAATCGTTAATTTGTAGTTATATCACATAAAAAAATATTTTTTATATGCGCATGTGAAAGATATATTTTCGGTAAGTAATATATTTTCGGTTTAAAAAATTAAATTGTTTAATAGGAATTTTACGTATTATAAAATGTTTGTGTGCGGAACCCTTGTAGTTCGAAGTTCCGCTCATGTATGATAGGTTTTTTTGATGTCCATATAACCAATAACACATTGAGAGCAATTCTTTCAGATTGCAACATTCATTCTCAATTACAAAAGAGGTTCTTGAGTATTCTTCGCCATAGACCACCTCTTGGCCAAGAAAGTGAATTCTTTACAAGTACACTTATTTCAGATTCAATTTATCATTACTATGTGGAACGGAATGGGAGGGGGGTGAGGGGGGGGGTCTCTGATGAATCTCTAATCTGTTGTATTTCTGCAAAATCATTGAATAGAAATTGTGAATGAAAAGGAAATATAAAATATATTAATTATAAATTAAAATCTAGCTAAAATGGAATTAATTATGAACTTCGTATATACAAAGTAAAATTAATTTTAATTTAAAACTAACATCGCTAATTAATTAATATATTACGTAATAAATGCATCAACACAACCATTTTTTGCATACATAATTGCTACTAGTTTCATTTGTTGATCTTTTCATTACACACTTTGTGATTGTAACTTGTTTTGTGATCTGCTGAATCGATAAGTAAATAAATCGTATTTCGAAACGATAAATAATAAATCTTCTGCTTGTTTTTATACTGCGTTGAGCTGAATAGACGAGCACAAAATAATCGAAGTTCTTTTATCAAGTTCACGTCCAATTAAGGTACATTTTACATAATGACGAAACCGCTTCTATAAATATTTTGATCGTTTCATAATATCGATATCATTGTCCGACTCCAATAGTGGTATTGTACTCACACTCCATGTTAGGTAGGAGACGTAAAACGATCTTAAAAATACTCTATGAAGATAACTGACTGACTAGAGCTTTTACCGATATACCTACAGTTCGGCGTATGAATCACCGACTAGTCGGTTGATTACTCAGAGTCTAAAGATTACTTCGGATAGTTCATATCTTATCGACTGTCTTGTTAAATAATTAAACAAATACAGTCATAAAATTTACAAATAACAAAAAAAAATCTAATTTGATTTTGGTAATTTAAATTGTTTCACTTTCCTGGAATATAAAATATTACTTATCTTTGTGTTTGCAGTTACAAAATCCGTATTTTTCTTTTGTTTCTAAAGAATTTGTGGTTGTTAGACTATAGTAAAAAGTTTATAATTGATAAAGTTGCGTAATAAACAATTATAAAGATAGCTTAATCCACTTAGCTCCTGTCCGATATTGCACTATCCATACAATTGATATATGTTTAAGAGTTGTAAAACTACACGGCAGCGTTATCTATTACGAGCGTGTTCTAAGAGTTCGTAGGCGTTCACGACATTTTATCATCAGGCGCTGCTTTCTAAGCAATTTAACACCATCAAAACTACATAAGTTGTTAGAGAAAGTCGATTTAACATTTTTTTACGTTAAATGAAGATCAAAGAAAATCGAAGCGATTTTTTTTTTCCCTTTTTCTTCGTCTTTATTTTGTTTACAAAATACAATTGAATTAATATAAGATTAAGAAAACGACAGTATATATCATTCAGGTTTGATAAAGTTATAAAATTATATCGAAATTGAATGAATATCGGCCAATATTAATAGAAGTAAACGTAACATTTTAATTACAGAGACTTTGATTTTTGCCTAATTTTATCATTTTAAGTCAACGGGAAGTATTTTATAGGTTTTGATTTATTTGCGAGTGTCGAAATATGCGGTATAAATGGCCGTATTTTTAGGGTTCTTAATTGTGCTGACTAAGACGCTTGATTTTTTTACAGCTTCAAAATACCGTAGACCTAAGTATTTGATATTAATATAGACGTGACACCTGTACGCAGTCCTAAGAAAAAGGATCTTAACATATCAACAGAGGGACAACGAAGTGATCCTATAAGGACCCTATCCTTTTTCCTTTTGAAGCATGGAACCCCAAAAATGGAAGTATAGAATAGGTACAATGTAACTAAAGCTCGCGTGGTTCATTTGCACACTTGCGCTATTATTGGCGTAAATGAGGCACGTTTTCTGTATCATTGCCTTCACGAACCACACAACTGGCATTCCCGAATATCCTACTAATTATGAAGACGTTCAGTTATATGACAGTTTTTATATTCATATAAATACAAACAGCGTCCTGAAAATTTTCCCTGTTTTATGAGTGATAGGTTTTTAATATTTAATCAAAATAACGAACTATGACCTTATAAAAATGTAATCGTTGTCAAAATATATAAACTCTTAAATTTTTCACAAATTCCATTCAAGTTTCTTGTTTTTAATTTTACTAGGGAGTCTTGTATATTAAAGATACACACTTTGAATAGAAGTGACACTTCTTAATAACATTTTTGTTTCTTTCCACGTTTCATATCTCGAAAAGGGGTAAAAACGCAGTTCGGTGTAGCAATAAAACAAATTTACTCGTCTATATTTCATACAAGTTAACACACTATAATAATTATAAGGAAATTTAGAGAGGAAAAGAGAGGTAATAGAAAATTTTCACGTGGCGTATCGAATAGACAGTTTTAAGGATTATAAACCAATATTATAAAAGGTAATTCTAGAAACATCATTCAAAATATTCACAAAAAACCTGGTTCTTCCCAGTCTTCGAAACTGTTCCAGTCAAAATTATGAAAAAAAACATCGGTATTACAAATTTATCAGAAAATTACAAAACTATTTCTAAATCTTGTTAAATTTTAAGAATTTCTCTATATATTTATGTCGTGAAAAATTATATTAATGTTAGTGAATAGTTGAATAGAAATAATATACCCTTTAACGTTTATTTGTGTACAAGTGTGTAAGGAACGTTCATAGTGCCACTTCTACTGGTACTTAACAAGTTTAATTTTAACTTTCCTGCATCACTCAATATAAAAGGACTAGAGATGAGCAAAAAAGCTTGAGTGAATAAAATGAACTAATTCACTAATATTCTTTGACCAAATAGGTTAAAAAATAAAAAGTGTATCATTCTTAATTTAATTTAACCAAAAATCACACAAATTAAAATTCTGTCTTCATGTGCCCCATATCCCATATACCAACTTGACGTTTACATATTATGGTATATAGTCATATACGTTTAAATATGTGTGTATACATCGGGAATTCAATCAGTAAAACATTCGTGAAGTGTGAAACAAACAATATTTGCAACATTGCTGATGTGCGGCGTTAACTTCACAAAACCTATTCCCGCACGAGAACAAGATGGCATAAAATGATTTTTTCAAGAGAGAATGGGATACTAAATGTACTAGATTGACCGAACTTAAAATCATAGGTCTCTTTCATATCGATCTCATTCAATCCGAAAGAAGCGATCTGTCAAAAATGTATAGATCTTAAAATAATGAAATCAATAGGTCACAAATCTCAATCAATCAGTCAGTCGTCTTTGTTTTATTCGTTGTAGATCGTTTATATCATAGATAGATATTTGTTATTTGTTAGTTACCATATATTTTGACCTTCACCGTTTAGTTACGTAATAGTGCATTATTTAAATACATCGAAGTGGTTAGTTTTTGTTAAATTTATTATATTAAGATATATGATATAAAATGATATTAAGTTTTTTTACTTACTTTAATGGGTTTAATTAAGTTGTTTTTATAAATATACTATTATATCGTCTCGTAAACGAAGCGAAATATGGAAACATTATACTAGTTTATATTAATATTCTTGTTATCTTATAGTTTATTTATATTTTTGGAAAATGATTTAGTTTGTTAGGAAATTTGAGTATTTAGTGAAACTTTCTGAAAATCAAGGCTTCTATTATGTAATTACTTACCTGTGTTAATTCCCTAGTGGGTTGGGTAATTTACAAACATTGGAATAATGACCTATGCTTTAACGTTATGATTAAGGATTGATAACTAAAATGCATTTTCATATAGAACAATATTAGAAGACAAATTTAGAATTAACGAAAAGAAAATTTATTAAAATTGTTTTTATTGAGCTAGTGTAACTTATTGATTGATTTCTTCAGAAGCACTAAAAGGACGTTGCCTAACTCAGCTAACGTATAAAATTGTTTTGAATCCGCTTTTTATTTAATGTAACATAAAGAAATCAAGAGGATTTAGATCTTGTGATACATTACGTGACACATCAATAACCGTTGTTCACCAGTCACATCCTTCTAATTTAATTTAACGTTAAACCTTCTAAGAGTTAATGAATTGTTTGGTAATAATGTTGTTCGATTGGATTCACCAGTTAAATTATTTAGTATTTCCAAAACCCCAGTTATTTGATTGTTCAATATTGTGATCCAAACGTTTGTACGAAATCGGCGTTGCAAGTTTAGTTGTATTAAATGTGCATTTTTAAATCCTCACTATAGATGTTGCTAGCCTCATAAATTTCGAAGATCCATCACGTGAATCGCATTAAATCGGTGTTTTTTTTTTAAATTCTCAGTATTTCATTGCAAAATATAATTCTTAATGCATAATATCTCGGCTGCAGTGATTGCACCAGCATATATGATATGGATGGAGTTGATATTTTTTCTATGTGTGGTTTACAATTGATTTTGGTTGATTTGAACATTCTCCATCATATAGTTTAAATAGAAGTTGATGAGTCCCTCTCAATAGTTAACATATGTTCATCTTTAACATAACGTGGTCTTCCATCCAAACTGCAAATACCAGGCATTATTACCCCTCCACAAGTGTATTGTGCATAGCAGAGACCGCCAATATAGGGGTGTAATTTTCCAGAATACATTTCATTCCTTACGCCACTTGAATGGTGAATACAGTCACCATAAGATGAATAAATTTCGATGTATTCTTGTGAAAAATAAAGGCCATTCTAGATTCTAAAAAACATTTAATTAGTAGTATCGTAACTAGTTTTAATAACAATAATACTACATCGCGTAGTTTCATTTAATTGTGAATAATGAATTTCTACAAAATTAACGCCAAATATATTCAATAGTTTTATTAATTTAATTATATAATGATTATGATTAATGAACAAAACAAGCCGACGTCGATAAAAAACGTTCGCGTATAAAAGAAGCTTAATTTAAGAAAAAGCACGGTTTCTATTGAAAGTTACTTTACTACCTTGGTTAACAGTACTAGTTAAAAAAAATTATTTAAAATTGATATTTTAGGCTCCGTGGCAAAAAACGAAGGTGAACATTTTTGAAAATAAAAAAAAAATGTAATTTGTACCCTGAGTCATATTGTTTTATTCAAATTGCGCTTTTCCAGATCTATTCGAACTTTATGATGTACGTCTGTGTGTACTTACATATAAAAACAAAACACAGTAACGGCCAACATTACTATTATTTTCTTTCATTTATTGAAATGATGCATCCACGTGATTTCTTTTATTTCCTTCTGTTATCATAAAAAATCCCTTGACATTAATTAAATCAACTGTTTGATTTAATTGTGTAAGTAATAATTTAATGATCATCTTGCTTGTACATTAAACACGTATTGCATGGGCAAAAAGCGTTATGTGTATAAGTAACACTTTATTCAAATATAAGTCATTTATTCTTATTAGAACAGTATTATTGTAGATTGATTAATATAGATAATTTTTAAATAAAGTAAATATTAGAAAAATTAATTAATAACAATGGAAGATATGAGGATTACTTATTTATTTGTATTTTAATCCTTGTCTTTATACCTGTTGTGAGTGAAATCTATATATTCAGAATAACTAAAAGTGAAAATGAAAATATTCCCTGTACTAAAAGTAGATAAAGTTTTCTAAATCAATCGTAGGAAGTCTTTTTAGATCAGGTTTATCAGACAGGTCAAAATTTTCGTTCTTTGAATCTTTGGAACCATTGCTTGGCTGTGTCGTAAGAGGGCATACCTTCACCCATCGTTGTGTATATATTGCGTGGTGCTTCGTTGGTTTTCGCCCAAAACGACATTAATGAAAATAGTCTTCTAAGTTCACGTCGAAATATTTTCATTTTTAATTTATTCTTTACTCGCCGATTACTCAATATACATATACGTATATACATATATATATACACACACATATATATATATATATATATATATATATATATATATATATATATATATATATATATATATATATTAGGTTAGCAATTTTTTAAACAAATATGTCAACTTTTATATTTTAAGCACCGTTAGAATCTAACACTTGTGGCCAATGTGTAAGCAGAGTTAGAGTTCCGTCCTCGAAATCTTTAGGCCTTTGAATGAAAAACCGGTAAAGTTTGATTTTAATATAACATCTTTAAATTTTTTATCAAGTAAATTATTAGACAGAGAGGGAAACAGATGGTAATTAGATGGCGAAAGATCTAGAGAGTATAGTGGGTGATGTAGCATACTCCATCCAAGTGAAAATAGTTTTTCAAGCGTTACTTTTGCTGCGTGGGGTCGAGCTTTGTCATGTAAAAATAAAATTGCTTCGATTTGAAGGAAGTTTAGCGGTGACTTTGCTCAATTGTTCACAATAAATCATAGCTGTAATTGTACTATTAGCTTGGAAGAGTTTCCAATGAATAACTTAGTGAATAAATCCATTTATACCTCACCATGAATTGAAAAGTATCTTTTGTCCAATATTATATTTTTATCTAGGTACGCCTTTTTCTCCAGCTCCTAGCCACTGGTGTTTAACAATTAACATAACCCATTCACTTTTCATCTCCTGTAACTTTTTATTTCCCGTAACTTTATCCTTTCGCTGGTACGATAGGAACTTAGCAGGTCCGAGTTACACGTTAGTTCTTCTCTGAAGTTGAAAGGATATTAGCTCATGTGGTAGCTAAGCGAAATACAAAAGTGGTAGCCAAACGGAATACTATTCCACTTTTTGCTCAAAGCATGAAGTTATTTTCCATTGCGGTATGAGAGCATAAAAATAGGTCTGCCAAACAACGCGAACTTAATTTTGTCTCACATTTTTTAGATGATGTTTATCAGACAGGTCAAAATTACATTCTGTGAATCTTTGGAACCAGTGCTTGCTCTGTCTTAAGAGGGCATATCTTCATCCATGTTTATACATTGCGTGATGCTTCACTGGTTTTTGCTCAAAACGATATTCAGGAAAGAGTCCTCAAGTTCACTTCGAAATACTTCCATTTTTTATTTATTCTTTAATCGTCTATTACTTAGTGGTAAACTGAAGAGAAATCGATCGAAAAATGTGATGGGTTTGTAAGTTGTTAACCTAATATATATATATATATATATATATATATATATATATATATATATATATATATATATATATATATATACGTATATATATATATATATGCATATTTATTTGCATACATACATATATATATATATATATACCTATACCTCTAATACAAAGTAGGTTTATTTTAACTTTATAACAACAAGTGCGGATTTCATTTTTTAAAAACCACGTTTTCCAAATGGCGGCCATCGAATCTGACACTCTTCGAGTCTAGCACGCATGTTTTCAAAAACGCGTTTGCAGAGCGACTGGGGTATCCTACTGATTCGGCTCAAATATTTTCTTTAAGTTGTGTCACAGTGCTTGGATTTGTTTTGTAAACAACGGATTTTAAGTATCCCGATAAGAAAAAGTCACATGGGCTTAAATCGGGTGACCTAGGTGGCCACGGTACGGTACCGTTTCGGGATATGTTTTTTTCTCGAAATAACTGTCGCACTGCATTCATGGACACATTAGCAGTGTGAGCTGTGGCCCCGTCCTGCTGGAACTATATGTTTTGGTTGAAGGATGGACTATTCTGTAGTTCTACTCTGAAAAAGTCATTTAACATCTGGACATATCTCTCCGAATTCACAGTTACAATTTGGCCACGTTGATTTTTAAAGAAATAAGGCCTTACGATTGCAGATGCAGACATGGCACACCAGACTGTTAATTTAGGCTTATGTAAAGCTCTTGATGCATTTGTCTTGAGTTGTGGACATCCCAGTAACGAAAGTTCTGCTTATTCACATATCCTCCAATGTGAAAGTGAGCTTCGTCACTAAAAAATATGTTGCCATTCCGGGTATCAGTACGAAATCTCAACAACATCACCTCCGCGTAAGTTTTTCTTAATTAAAAGTCAGAATCGTGTAAATCTTGAACAATTTGAATTTTATATGGATGAAACTTGAGCTTTTTTTGCATTATTACCTGTAAAGTTGATTTCGGAATTCCCAATATCGATGAACGTGTACGCAGTGATAAACGATTTTCAACCACAGAAACCATAACACTCTCGACATTCTCATCCGTGGCTACCAATGGTGTAGGTCCTGGCCTATTTAATGTTGATCCTGTAGCTCTGAACCTGGCTACACATGACTGAATGAGGTTGATCGATGGTCCATCACGTAATCGACGAATACTGTAACGATGATTAAATCGACGGCGTGCTACAGACAACGAAAATCCAATCGAAGTGTACGCCTCGACGGCAAAAGCGCGGTGCTCTCCACTTCACTGTTCCATGGCTACTAAAAAATCCGCATTGCTTGTGCTTCTAACGACGCCCCCCGCGCCCCTCTTGTGTGTTGCGTTCAGAAACTATGTTTGTTCAAACTTTGAAATCTGCCATTGGACACTCTGTATATATGTATATATATATATATATATATATATATATATATATATATACATATATATATATATATATATATATATATATATATATATATATATATATATATATTAATATAATTTTGTGATAAAAATCGATACGCAGAATTATGTCATACCAGTAAAAGGTAAAATGGGACAATGTATAAAAGAGAGACAAGTGAAAGTGAAAACTAAAAAATGGCTACTAAAAAATCCGCACTGCTTGCGCTTCTAACGACGCCCCCCGCGCCCCTCTTGTGTGTTGCGTTCAGAAACTATGTTTGTTCAAACTTTGAAATCTGCCATTGGACACTCTGTATATATGTATATATATATATATATATATATATATATATACATATATATATATATATATATATATATATATATATATATATATAATATAATTTTGTGATAAAAATCGATACGCAGAATTATGTCATACCAGTAAAAGGTAAAATGGGACAATGTATAAAAGAGAGACAAGTGAAAGTGAAAAATGCAAACGTTTATGTAGAAAGTAGTAAAAATACTGTTGTAAAAAAAAATTTCAAGCGTTTACGAGAACGAATGAAACTGTTAATAGAGGTTGAGGTATTTGTGTACTATTTAAAATAAAAGTGACAGCTAGGTATGCAGATGACTATTGTATTGTTGAAGTGTCAGAAACAGATAAAAGGAGCACTTCGCAAGATTCATAAACGAGCTGCAGACGTTTTAAACTGTTATAAAATTATATTGACTAACATAGTTATAATTGTAATATTGAAATATGATGGTTTTACAAAGTTAGTAATGTTTCCATTGTTATACAAGAGTGCTTTAAAAACATTAGTCAAGTACATCTCTCTCTGGCGTTATACAAAATAAAAGATACAAAAAAGACTTCCAGAAATTATAGGGGTATGTGTCTAGTAAGTGTGGAAAGGGAGTTTTAGATTACGTGTGTTCAAAAATGCGACTAAATACGGGTAAGAATAATGGAATCAGGTCTTCGCATTCATATCTATTTGCCTACTATAAATTTTAATATTGACAGATTTTTGTATAATATTAGTGTATTGTCGAATAAAATAGTATTACATGTCTCAAACGCATTAAGTAGAGTTCCGTAGTTGTGGAAGTTAGCCGAAATAATGTCATGCGAAAGTTTAAAAAGCCTTCAAGGAGTAGGTTTATGACACCTTACTCGGCGAAATACGTAGTTAATAATATTTTTTCTCCCCATTCTATACGTGCAGACTGTAATCTTTTCTACACTTTTAATATGCACCACCTACATAAAAATGTCTTACATACATATATAAAATTGTAGTGTCTATATTCAGATATAAAACTGCATGTATAAGGTTATGACAGACGTATGGACAGACGGGGGGACGGACGGATATAGTGAAATTATAAGTGTCTCTTGTTTTGCTACAAATCCCTAAAAATAAATATATAACAACCAATCAAAGTTAAACCGTGAATAGTCTGAAAATAAGTTGTATGGTAATGCGATAAAACGCTGCATATATTTTTATGTTTGTTATAGCAGGTTGCAGAAGATTTTTTAAATTCACTTGTCTCTAAAAATCTCGCAGTTTATTCTGCACACTTTTATAGCTAGATACATTTGCTTTTCGTTACCTGACGTTTTAGAGCTCTACATGCCAGAAAGAAAACACGAAACTCATAAAATCCCAGACCTTTCGTCCGTCAGTTCGTCTGTCATAACCGTTTTGATACAGAAACATAAAATGTTACATTATGGTTAAGTATATTAAACGCATATATTTCAGTATATTAAACGCATATATTACGCATATATTTCAGTAGTTAATACTCAGAAATATTTTTATGCAAAGATAAAGTTATAAAGACCCCAAAACAGTTTTTTTTTAATTTCATGCAATATTATTCCAGAAATATTGTTGAAAACGTCCGTAATAAATATATTCCGAATATTCAAAACTTTTACCGTCAAAATTATGTAAAAAAACAGTGTTACTAAATTTTACAGGAAAGCTATAGCAATGATCCTAGTTTTTTGAAATGACTGCATAGTTTTGGATATACTAGGGAACAAATTTATTTACATGGTGGAGGAAATATTAATATTTTTTGTGTATAATTTTATGGGAATACTATTTAGAATTAAATATTTATGTGTGTGTGTGTGTGTATGAAGTCTTGGTAATTCTACTAATACTAACAAATTCTATTTTCTTTAACTCGCAACCGAGTAGACTAGTTAATATTGAGTGCTGTCTGTCCAAATCCATTTCCGTCGAATGTTACGTGCGCTCAAATTACCGAGTGAGCTACGATATTAGTACCCGAGTGAGTACTCTGATATAATCACATGAGTGTACTCACTTCAAGTGACTCGTGTCGTGTTGACGCAACTTTAAGTGTGAAATACTGCTTGCTGGAGGCATCATTAGAGTGCGCGAGGGGGCTAGTATAGTTGGACGCGTTTAGTCGTTGAAAGGGTTTTTTCAAAAAATATTAATTAAATGTCATGAACAGTTTTCCGATATAGGGATCCGTTTACGAAATCTCTATCCCCACCAGCTAAATAGCTATTTTTTAATATCTTAAAAGTATTTACAATAGCATTACGTATGTATAAAGAAATTAAAAGGAAAATTGTCACAGCTAAGCAGACTACACTAGTTTCCGATTAATAGTCGACTAACATATGGCATGAAGTTCTGTAAAAAGTTTATAGAAACTCAATACGAATGACTTGAAGCGATTGGAAATATGGCTTTATGTTTTAAAATGTATATTGATTATGTCTGTAAAATATATACTAGGCAATGTGTTTATATATTTACATGTTCAGAAATAATATAATTATTTGTAAATAGTCTAATAGAAATACTGTACCTTTAAATGTTTATAACTGCCTAAATGTGTACAGAACACTCGTAGTGCGTGTGAGTTAATTTGCATTTTACAGGTTTTTATCAATAATTTTATCTACCGCGAGATTTTACCTTTGCTCATTTTTTTCATTCTGATTTGTAGCGTTTATCGGAGTTATTTAGTTGCCAAGTTATTCCGGATATGGCGTATTAGTATAACATGGTTTTATTTTGAATTTTCAGAAAATTTTTATATAATATATAAAAATTTTCTGAATATTCGTACTGGTTTTTTGTAGTTAAGACGAAACGATGAAGTTAAATATTGTTTTTGAAAATAAAGATCAAATACAACATTTGACTTCGCCTTGCGATTAAAGACGCGTAATTATAATCTATTCTATGAACGAATTTACTATAAATACTATAAAATGTGAAATCGTGTGGTCAAGTAAGCTAAGCTGCCGAGTATATAAGTTACAGGAACTGGTGTTACAGTTAAATAATATTCAAGAACATTCGAGATTTGACATTTTTTAGTATTTTAATATTGCAGTATAACTCTACAGATAAGTATTAACTTTCTTAATGTTTCGAATGGTGTATGTGTTATATGTTGTTACCAGCGACATGAAATTATGTTCTGATTCCAGAAAAAGTCTTATCACTGTCGCTAATATAATTTTATTTCAAAACGAAGGAAGTTTTCAGTTCGAGACACGTAACTATGTGTTTATAGTGACGCCAAGCCTACAATATGTATTATGTCTAGCAATTTATGAGACAGATGGAACTTTTCTCCAAAAACGTACATAATTAAAAATACTCTCTTATCATTATATATATATATATATATATATATATATATATATATATATATGTATATATATATACATATATATATATATATATATATATATATATATATATATATATATATATATATATATATGTATATTGCTAAACTTTACACTCTCATTCGTGTGTCACAGTACAAATAACGAGTTTTATATTTATACTACATTTCATCCTTCAAAACTTGATGTGGCTTGCAAATTGGCACCGATAACTTGTATTCTCAACTAAATGTATTTAATATCACAAAATAATAATTAATAATATAAATAATAATTTTCAGGTCATATCCAAAATTTATCTGCAACAGAGTAATCAAATCAGATTATAGATAGACCAAACCGACTAATTATCAATGCCGAACGAAGAATAGGTGATTACAAATGAATACCTAATTAAATAAATTCGCTACGTGAATCTATAAATAAAACTTATTAATCAATAATCAATTAAAGAAAAAAATAAGCCTGTCATATTG
This sequence comes from Druceiella hillmani, assembly GCA_039881145.1. Classification (NCBI taxonomy): domain Eukaryota; kingdom Metazoa; phylum Arthropoda; class Insecta; order Lepidoptera; family Hepialidae; genus Druceiella; species Druceiella hillmani. The sequence goes on along the minus strand of JAYKKI010000003.1, from coordinate 24,301,394 downwards.
ACGTGTAAAAGAGATAGAACGTTGCGCTCAACCATAAACAATTGGGTCAATGTGTTCAACCACAACAATGACTCTTGCGTTAAGCCGCTCCGCGATATATGATGATACACATCGTTTACAAATTAAATTATGAAAAAAGATAAAATAACTCGTTATTACACAGCCTTATCTTTGCTGTTGTATTATTTGATGGCGGATTGTATCTTAAATAAAACTAATATTCGCTCATTTGCATTGCGAAAAGTTGAACGCTGTGCAATACATCAAAGCGATACGACACGAAGCGCTGCGTTGCGTTTGGGGTGATTTAGATGAGATAAATTCTCATTTATCCACAATTCGATTTAAGAATTATTAATTACGTGAATACCAATAATTATACTGAATTATTAATTATATAAATTATTCTCATCAGCAGGTGTATAGGCACAAACAAAAAACAAAAAATTATCTGTCCTTACTCTACTGAATTAAACCTATATTGCGACATATATGTTGTGACCAGAATTACTTACTATCAACATCTCTTTTGTAAACTAATTTAGCCGAATAATCACTTTAAAAAGTTATTAATTTTCAGATATTCCTTAATTCCATGTAATATCTATTAAATTTAAAATTTAATATTAGTAACAGTTGTGAAAATACCATATAAACTTTGACTATGCCAAATCTTACGCTCCACAGTGCGTGTAATATGCTTAAAAATGGGTACAAAGTTTTCTCTTCACGTATTGATATATAAATGTTGATTTCTAAATATTGTTGTGACTTAAAGAACAAATATTAATCTATTTAAATATTAAGGTATATAAATTCTTCTTTTCAACAATAGATATGTTTATTACTATCGTCCATTTCTTTAGATTATTCAGCTCTTCAATACTATGTAAAGCTCGAATGCATAAAGCTGAAAGCGCATGCTTTCCAATTACATTAAATAATAACTCATTATTTAATGTAATTGGAGAGCAGGTGATTATTAAATGAATTCTCAGAATCCTTGGTTTGTACAAATTAATAAGAGATAAGGCAATTAGCATTTCTATAACATCACTTTTTCGTATTCAACGTCAGTCAAACAGTGCATTGTGCGACGTGGCGATTATAAACACCTAATTGAAATTTTAATATCCAACGTTATGAGTATTATATGACTGAAAAAAAATATCGATCATACTGGTAATTCAGTGTTTTTCGTATTTTTTTATTATTGGGAAAATTTTTGAAAATGAAAAAAAAATTAATAATAAATTTTTCTTCCCTTACACATGCTTAAATAAAAAATGTCATAGGTTATTTTCATTTCATATTTTCAAAAGAAATCCGAAAAATATCTTACTATATCTATTAACTAACAAATAACAACGTCATTTATTCTTTTTCGTAAGTCCATGTTTCCAATTGTTTTAAATTTTGTATTAATACACATCCTCCGTTAAACAAGATAAATGCAGCTCTATCGTTTGTCACGTTATTGCCCATCTTATCCATATTCATCCATATTATCTATTGCCCATCTAGAAACAACTTACATTCATAATGAGGAATGAACATCACTTATCTCGCTTTGCTGCGTACTCGTCGCAACTAATTTTAGCACGTTTTTGCTTTAGATTTTGTTTTGTGAATTTGTTTTAATCATTTTGGTATTTGACGACTTGAAACCGTACTATATGGACTTCACGAGAATATATTAAATACTTTGATATGTCATGAATATAGTATCCCGTGTGTTTAGTGTTCATAGAAATGTAAACCACCTTCTTTTTTATAAGGTTGAATTTCTGTACCAAACATATGTAAAAAAACTACGTTCGTGATGGTTAATAAACTTTCATTGAAATTTGACCTTTAATCTACCAATACGTTTAAAATCTGTGAAGAAAAAGATATAAAAGACTTTTGGTGCAGGAAATAGAATCAAGTTACAAATATAAAAGCCTTCTAAGGTAATCTCTTGAAACTTCTATGATATTTGAAAGCGAATATTAGAATATATGTTTTTACGTTTTTACTAGGTTTGAAAAGAATGGAGTAAACGAAATTCAAAGTTAAGGGCTAAGATTATACTAAATAACGAAAGTTGTTAGATTTTCTAAAACATGTCAAATTACGAAGTTTGTTATTTTAGTGTTTTTTGAAATACTATTTGCTATAACTGATACACTACTGCAATTTTCGGAATTATTGAGTAAAGTACTGCATATATTCTTATTTAGGCATCTCTTTCATGGTAATTTGAAGAGCAGTACAGAACTATGTGCGTTTATAAAAAAATATCTTAATATTTATTCTAAATTTTAAATAATAAATAAAAATTGCAAATTTAAGACTATTAAAGAATATGAGTCGTTGATTTTTTATTGGAGATATTCAAAGTTTTTTATGGAATGGTCATTATTGAGATGAAGTGGTTCTACTGAGCTGATATTTTCAGATTCTTCCAAAGCCAAAGATCAAAAAGTGTTTATGTGTCAGTCTATTTTATTTCAAGCAATTCGTCTTTTTTCACTTTCGTTTGCATCTGATCGAATTATATTACCTATTCTGCGGACTGTCCTTTTACTTTAAGTTCATAATGAGATATTCAGATTCAGTCATCAGTTACTATGTTAAATAGAGCAACTGTTTTCTTTCGCATTTTTGTATTATTTTGCAACACCAGTACATATGATAGTGTTTTTGGAGATTCTTTTAAATTGTAGGGATTTGTTTGATTGTCGGTCAAGCAAACACTCATTAAACGTAGTAGATTTTTTAACAGATAGCGTCTGTGTTGGATGTTTTGTGCTTGAGCAATAGAAAATATAGCCTACGCCTTCACGACACTGGATGGGCTTCATCATCGAGTGCTATCGAAAGTCTATCGTAATTTCATAGCATAAAATAATTTCGGGCAAGCATAAAATAGTATTTCCTCATTGTCTATATCTCTTAAAATTGTTGAAATAATTTGAACAAATAATGCCAATTGAACATTTTAATTAGATTTTCGTGTACACACTTTTTCACCATTTCAAATATGTGGTTAAAAAATTAGAGGGTAGGAACACATTGTACGTTACTTTAAAACTTAATGGTCCACAAATAAATCCCGATTTTATTTTAAAGATATTTCTTTTGATAGTCCACTCGATGGGACTTTACGAAAAAAAATATTAATCCTCACTTTAATATTTTCTACACGCTAATTTTGATCTCCTTATAAAGCAACTACTTGAAAAATTTCATACACATAAATATAAAACTACGAAACCCTTTGGGTTGACAGACGGATATGACAAAAATATAAGTTCCTTGTTTCATTGCGACACCTTAAGAATTATTGATTTAAACTTTTTTGGCGAATGCGTGGCTGCCATTCCATCATAAACAAATAAATTTGAAATTGAATACGAAAAACTCGTTATATTTCAGGATAATATAATATACTATTTCAGGAGAATATAATGAATAATCAAGAAGTTCCATTTTATAAATTTTATTACAGCTTTTTAATCGTAAGCCTAATCTCTCTAGCCTCCCTTAAGTCCAAGTACACAGATCCAAAGACCTTCAGTGTCACTTGATATACGTATAAATATATTCCGGAGGCATACTATAGAATTATTACGTGGTGCCTATTTATATTATATTTTTTTCCTGTAATCAACTTAGAAATAATTTTGATACGAAATTATTACCAGTAACCATACTATATCACGTAAATAGAAAATAATAAAACGGGCTATTAAGTGGAATCTTGATCAGATATTCGATTTTATACCGCATCCATGTAAATATCAAGTACACTGACATTTTTTGTAAAATGTTGCTAGGCGTAATTCCAGGAAATATTATAATTATCATCCGGTATGTGTAAAGCTTAGCTCCAAGTACATCAATCAGCGTATCTTGAACTGTAAACCTTGTTGCAATGTGGCCTTGCAATATAGTGAGGCCGAAACAAATTATTCGTTTATGTATATATTACGAGTTCAAACTTGTTTCCAATGCAGCAGAAACCGCGGGGAAATAACGAACTGCTCGGAAAATTTTTTTCTTTCGCGCGACGAAAGACTTACTAAAATCTAAAGTAATAACGTAACTAAAGATTGGCGTATGCGTCCAGATGTGGAACATCATTGTCATTAATTGAGGCAGATTTGAGGACTGCTCCCTATTAAGCCTTCTCTTCTTAAGTCGTTATTAAGTTATAAAAAAAATCTTTACGTCTATCATGTTGATTAACACAATGTATTAAATAACTTTTCAAAACATCACTGGCTGCCCAAAGAGATCGAAAGTTGTCAAAAATTGCTAAATCTGTCTAGTTTTTGAGTCAAGGAATGATATGAATTGCGCAGTCCAGCCTTCGTGTCTATGAATTTTTAAAAATGAAACCATTACTATTACCAACACCAGTTAAAATTAATGTGTTCAGAAGAAATTACTGCAAAAGTAGCCTGAACTAGCAGAGAGGAACAAAAAGTCTATAGCAGAGAGGAAGTTTTGTTGTTACAACGCCCTCGTCATTTGGCAGGGATATATAACATAATGAGATTAGGTTGGGAGATTATGCTTCATCCGCCAGAATTGCTGGATGTATTACTGCTTGATTTCTACTTATTTCTTAATCTGGATAAACATATAGGAAACACACATTCCATAAATGAGGATAAGTTAAAACAAAAAGTGACACGATATCTACTTAGTCAAAATCAAATATTTTCAAATATCGGAATTTGGAAAATATTTAGGCACCGGGAGAGTCATAGAAGATGAAGGGTTGAGAATCGTTGCAAATCAAGTCAGTTTCAGACCAAAACGCAGGCAAAAACTTTTCGGGATACATGATATTTGAACATACTTAAACCTTATAAACTTATAAAGAAGACAGCTTACGGTCATGTGTCTTTTTTGGGAGACCATTTAAAAGGCAAGAATGAGAAAAGCCATTGTAGGGCTGGTGTCTTGCGATGAAATACGTTAGGAAGAATTTTGCATATCCAGAATTTTTGGAGAAATAATTTAAAAATTTTGAGTTATTGATATATTTCATTTACTTACATATATGAATCTATTTGTGGTATTATACATTTATAGACCCAATGTTATAGTAAACAACGGGTAATATCTGAAAATTACTGGACTAATTAAACGTTCACATGACGGTTCTTTAATTCTTGAAGTATCACGGGCTATACGTAATGGAATGATTAATTGGAAAAAAATTATATTCCGACTGGTCAAAAGCGGAGTTGCGTCACTGGTTTACATTAATGAAACGCTGACATAGTTACGTGGATGAGAAGATTAGAATACCGCGTGATTAAATACTAAATGTTCATTTTAATAATTTGTTTGAAAGCTGCTGATAAAAATGAAGATATTATACATGTTGAAATATGAAATTCTTTGAAGATATTCCAATTTGGAGTATATGAAATAGCAGTAGGTTAAAATTATGAACGGCATTTATGCAAAAGTTTTTATAAACATGAATACTTTTGCATAAATTCTGTTCATTCAGATACTGGTTATATAACATTAATAATACGTATTCTTATATTTAAATAAAAATATTAATTTTAAATTTTGAATATGATTCATATCTTCAGATATTTCATTTTTGAAATTTTTATTTTTTGTCTCATAAGAAGTTGGGTTCAACTTTATGTTTGTCCACATTTACATTTTTCCAAATTATAATGGGAATAGCAAATTAATATAATGTATTTACTTTTTTCATTATCTTAAAATTTGTAATGATAATTAGTAATTTTAAACATTATGTTATTAAGAAAAAGACGTAAAAAATTACTTGGTATTAAGAAAATAAAGCTGGTGAATGCGTGACGAGAGCGTTACGAAAAGTGTAATCGAACGGAAGTTGAGAGGGAGATATAAGATAGTGAAGACAGAAAGACTCTTTTTCTCTCATAGCCAGTTATGTTTCGTATATCTAAGACACAGTGCAAGCCTATTGTCTGTATCACACTGTAGGAGCAAGAGAGAGCAGTGCGCGCGCACATTTTCTTTCTCTCTTCCTCTGATAGCCAGTGCATGAAATATATGTATATATATATATATATATATATATATATATATATATATATATACACACATGCGAGTTTGCTAGCGTTACGCGAACCGTGATTTTTTGATTATTTTGTAATTTCATTTCGTTCTTGAACAATTTTATAAATTATTATTTTGTTCAATACATTAAATATTCTACTTTTAAAGTGAATAAAATTGTAAATTCAATTTAATGTTCATATTTTGTGAATTTGAAGTTTTACTTCAGTCGTGTGGTCTAAAGCACACTCGTTTTTTTTAAATTTTCAGCCCTTGCTAAGAATAGAGTCCATAATGAAGGTGCGCGCGCACAAAGAAACAGACAAACATTCTAAAAACTGTTATTTTAGGCTTAGTAGCGTGTCTTTAGTGTGCACTTAGTTTTACTTAAAAACTAAGTTTTTTTATGATTTTATTATATGTATAAACATAGGTAAGTTTAATTGATATATATGAATGAGAAAAACTGATAAAATAATTTGCGTGTGTTTTATTCGTAGGAAATTATATGACAGGTTTTACTAAGTGCATTTGATTTTCATTAATTTGTTTGTATTACTAGTATTTGTACTGATAGATTGCAGGGAAAATATTAAAAAATATAATTATATATTAAATAGTTGTATATTCGACACTATATTTTTTTAATTACTGTGAAAGAAGCATGATAATTTAACTACAAGTAAATCCGATATCATTATTTTTTACTGGTAGTTAAATGATCAATGATGATGCATTTTTTGAATTTTAGTCGAGCCGCAAAATATAATGTATTTTCTCTCTTCATTTTCTAAAATATTACCAAAGAAATATGACGCTATTTTTTTAAAAATAAACGAAACATTACATTTTGTTTCGAGGATTTTTACTCGATGTTATCATTAAACACATTGGTAAGTCTAATTCGTTCGTTCGTCGATTAATTAATTAGAAAATGTTACTATCAGAGTGAAGATTTAAATTGTCTCGTTCAATTTATCCAAGAAATATCTGCAACGAAATTATAAAATAAGGTGAGAATGTTCTAAATTTATGTTCTCGTGCAATAAAAGTGTCAAATCAACGTTCTCTTGCAAGAACCGTTTACAACTTTATGATTAATACCTATCAGTACTAGCTTTGGCAGTGTGAACATTGCCTGTGTTCGTTGCTAATTTCCTTACATGTTCGTCAACATTCACAGCAGGTGCTGGAAACGTCGGGCAGTAGGAGTAAAAATATGCAAGTGATCGATCGCTAGACGTATGTCGATCATCGGGCAGATCGCGGCCGTGCGCGGTGACGGCGTGCTTCGCGTCGCGTAGTGAGCAGGGAACAATGGGCGCGGGCCAGTCCCGTTAGAGCGCCGGCGCTGCCTTGCCCGCTGATTAGCCGTATGACCCGTGACACTGTCCGTGGCGCACCGGTGCGTGCGTGGCACCGCGCAAGGAGGCTTATATTGCACGGATTTAAACTCGAGTTAGACTTCCTCCCACTGGATACACAGAGTAAACAATGTATTTCACTACAATTAATCACTTTAAAGACGTATACTACTGACAAGAAGGTACATATAATCTTGTCCGTACTAAAATATGCCTAACCTCATCCATCATGATTAGTCAAAGAATTTAAGGTAACGAATCAAATCACTTGTAATTAATATTAGTAACGATAATGAATCTACCGCGACGCTCAAAGATTAATTATCAATTATGATCAGTCGATTGCGATCTTTGCTCAGAAGCATAATCTTGTCACGATTTGAATTTTTTGTTCGATAGCCACAAGAGTTGTTGCTAGTGAACTGAAAATAATAATACAAGAAGAAAATTATGCAGTATTTATCTATTAAAATGTGTCCAAATCCTCGTCTACTTCCAGCGAATTTTCCTATGAACATCGTATTATACGTAAGAAACGTGTAATACGATGTTCATAGGAAAATTCGATTCAACTATTACTTGGCTATTATAATTAAGCAGTGCCAAAATATTTAATACTTACATTTAAGAAGAGATGGGCATACCGTATTTAATGTAATATGTAAATGTACCAATCTCCAATTACGATTCTCAGTAGTACTCACGGCCTTGTTAAAAAGTTGTTGGATGCATTTGAAGGTACTTACAGGATATTTTAAGGGACCATAGAAGTCCCTTATTTTGTATTAGAAGTATGTTACGGGTATCTGGAGGAGTTCTAAGACAACCCGGGTGAAAGATGAGAATAGTATCACGTTTTACATTACTAAATCCTGAAGTATGTTTTCAATTGATATACAAATTTTTGAAAAGAAAGGAAGAAAGAGAAACACTATGAATAAGCATCGCAAGAAACTAGTACTTATTTTGTAATATAAGTCTCTTACATACCTTTAATACAAGGTAATATGAGTGCCATATGAGTGCCGTAAAAGTCTGACGTATTATGGATCCACGTTGTATCCACATATCTGTTTGATGCATCTACGTCCAAGCACATGTAAATAGGTAATTGACCCTAAAAGGGTATATTTTATTGACCTTTACATTGGGGAAATTATAATTAGAAACTTGTTTCGTGTTTGAAAATGAATTCTATCTGTTTCATTTTAAAATCAATTCAAAACATTCTTTAAAAAAATTTCAAAATGCAACTTTTTCTTCTCGTCATCCAAACAATCGTTATATTTAAAGAAGCAAAGTCGACGTTAATAAAGCAATTTAAATTAAATTGTGAAATAGGTTTTAGAATATTTGTTATCGGGTTGGAGATGCATTGATCTTTAGGATCTGCGGGTTTTAAATTAGTATTGCGGGCCTCAAGAAGAGACTCTTTCATTGGTTTCCTAGTTCCAACTCTTCAGTCTTGATACTGCAGGTGTTCTGCCTGCTTAATCCGTAAGACCTGAGCATCTGCTACTTTTTGATTTCAGTCCCGACGCTGCAGAGGCCTATTCTAATCATAAGACTTGAGGATCCACTGTTTTTAAGTTAGTATTTTAGTCAAGTAGTTCATTGAACTTTGTATTCTAATTCCTCGGCTTCATGTTGCAGTGGTTCGACGTGTTTTGTTTATGTTAACTCTTATCTCCGGCATTAATTACACAATTTTGATGATTTTTTTCTCTCACCTTGACCCCAGTTTGGACACGTAAAATTTGCTTAAATTTGATAATGGAATAGCATAGGTTACGCGAACGAATTTGGATGATGTAGGTCTAAAGAAAATCTAATAATAAAGTCTGCAAAATGTTCACAAAATGAAAGGCGGCATGAAAATTTTCTTATTAGGGTACAATGATGGAGGCAGAAGATTGTGATAGAAACTCCTCACTGATGGGGAGGAAACTCATCGAGATTGGAATTTTTTTACTTGTGAAAATAACAAAATATATTTAGGTAGGCACATACATGTTCATACAAAGACATGAATCAAGTAAGAAATTATTATGTACGTAGCTAAGAACGTAAATACATGTGTAGACAAATGCATGAAGTGATTAATAGACAGGCACGTACGTATGTACAAGTATATACACAAGCTTTAAGCACTGTCTGTGGTGAAGTCAAACGAGGGAGTGTGATTTTTATGTTTGCTTGTGTCTATGGATGAATGTATGTGTACACATGCACGTATGTATGTAGATATACATGAATACAAATAGATTTATTAAAAGTCACAAAGGTCTATTTCGATTTCAATAAATGAGATATTATTAATATCGAATTCATCGTAAGTTCGTGACATTTTGAGCAATATAATTAGGTACTACAATGAATTGGAAAATTTAAACAACGTTAAGTAACGACCGAATAAGGGCACTGAATACTTAGTTAGAACTTTTATATGAAAATACTCCTACTGCCAGAGACTTGGAGTCGTTTCCAAGTGAAACATAGTAACTCAATTTTGTGTGTGTCGGTGGGCATATACGTGAAAGAGAAGAGAAGCGTCAAATTGGCACCGACTCCAAAAATATCTAGCACTAGCAATATTTTGCGAATTTATTCACGTTCGGAAACGATATTGTACCGCCAAAGTTTAAAGTATGTACTTGTATTTTCATTACTTTGTACTTTGCCGTGCACTAATTTGGTGGTTATTGGAAGTCAGTTCAATATTTTTGTAAGAAAAAGTTTTATTACGTTGACTCGAAGAAGAGTGAGCTTGAATGGCCTAATATATTTCCTATGAGCATATATGGTTGTTTGTTACGTAATCTGATAAGTTCTGGATTAGCAGATAAGCTCGTTTGTACTCGCTCGTTTCTATACGTAAAATGAAACTAATTCTGGTACTTTCACTGTCATTAATTGAAAAGACAATTGTGAACTTTCTACCATAAAGGTAGGGGTGGTAAGTTTTACATCCGAAGATAATCGCGAGTAATTCTTTCTCGGTTCTATTATAGTTACACTCATTTTTATTTAAAGTTCTGGATGCAATGGCTATTGGTTTATCTTTTCCGACTTCCCCTTGAGAAAGAATTGCACTTATAGCATAATTGGGCGCGTCACAAATCAACACAAAGGGTCTGGTAAAACCTGGGTAGTGGTAGTACTGGGGCGGTGATTGATAAGTATTTCAATTCGACGAAGGCAAGTCTTTGTTGGTTTTCCCAGAAAAAATTGACATCTTTCTTTAAAAGATTTGTCAAGGGTTTAGCAGTTAAAGGATTTAGCATATTAAGATTTAGGCAGGTTTAGCAGTTTAAGCAGCTAAAATTAGGAATGAAACGGCGATAATAAGAAATAAAATCAAGAAATGACTTAATATCATAGGACATTTAGGAACAGGGAATTCCGAAACAGCTTTTAGTTTATTTGGGTCAGGTTTTACACCTTCATCAGTGATGATATGCCCTAAATAGGCAACCTCTTTGAGCAAGAATTCACACTTGCCGTGTTGTAATTTCAAATGAACTCATGAAGCCGTTGGAAGACATTTGAAAGATTACTAATGTGTGAAGTTAAATCATAGGAGTAGACGATTATATCATCTAGATAAACAAAACATCTAATACCTTGTAGGCCAGGCAGAGTAGAGTTCATAATTCTTTAAAAAGTGGAGGGGGGGGGGTGTTCTTTAGTCTGAAAGGCATGCGATTGAATTCAAAGTTTCCTTGTGGGACAGAGAATACTGTTTTAGAAGAATCTTCGGGGGACATTTTTATTTGGTGAAACCCGGAAGCAAGGTCTGAGGTACTAAAATATTTGCTTTTACCTAATTGTTTTAAGATTTCGGATATATTTGGAATAGGGTAGGAATCGCCGATGGTTTTACTCGTATCGTTCAATTTTCGGCAGTCTATTTCAACACGCCATTTGCGATTTCCGGAAGCGTCGAGTTTCTTGGGGACAATCCATATAGGCGAGGACCACGGGGACACGGTAGGTTTAATTATATCTTGTTAAAGTATCTTGGTAATTTGGGTTTGAACTTCCTGTTTATGACATTCTGGGAATGATATTACTTTACGTGAATGGGAGTAGAAGTTGTGCTTTTGATTTCATGCTTCATAGCATTTGTACAGGATAGTTTGTCGTTAGGGAGGTGGAAAATATCAGAATAACTAGAACATATTTCGTGTAAAGAGCCGGATTTTTCTTGATGCAAATGGAACACACGTAATGATTCGAGAAGTTTCTGGGTTCTTACATAGTTATTAGTTAGGTTATTTATGGAAAAGGTATCAGCATTGTTTGTCTGTATTTCATGTATGTTATCGTCCGTGGCTGAGAGTTTTAAATTTAAATTAGAATTGACTGATATTGGGGATTCAGAGACATTAACTACTGATATATTTATGCGATAATTTTTTTTGACAGCTACTTTGTAGTTCGCTATGAATAAAGATTCGACAGGGTTTTGATCAAGGATAAGACTTTCTTTTAATACAGGATTAATAATGGAATATTCAATCATGACTTCACTTCGGGAAGGAATGTATATACTTCGTCTTTAAATTGTATTTGTACTTCAAAGTTATTAATTTTTAAGATGCTAGCAGTGTAATCGATATTGCCTTTCTTTTGCTTAAACATGTCATTACCCATAATTCCGTCGTATGGTACCTCTAATTTATCTATAATATGAAGGTGGTAGGAAATAGTTTTATTATTACAATTAAATATTACGGGTATGTGGCCTTGAGTCATAATGGGGCTGCTAGGTACATCAATGCCTTTTATTTTTACTTTGTTTCGTGTAATTTCGGGCATTATTTCGATGGCTGATTTCTTTATTAGGCTAATTAACGCGCCAGTATCAACCAAAAAGTATAAGGGTTTAGGGGAAACAAAGGTCTTCAGGGTTAAACAATTGTGAATGATCTTTATAGGAAATAGGTAAAGTTGTAATTTCGTCTTGCAGTTGGCTATCTTATCGTCTAACATGCTTGTGAACAGGAGATATAGAATTGTGAAATAAAATCGGGTTCTTGGTTTGTTCACCTGACTCAAAGAAGCAAAGGGTTTATGAGAGGCAATGTCATCGCGAGTGTGAATTTGGGGCTGGCTACCCGGTTTGTTACTACGCAATGTGAATACATTGGAATTAGAAATATATTTAGGAGTGTTGTTTTTTTATTTAAATAACCCGCACGACACAGATCGGGAAATTTTATTTGTTTAAAGTATCTACTTCATCGATACCTCCTTCTGGGGTGACGGGATCTATATTGTGAATTCTTCGATTGGGATTTTGATCGTGCGTGTTGTAGCGTCGCGGCGAGAAGCTATTAAGACTCGGTCTCGAGTTATTATATTGTCTTCTCCTACAATTGTCTATGGAATGGACTGTAAGTTGTAATACCGGCAAACGATGGGGTTGGTGTTTGAAAAGAATTAGGTAGGACGCGATATTTGAGATGCAGAATGTGTGTTCGGACGGAAGTGGAATAACAGATTCAGCCAAAATAAGTCTCGCTTTCCCAATAACAAATATTGGGAGAGCAAGACTTATTTTGGCTGAATCTGTTTTTTGGAAAAGGGTTGGAATTATTGTTTTTTCCATTCGTGCTTTCAAGTATTTTTTCTTCGGAAACTGCAAAACTGATTGCCTCGTTCAATGTTTCGGGGTTACGACATCTAAATATTGTTGACAAAGTTGGATTTAGTACAGCTAAATCCTCCATCGCGGCTACTCGACTGGCAAGCTCACCTTTTTTCTTTGTGGGTATAGAAATATTTATCTCTGTTAATAGTTTTGATAGACAAGTCTCAATGCGACGAGAAAATTGGTTAACAGATTCATTCCCTTGACTATAATCTTGCAAGTCTGACAATAAATGTGTAATGATTTCTTTCTCCAAATTGATTTTTTAAAAATTCCTCTAATTGGGTCCAGTCTTCGAAATTTTTTTTTATAGAGCACGCGATTTCTGCTCGGTCTCTTGATTGACTTAGAATGTATTTTAAAATAATTTCTTTTTGGAACGCAGATGCTAGGTTTATTGAGTTTCGACAATTATGTAAAAATGGATTAAATTTTTCCCTGGTTCCATCGAATATTCCTATAAATATAATTAGTATGTTAGTATCTACTAGTTGTAGCACTGTGTTTGATTCTTCCTTGCTTTTCGATATGGTAACAATGTATGAGAAAATTAAACAGGTGCAACTAATTTAATTAGGTGTTATGATAAATATCCTTCTCTGCGAGCGGCCTTGTTATGACTAAACGAGAGTTGTTTACGTTAACAATTGATAAGGTCTCTGGGATACAGTTGGCAGTAGCTTATATAATGTAAGAGTTTAATGACTTATATATAATTAATTTACAGTTAAAATAACACTTTCACTTAAAATATAGAGATTTGAGAGTTTGTTGGATTCTAGCACAAAACACTATTTAGTAGAAAAATAGATGAATAACTTACACAATGATGAATAACGTTGTACGTCGGCGCTGTCGTTCAGGATATGTATGATGTAGGATGAGCTGAAGAATTAAAGATTCGCTTTATTGGAAGCGACGATGGAGATGGTGAGACTTTCGCGCTGACATGATGTCAGTTCTAGTTTGTAGTGTAGTACATGTAACGCAGTTTCGTTTTCAGGAATCACAATTATTAGTTATTTAGTTTGAATATAGAATTATATAACATTTAGTAATAATGGATTTAACAATCACATAGTGATTTAATATTTCACTGTGGTTTCTTGGGTTAGAATTGAAGATTATTAGGCCGTTGAAAAAATCGAGGATCTTGCTGATCCCTTTACGCTGCCACCAATTTATGTTATACGGGTTTCGAAAATTAGGTTTTTAGAAGAAATAAAATATTTAAATTTACACGATCGTTTATTTTGAATTTGGTTAGTGGCTAACTGTTCTGGATGGGAGCTGGGAATCGACTGACTGGAGTGCTTAGAGTCGCAAGCAGATCGCGAGCGTCGCGTCGAGGATTGTTGATTAGGTGGATCTGACTTAGAAGAATGATAGGGCTTAGGTTAGTATTCCTTACATGACAGGGGTATAACAGTTCGTTGTTAATTAACTTTGTATGGTGTTATATTTTACTTAATTATCCCAGCGGTAATAAGTGTTAAATTCATGAAATGAACTAAGAGAGACATACGTTTAATTCGATACATTGGCTTCTTTTCATATATTTTTTCTACGTGCTCTTTCGCTTGTCAGTCGTTTGGTCACTGTTTATACCTATTTCATTTCCTAATATTGATATTAATTTGGAATATTAGTTTGTACAAGCGTACACATAATTGAATTTATAATAATTTTTTTGAGAACTGATCATAATAAAGCAAAATATAAATTATTCACATGTATTTGGTACAACATTATACTGCTTAGTGTTTTGTAAACAACTCGTTAATGCACACACGCACAAGTCCGCCAAGTAATCACACGTAGAAATAATTTATTATTGAATAAAATGACAAAGGATAGTGTTTTATATTATTTAGCTACCTAAGTTTAAAAATTTTTGTTATAAATTTAAAACCGTGGAAATTAATTTTTACACAAAAATGTATTTACGTATTTATCTAAATTTTATTTTTAAAATGCCATCCTCGCACCCCAACACATTTCCAGCAACCGACCACAATTGCTTCACCCGGCCACATAAAAAGCGAGGAGTTTTGACGGCACGAGCGTGGCGGCCACTATATGTGACCAAACTTACCAAATAATTCTTGGAGACGACTCCTGATTTGAGACACGGTGTGGGTTGGTACGCTATCATGTTTAAACCACCCAACTCGCTGTCTAGCTAGCAGAATGCTGTCTAAGTATAAGCTCAGTACAGCATCGAGTAACGCGTGATGCCTTGGCGATGTAAAGTAATCTTTATGAAAATGCGGTTAATAATCTCTCCGCCGTGCATACCAGCCCAGACGTTAATGGACCATCTTGTTTGATGAACATGATTGTGAATATCTACCTTTCTGCGATCAATCGTGACAGACACGCAGATTCCATATTGTGTTTTGTGTAAAAAAAAATCATTAGATCAAATAACATTTTCGATTGAACGAAGATTTTTAGTCCCCATTCCGTGTAATTTGCTTTTTCTCGACACTTGAACGCTCGTATTTTTTGGATAGCGTACGAATATTGTTTGCCTTTTTAAACAGTTTTTATGGAATCTCCTAACTCAGTTTAAGCAATCTACCTCAATATCCATTTCTCGAACGGGATTCCCATTTAAAATGATCTATTCCGTATATATATATATATATATATATATATATATATATATATATATATATTTTTTTTTTTTTTTTTTTGAACTGGAACCAGCCGATCTCATTAGAATGATAGATCTATTTATTCTTGTAATGGCATTGGTAATTACTTGGCCTATTCTGGTTGTCACCGAGTCGAGTACCGCTCTGCGTTCATAAGAACTTCGCCAGTATTATAATCATATTTGTCATATTTCGCTGACTATTATGACCAATCAGGAAATTTAAATATTTTTGAATAAATAGAAATGTTTTAATTTATTTACAAATAGTGAAATAATTACCGTTATATTTTTTAAATAGTGAAGTAATTAACGTGATATTTTTATCGATATGTCGCATTCCTACCGAGAGTTGCTTTCATTTCAGAGAGCATAAAAACACGCGTAATTATTTTTTACGATGTCATGAAAAAAATAATTTTTTTCATTTGTACAATTAATATTATCGCAGCCGTACATTTTATGTGACAAATTTTCACAAACCGTTTTTATTATGGTTATCATAAAAATAAGTATTCAATAAATTTTGGGTATAAATTAATTCGTGGGGCGTTCGAAAGTGATTTAGTTCATTTTACTTTAAAAACTAAGGAGTTTGTTAATCGGGCTATAAGCAATTAACAAATTCTACTTGCCATTAATAGAAATAAGTATTAAAAATTGAAACTTCAGTTCTTTTTTTAATACTTTTATTTTTATATTCACTCCTGATTTTATATTGAAAACATTGATAGCTATATGTGTAATCAATACATTTATACAATTTCCACAAATTATTTTAAAAATGGTAAAAAAGCAAAAGTTCACATAATATTTTCAAAATTATTTTAATTTTAATGATTTCTTTTTATATACTAATATTACTAAATAGTAATGACTAACCTACAAACGATAGGCCGTTATATGATAGTACTTTTATATCCTAACTTCAATCAAGCAACGTGTGTATTATCCAACCACCCCTTTAACCACCTCTTTTAACACGTTTTAACTATAATTAGTTGTCCTTATTCATATTTTTAATTATCTTTTTTTATTAATGCCATGGTTTTAGAGATGTTAAATTCGTGAATTTTTATTTTAAAGTTTGCTTATTCGATGGCACTGTGGAGTATAGAAACGATATGTTGTAATAAGATGTAATAACTTCAATAACATTTAATTTATTTATAAATAGATTTTGCTTATTTTGAAAAGCTGCGAATTTTTGTTTATAGATTATAAAGAGATTTATGAAGATATTTTTCCTATCACAAAGAAGTGTCACGAAATTATAAAGGAGGTATTTCATTTGTCACACTAACATAACATCGATATCGATAAGGTGGACTTTTATCGAAGGTTAGAAAATTAATCGAATTTATTCCTTGATGTTAACTTTGAAATTGTCGACTTATTGCTTTATCATTTAGCCTTTTCTTTTGTATATTTATACAAAAGAAAGGGATAGTTAAGAAAGTCAAGTCAACAGCAGCGTCTCTAAGAAAGCTGTTTAAGAGTGATTGTCACATTCCTTACGTTTATCTAATTAATGTTACGGGTTGACTATTACTTTAATCCATTCACGATGAACTGCTACAGATTGAAGCTGCACGCTGTATGATATTTACATACTGTATATAAGTTCCCTCAAAGACAAGACAATCACAAATCTATTGCGGTCCTTCTTTCTTGAAAAAAAGCTATTTCGTATAATTAACAATTTTTAATAAAATATTCAAGTTGCAAATTAGTACTTGTAACATGTAAGGTAATAAATATGCTTGTAAGATGATTTCTGTCTGTTACCATGTTTTGCTCAAATGTTGTCCTATTTATTCTTTGAAATCTCCTGCATGGAGTTTTGTTAACTTCATTACTGCTAGCTTTCTAAGAAAGTAAGTCAATGAATGTGTGCGTTCAAGAATATTTTATAGTGCTGTTTTGAGAAGAGTGTCACTCATATTTCTGTCATTTTAAAAATTTAAACATTTTATTTAAAATTTCTTTTTGCAAATTCATTTATTTGCAGTAGAGAAAATGATCTATATGATTAAGTCTAGAATTTATGTGAATATGTGAACGTAATCCCTTTGGCGAAATATATTTTATCACAAACACGGCAAGCACAAGTTTAGAAAAGTTATATCTGAAACCTATTCTTTCTTTGTTTTACATAATTATCACAGCTTTAGTGACAACTCACATCTTGATCTAATAAGGAATGCGGAAACAAGAGACCACACAAGGAGGAGTGAGTAAGCTCTTAAACTGAGTGGTTTTTCATTCAACTGCTTTTTTATTGGATCATGTGTGTGAGATGTCCATTGATATTACTGCTGATAGTAGTATTTATCGCTCAAACCGTGAGTGAGTGCTAGCCAATCGTTTTCATGGCTGTGGAGCTATGAAATGACTCGAACTCGAACGGAGTCTGGAGTTTACTGTTTTATAGTTTCAATCTGACTCTATTAGATTAAATTTTATTTCATCTAAATAACATCTATTAGTTAATAGCTTTAGATCTGAGTACACCCTAAAGACAAAAAAAGTCGCAGTAATCTTGTTTTATCTCATGGATATAACAAATTGGCAGGCAACTTCTTATATGGAAATTGATTTATTGTTATTAATTTATTTTCTGTAAAGATCTGCAGTCTGAGGGGTCTACGGGGGAAGTTTTTGAGACCTACATCAGACGCTCATACTGCAGAAGGGTCTCTATAGTTTTAGTAGTGAATTTCAAAATAAACGTTATATATTGTTGAATTAAAAAATACGTTGAGGTATGGGTGGTTAAAAATAATATAATGAATACGAGCAAGTTGTCTTTATTGCTTTATCGCTAAGTTACTGTTGAAATATTGTAAATCCATCTGGAGAGAGTTATCTTTCCAACAGTGCAAGATTTGAAAAATTACATAACTTACATGCGTTCCTACATAAGCATAATCAAATTATATTTTATTATAACTCTTTGCATTGAGATGCCCAGGTAAAACTAAATTTTCTTACGTTCACCTTGTACGTAAAAGTATTGTATATATATATATTATATGTATATAATATATATGTGTGTGTACCCGTGACGTTATATTATATAGACATGTCGATAGCGCTCTAAAAATAGTTCATAAAAATAGGATAATCTGTCACAAAACTAGCTATTGGTATTCAATCCATCAAATTATTTTTCATCGTGTTAATCTTGTTGTATAACAATTAATTTCAATTTTTTGCGATATTTATTTTTTAATTATTTCAAATCGTCTCGATGGTAATGGTAAGATAACAATATTTACTTGTTCTTGTTACGTTTGCACCGTGTTAGTATATAGATCAACCTGGACTGCGTCATTATCTATGGGGAATGGGCTAATCTAATTTGTCTTACAACAATTTTATTCCATTCGCACCTATATCGTACTCGCTCACACATTTATTTGTTTATAGTTACGAGTATGATTCTATTTGAAGTCTCCGTATATCGTTTATCCAATTTTTGAACGCGTGTGGAAAAATTTATATGATTTGGGGTGAGTCCTCTTGGAACCACACACTCGTTTGTTTTACAAAGGTATAATAATGAATCTATTTAATTCAATCTTATTACATAAAAGATATACGGGTAATAGTTAACAATTATATTCTTGTGGCCTATTTTTTACTTGGATCTTTTCTAAAGATGTTTCCAAAATTCATCGCAGCCAATAATCAGCCTTTAGTAGTAGATTACAAACTTGTATCGATGTAAACTGTGCAGATAATAAATTTTTGGAAAATATTTAGAGACTTGATAAATTTTAAATAATACTGAAAATAGTAAACTTCCTATTCATTTTACTACAAACAAATTTAAAAACTGAATTTTCGCTGTATGATAAAAAGAACCTTAACTATTTTGTAGAAATGTGACATAATTTTTAAGGATTTAGATTAATACAAATTTAAAAACTGAATTTTCGCTGTATTATAAAAAGAACCTTAACTATTTTGTAGAAATGTGACATAATTTTTAAGGATTTAGATTAATAATGATTTTATCTATAAATACCAAATTTGAGATATTTTTAGCTCAAACTGTAAAGCAAGACTTTAAACGCAAAATACAGAATTACGTAGTAATTACATAAGAAAGTCTAAATTGCTAGATAGGAATCAGAATCAGATAAAAAAATAATATTTTATTTGTCATGAAATTTGCAAAATTTCAAAATTTTTGCTTGTAAAAACCATGTGCAATTAAAAATTCAGAAAAGTATCAAACATGAAAAATAATATAATTAATTATTGAAAAAAAAACTAAAAAACACGCTTTTGTAGCAACATGAATTAATAGATAACTCGGTATAATTTAATTTTTTAAATAAGCTTAAAATAATAATGAAGTTATCGACAAAAATTTAACTTTATCGTAAAAATACATGGGATGCTCTCGATTTACATTTTCATAATAACTCTAACTTTATAAATAGTTAGCGATAAACAAATTTACGACAACTTATATCAACACCCATTTTTTTTACAGCCATATTATTTTTTTCCACCACTTTATTATTATGTCAAGCTTATTCAAAAAATTAAGTTGTATCGAATTGTGAGACATCCTTTCGCTGTATGCCCGACGGGCCAATTACCTTTTTAACGTGAGCTTTCCTCCGACTTACGTTTTCTATAATATATTATATATTTAATAAATAAATAATTATATATTTATGATTCACATAGTTCGATGGGCCAGCTGCGTAATTGTTTTGCGTCATTTTTTCATTTTGTTTTCGACGTTGTCGTAGCTCTCATAGTTTCTCAGCGTTAGATTTTTAATTTTTTTGGATTACTTATAACGCGAGCTTTCTTTTGATATGCGTTTTTTTTATAAGTCCGAGCACATTCCCGATTTATTTTAGACGACATCTTTAATTTTTCGTAATTTTCCATTGTTAACCGACTTCTACCTAAATTCTGGGTTTTTTTTATCGTATCACATTGTCCCTTACTAGTGCTCTTCACAATGATACCCAAATCAACATCAGCTAATCGCGTTTTTATGCTATACTAATTTATAACTTTACACAATACTAATTCGGAACAATCACGCACATGTACCTACACTAGTACAATGACGTCAGAAGCAAAACAAATGATGCACGACAAATACGGACAGATATGCTCTACATGTTGTGGATTTAATCATTGTAATCGCATTTTTAGTCTCGTAGTTATTAGTGTTTGAAATCTGATTATATTTTGTAACGCAAGAAAGTTCTACCGGTTGTTACATACTTAACGAGCGAATAGACGGACCAAATTCATTGTTTTATGCCTATCAAAATGTGCTAGATAAATGTTGAAAAAAAAGTGAAAGAAACATGATAAATAAATACATATATATATATATATATATATATATATATATATATATATATATATATATATACACACACATATATATTTCGTTTAAGACTTTTTGCACTCATAGAAACAAAGATTATGCTATCAAATTATATTGGAAACAGCACTGGTATATGCAACAGACGTACAAATACCGATAACTCCTGAGAGGAGTGATAAATTGTGGGAAAGCTGAGAAATACACCAATCATGCTTACTAAATTGAAATAAGGTTTCTTTCCAGTCTAAATACGAATAAATCTGACTAACTCAAAAAATCAAATTAACAAGAAAAATTAAGCGGAAAAAAGAAAAAAACCAAACTGAAAAAAAGTCACCCGGTCAGCTGTCGTCATCCTACGAGTATGTATGCAATTTGAAAGTGTAATTCGACTTGTATAAACAAATATATTTTTGGAGCTTTTCCTGCACACGTTACATAAATCGTGGTTTAAAATAATTTGTTGTATCTTTTTAGTAGCCTGAAAGAATTGTGACTATTAAAAGAAAACATAATGCATTTTAATATCAATTGTCGGAAAATTTTACATTCACGTATTGTTGAATAATATCAGAATTTTAAATGTTTGTACATTTCACAGTATTTCTACTACAGTATAACAAACATTATTCTGTGATGAAACATACAATCTTTGATTTTTTTTTCATATGGCTGTTTTAAACGATGTTAGGTAGTTGAGGACAAATTTTCGAAGATCTTTTACTGATTTAAATTTTCTTCCGACTAATGAAAAATGGCTATTTAAGCCATTTTTAGACACTTTAGAGTTTCTCTTTTAGTCTCGTTTAAAAAAAATGTAGAATGTCAGAGTATTCACTTAAACATTTTTGGTCGCCTGGAAATATATTATTGTCTCCAAATCTAGTTACTTCATTTCGACCCTACCCAAGTAATTTTTTTAAATCCTCTTTTTGTTTATAATTTAAATTTTATTGTCATCTCTACGGGCAAATAGGGACTCTAAATGTACAAACTCTATGCATCGACAAGAAAACTTATCCAGGATATAATTTGGAAATTTGTCCGGTCAACGATTATTTAGTTTTTGATTTGACTTTTAGACCAAACTTGCCGCTTTCGTCCACGATGCATCTGAATAATATGTTTATTCGTGTCGCAAATCACTCTCAGAAGTGTCGTCAACACGACATGTTGACGACATTTGTTAAACTGTCTAAAATTAAACTTATATCATCCTATTATTGGATTAAAAAAAAATTCCGCTGAACCTTCATTCTTCTGGCGAACTCCAGGTTTTTGATATGAAACTATCTGAAATAATTCTGTTCATCTTCAATCACGTTAATAAAACATTTTTGAATGAACAAGATGAAGCTTTGGATTCCATGATTATTTCATATATGCCGTTCGACTTTATACAGATGAATACGTTGTTGCGGTCAATAAAGTTTATCGATATGGATATATTAAAATTGCTGATCTTCTTGATAAACTTATATTCATTCAGAATGTATTCATAAGTGGCATTCTTAGCCGCAATAATAGTTTTTTCTCAAATCTGTATAAAAGGCCAAGCAATGGTTTAGAACGTGCAACACAATTCAAGCATATGAAAATGAAATATTTTTTTATTTAGTACATATTCAGTTTGACATTTGTCATTACACGTGAGTCGAAATAGCTGGATACCATAGGTGTTTATACGTTGGCTTAATTATAGGAACGCTGTTCCTTTCATTTTTTTTTAGTTTACATGTGGCAACTTCTTCCTTGATATACAATATATCTGGTTCTTTATCGGAATCGCCCCATATTCTCACCACCATCTTTCTCCTTACAGCGACCTTTTTAAATGCTCCTAAGCATTTTATAAACATACCAATATCATATATTATCATTACCATCTATGAACAACATATAACATACTAAACATACCAGTGACAACATTCCCTTATGACCAAAACTGAAATTTTCAGGTGTAATTATTTCGTTTATTTATGAAATTTTCTCTAGGCTTCCTTTAATTGGAATCTTTATAATCGCTATATACGATTTTGCAATGAATAAATTTTTATTCCATATGCAATTGTATATTTTACTTAAGGTAGGAACGGGCCCAGTACACATACATGTCATCGCAATTACTAATCCTAAACTTTCCCACAAGTAAGACGCAAAGTGATCATTAATCGTGGCGCTAATATTTTCATTCAAGTCTGTTTTACCTATAATAAAAAGTAACTATAAATAAAAAGTAACTTTTACTATTAACGAGTTTGGTTATTTTGAGTTTTAGTCTTTTTTACAGTTAACACTCCAAAATGTCTATTAGGAAATTACAGAAGGAATTATTAGGAACAAAGAATTTTTTTTCAATTCCGTATGTATTGTGGTGTATCGTCTGAAAGGGCTATAATAATAAAGGCCTCAAAAATAGTCTTTCTATAATAGCCCAACCTAAAATTATGAAAAAAATAAAGGTTTTAGAAGTTGACGCAAAACTTGTAGGAAAACTATAGCTGTTATTCTAGATCTCATTATTTTTCAAGTTTGCACCATGTTTTTATGCCTGTAAAAGGTATATATTACGTTACCGGATGGTAGGCAATACGTTGCCAAAAATGAATATTCGTAAATAGTTGAATGGAAACGCTGTGAACACCTAAATTTCTCCTCTCGTGCTTAACAGGTTTACATTATTAATAGTTAAGTCATTTTATGCAACATTCATAACTCAATGATGTGGCGATGCTTGCAATAAACCATCGTCTAAAATTATCGGACTTAAGCTGGCCATTGAGAATCTCATTTGAATGGAGCTCCGATCATTCATTGATGGAGGCGGTGACACTTTCACTGAAGTCGGCGGGAGCGCTCGCTGACCGCGGTCACCGGGTCACTCACCCCGCGACCGTGCGATACACGGCCCCGCGGCGCACGTGTGCGTCGCTGCTCGCGTCGATGTGACGCCTCGCACCAGCTAAACGTACTACGTTACGCGTTTAGGTATATTTTGAAACTCGTAATTATGCGAAAGGTGAGAGACAAGGTGTGCCGTATTAATGCGTGATTGCAAACATCGTTGTCACGAAATGACCAGCCTTGGCGATTCAAATCCCAGCTAATATTATAATATGCGAAATATTTGTTATTCTTGCGTGATATTTGTTAGTTATTTTTTGATGTTGCAACGAATCAATGGATCGAATTGATTTTTTGCACGGAATTAGTCGGCTGCCAGAAAATAAAATTGGCTATTTTTTATCGGGAAAATTTCATCCTAATTCTAAAAATGTTTTTGTTTGCTCTTCGTTCATGACCAACGGAGCAATGGATCGACATAATAATTTTCAAAAGATAAGTGTTAGATTTGAAAATACTATACACTATCGTTTATGCCGGAAAATATATCTATTCTAACAGAGGAACGGATCAATCTGATTGTTGCTGTATGCGCAACCTAAAGGGGCAGCAGAACCACTCCCTTAATTCCCTAATTTAGATGAAAACATTTTTGTTTTCATTGTCACTCACATTATAAAGATCCGAAAATAAAAACTTAATTTAATTTCCTCAAATCATTCTATATACATTTAATTTCAAATAATATTAAAGTTATAAAAGTTGACACTTGACGTGTCCGTGTGCACTCCGCATTGGAAAAATAAATAAAAATTATTAAAAGTTTTTTTCTTGAAATTTTACTATTGTCATATATTACTAATTAATATATCTAAATTTTGAAAAATAAAATTAGCTTTGAAAATATCGTAAAGAATAATTTTTGATAATTAAATGCATACGGCCTTTGACGATGCGACGCATCGCGGCGACCCGGGTTCGTTTCCCGGCCGTTCGTCGAACGGGGCTGGACTGGTGTTGTGGTTGGCTGTAAGAGATTGCTCTTGTAGCAATAAGTTCGCCATATGTATAAATTAGATACATTAAAGTAGATAAATAAATAAATAAATATTGTGTTGTGCGTGAAAACAGTGTTAGTGTTACGTTTATACAGCCCGAAAAACATTAGTTTACCGGGAAATGACAATATATTTTTAATAGATATTAATGCGATTTGTATAATGTATGTATTTCGACATAAGTTTGATTTAATCTGTTATTTTAAGTTGTCTTATCAAGGGGGACAAAGTTATTTTGCGTCGATTAGGCAATGGGAAATAATAGAAATAATGTACTCAATAACAGCTCGCTACTGATATTTCATTTATCAGCAACTGAACGCACAATATCGAAACAGATTAAGTCTTCTGACGACACAATACAGTGCTATCGTTGCACAGGTAAATATCATCGTTAATGCTTGAGTATTAAAAAAGAGCACTTTACTTCATTCAATCAGGAATTGCTCACGTCCTGGATACGCCGTAAAAATATTAATACTTGGCAACCTACATTAAACATGGATACCACCGCAAAACCAACCATCAAAACCAACTGCCTTCAACTCCTAGCAGAGCTCAGCTTGAACACATTACTTCATAATAGCAACTTCTTAATACTTATTAATAATAATAACAACCAATATTTAATGGAACTATCGAGAATTTTTTTTCGTGGCAATAGTGAAGTTGTTACCATAATAAAAATTAGGAATTTATTCGACCAAATATTTCTGACCCTCCTGACTATTCTTGAAGAAAAACTATAAAATTCGTTCACTACCTTTATGTATACTAGTCATGAGGCAAATCTAGAAGATGACATCAGAAAAAATCATCTGAAATCAGATCGGTCGTTCAAGAACTTGAATCAGTCTAAAATTAGATCGGTCGTTCAAGAACTTGAAAACAATTTCATAGCGACCATCGACTTTATCACTGCGGAACAAAATGCTCTTAAATTGTAAATTTCTGACAAAAATAAAAAAATAAAAAAAAATTGAAGGTAAATATTAGTCTTCAATCGAAAATATTAGAATTCAAATACTTAAGCTGAAGTCAGAGGTTTGAGCGCATTGTTTCATGTAATATTCTTGTATCTGAACGGAGATTCACAATTTATAAAAGTTTTATTTTTCTTAGTCATTTTCATAACAGTTTACAAATTAAGGGGGTAGGATTTATTTATAATCTTATTACATCATCGCAACATCCATAGCAAATCTATTCAAAAATAGCATTAAATTCTTTATTTATATATATTACGACATTTATAGACGTGTTACAATCGTAATTTTTTTTTTAATAAAAACACCTAGTTTCATCCTAGATAATAATAATGTTACTTCTCGATTTAAAAGGAAAAAAGAAGGAGAAAAATCATGCTAAGTTTTATGAAAGTTTTTCATGCCGTTAAGCGCTATTAAGTAACGAACATATAAATATACTTTTTGTGATATTGATATGCCATGTTTGTGAAGCTGCAGATAATACATAATCCACGTATTACTCCGCTACACGAAATATGCGTATACCAATTCGGTAATGATTCGTCGCTCGATTGCAGAGTTATTAATTGAGAAACATTCAAAATTTTGCAATTGCAATATCAATGTTAGCGGTTTACAGCGCCAGGAGCAGTACATCACACATCACGAGTACCTCTAAATATAAAATTAGACCAAAAATATTCTTTAACTATTACATCAAGGCAATTAAAAAAATGCGTGTCAGCTCCGACGCACGACTGGAGTTTACTAATTAAGTACAATTGTCCTGGAATATATAAAATAGGTAAAGGGGGTAAATAAACGTATCTCTTATGATAGTGAAAGCATACTTGGTAGTAAAAGCATATATATATATATATATATATATATATATATATATATATATATATATATATATATACATATATTCCGTTGCTTCGGACGATGTTCGCAAAGTTTCAGCGGCTTTAGCAAAAACTTCATTTCTACTCGTCGATTGTTGCTCAGACGGATCTGTAGATAATTGACTTAATGTCGATTCATAAATACCACAATTTTTAAATTGCGATACATTTTCGCATACCACTAGAAAGAAAATAAAATAAAAGTCCAATTGAAGGGTTCTTAAATGAATTTTACAATTGGTATTTTTAAAGGTGATTAAATTGCAGTCTACTTTTGTTTGTAATACTGCTTCTTCAGTATTAAATATAAATTCAAATAAAATTCGCTTAAAATAAATCAATCTAAAAATGTTCGGTGCCCCGTTACTATATTAATCGGTTTCTGAAATCACTATAAATAAAAGATTAATTGTACACTTATCGAAATCACCATCGTTTACCTAGATTGAATTGCTGAGCAGAATCGTTTGATGGGACTTCCACAATTGATGGTGATGCTATTAAGGAAACGACAGGGTCAATTTGGATGTCGCTATTCGCGTTTCCTCCGTCGGTGGCCATCCGCTGCTGTCTTTTCCTTGCCAACTTTCCTCTGCTTGGCTTTTATATTAAGCCAAAGTTGGCACAGTTGACTTGCTTTTGCCTTAAAAAACAAATAAAGTACACGTTTCTTAGCACATTATTTACAAAAAGGAAATTACATTCGTACAAACAAATTAATTCTGACTTCATCTCGGACGAGACATGAAATCCAACTACAGAGATTTAATTTTTCTTCATTAACTGCACGGGGAAAAAGCACTGATATATTACATTTATATAAAATCATAAATCACAGATATTATTCGTACCACAAGTTTATGACAATAATACCTCTTTTTATAATCCCATAATTCGAATGTGCCCATTGCATAATGATATTGTTTCTCAACATCCGACCTTGGATACTTTTGAACTGAAATTATTAACATTTAAAAAGGCAATACAAAATATATTATTTATAAATTAAAATCAGTTACGATAGAATTAATGTTTTGTTCAGTATGTAGAAAATAACATAATTCTAAGTTAATACTAACTTTAATAATTGATCAATACATTTTGTAATATATTTAATAACACAAATAACCCTTCAAAATGTATACATAAATACTCTAACCACTTTGTGTACACATAATTAGAGTTATAGTCTGATTTTTATACTCTGGTCTTTTTATTATACGCCTACGTGACTGTAACTTGTTTTGTAAGCCTTTCAATAAAGAAATAAATAAATTCTATTTTTATTATAAACGTGAACATTTGACTGTACTTATACCCTTTTATTAATAATACCACTAGCATTGTATATCTCGGCATTTTTTTCGTCTTCACGTTTGCTTCGTCGGTGCGTTTATTTTCAATTACATATTTGTAAAATAAATATGAAACAATAGCCTTTTCTCTGTTTCCGTGTAGTTTCTTTTTCTTGTATTAATTTTACTACTTTTGTTAAACGTAATACTTTAGCCAAAACAAACGACGCTTACAACCGTCAGTAAATAATTCGATATGTCAATTAAAGATGTGCCTGGAATTAGCTCATAACACGTTTTTTAACGCTCTGAACTTCGTAAGCTCTGAACTTCTGATTTTACTACTAATGAAACTTCATTTCGGGCGCAATATATGAAAATCGATTCTTAAATAGTAAATTCCAAAAAATATTTCTCATTCCGCGCTGTTATACATACCTTCTTTAAGTACACTGTCAGTCTTCCTATCGCCGTATAAATTAATAACTGTATTGCAACTTCATTAAGTAAATGAAATTTAATCAGTTTAAAACCTTTTCAGGTGATTTAGTCGTTCGTCAATCGAGAGAACTGGAGAAGATTTATGAAACCTATGATTTCCAAAGTAAGTTATAATATTTATATTTAAATAAGTCTATATACATGTATAATTTAATTCATATGTAATGTGTTCCTCATATTCACATGTGGAGTACACATTCCACCAATACATCTTGATAACAGTGTTCTATAAATATTGTACAATGAAAACGTACATATTGTTCTCACTAGAGATTTAAAGCGTAAGTGTGACTCCATTGCAGACTGCAGGTACAGAGGCGCGATGTATGCGTCAGGCGCGCGCGTCGCTACGGACGAGCCGTGCCTGCGGTGCCGGTGCGTGCGCGGCACGCTGCTCTGTTACCTGCGCGTCTGCGCGCCGCTTCCCGATCCGCCGCCGCCCAACTGCATCCTGCTCCTCAAGAAGGACGCGTGCTGCTCTGAGCTTAAATGCGAAGGTATGTAAATGAACACAAAATATTTGCCATGATCAGACAATGGTCAGCGAAACGCAAATAGTGTTATTTATGCACTAGATCCGCATAATATTTTCATGATTGAAAGGTACAAAAGCGGATGAAAGGTAAGATAAAAATCAATTAATATATCTATATACTTTTTTACCCCCGAAAGTACTTTCATATTATAATTTCTTGTTTTTATGTGGTTGCTATTTTAAAATTAAATTAAAAAAATCGATATGGACAACTATGGAACCTTATTTAAAGCGATAGTCATTAATAAAGAAGAAATGTATTTGGGAAACGCAAAAACGATACTCCTATATCTAGAATATTTTCGCATTTTTCAAAGTCATTATTTTGCATGTTACATTCATTTTGCATGTTATTTTAAAGTTTACTATTTCACAAATAAGACTTTAAACTTTAACAATGAAAAATAAAAAATTACTCAAGTTATAATTTACCGAACTGCAAATAAAAATAATACTATTAGTACATAGTGTTAAGCATTAGTACATAGTGTCAAACTATTAAATAAATAAAACAAATTTTATACACATTTACCATACACTTAATGGCTACAAAGAGATAAATAACATTCCACGACGTTTTATACTTCAGTAATACGCTAACAGCACAGTAGACCTAAGAGATGGTTGACATTCAGGGAGTCGTGTACACGCAAGTGATATCAGCAACGTGTGGTGAAGCGGAAGGGTATAGGTGTGGTTAACATCGCCATCTAGGGGTATCTTGTATCTCATTTTGAAATATTAAGTTAATATTAAGCTACACGATAACGTAAAGTAGTAAATCCAACCAACTACTTGCTCACCGTGTATTTGGAAAAACTGAAAAAGTTTAGTACATTATGATTCGAACTTGCGACTAAAATGATTTCCATAAATTTGCACCAGGAAATTTAAAACATAGAGACAACTACAGAACCGTACTTTTTGGATGTTCACAAATGCACTTAGCGCTTTTTATCATTTTGATCCTCACTGATATACAATATTGGCTAATAAGTTCTCAGCCAGGAGTTTCGGTATTTTTGTAAAGGTTGTGGAAAGTTCCAGAATATTTTAAAATAAGTTATAAATAGAACGAAATGCGCTCGATTAATGACAGTTAGAGTTAAGCTTCTAAGTGAATTATATCAAAGCACATGGTTTTAAAACTATACCAAGAACGAAAACTTCTTCTTTGTGAATTATCTCGATGGGTTGTGCGATATATTAATTTTTTTATATTATGCCATATATTAATAGAGATCGTTGCAACTTGAAGTCAAACAAATGCTGATAACATGGAGTTCAATTAAAATGTATAAGGGTTAAACGAGGCTTGTCCAGCGAGGTTATGCTAATTCTTTTCATGTTGTGACCACTTTGTGAGGTCTGATATTATCGTGCAGCGGCAGAACATTTTGAAACGTTTGATCATGTATTTTATTACGATACTCTCAACGGTTTTTTAAATTGGTAATCCCCGTAAATCTCTTAAGACAATAATTAGTTAAGAATTTGTAGTCACATATGCTTGTGTTGTTAAGTCGATTGGATTTGCTTCTTTGTTTCAAATTCTCTGGTAGTACATTTTACAGTAGATGACTCAATTGTACGATGTGGTACGATACAATGGGGTCACGTCTAACTCACAATTCGGTACTATTCTAGTCATTGTGATGCAATTTCCGTTTAAATTTCACTCCGTAAATCAATATACTGTTTCTTGTTATCTTTAACAAAGATTAACTGATTCATCGCCGATGATGCATAAGCGTGTCATTGGCTCTTATGCAATTGGCCTATGATACACTATATACAACAACGCATCATAAGTAACTAAAAATTTTAGGGAGTTTTAGGGATAATAATTTCCAGTTTTATATTATGAAACTTGGTGAATTAGAGAACTCTTTGGCAGGATGTCGGTGATGAACGGATTAAAATATGTGTCCCATATGTCCATTACAATAGTTTTACAACATAATTTCAGATGGTTCGTATATGCAAAACAAGATTGCCAGAATTGAAGCAGATAGCGGAGAGCACGCCATCGCTACACCATATGGAACTGGTTAGTGTGTTTTTATATGGATTATGTATATATATATATATATATATATATATATATATATATATATATATATATATATATTAACATATACGATTTTATAATTAACAACTTTAATAAAGAAGGGGGTCCTCAACTCGATTATAATTTGTGTTTATGTTATATCATGTCTCCGGAATTTTTCAACCAACTTGGATGATACTTTTTATTTCAATAATTATACCCCCAGTCCCATGAAAATAGTTAGAAATTGAAGATGTATCTTGGAATTCCACCACGCTGGATAGCAAAGGCCCCCTGCTCCAATTTAGATGATATAAGTAAAATGCTAATCTAGTAAGACACGGTTTAGTGCGACATAAATCTGCTCTTTACCAAAATCACGGTACAATGATGGAACCGAATGATGGTGACAGAAACTTTCTAGTGATGAGGAGTAAACCCTTTGTGTTTGCACTCGAGAGATGAGCATTATACGGATAGGTACAAAAGCATTAAGACATTTTTCAAACGGTTTCATTTTGCTTCACTTTTCTTATGTTGATCGTGAGACATGGGGATTAGCTGTTTTTAAATTACATTGTTTTTAAATTACATCTCAAGCAGAGGATCCGTCATTCAACTACGGTGTGGCCTGTATGTTAACTCGTATCTCTGGCATTAGTTAGATGATCTTTTTTTACAAATGAAATGCAAAATGTAGCCTTTATTCCTGTGCGTGTGAGTGTATATGCAGATGACGGGGAAGAGAAGCATTGACATGGCACCGATTCTAAAAATCTCCAGCAGAAGCAATATTATGCAAGTTATTCATGTTCATGTCCCATTCAATTATGATATTTTACCGCACAAATTCCAACTAAGTATTCATATTATCACTATTTTATACTTCTTAGGGCGCTTCTTATTTGGTGGTTGACGCGCTACAACTTTTTTGTAAAAAGTTTTATTTTGGCATATCCAGTCAGAAAAGTGGAAACGTTAGTATCTTATTAATATCATATCTCATGTACCAGCAGCTTTTTAAACTCTTGGGATTTGCACATTTGCAGGTTGCCTGTATCGCGGTACCGTGTACGCATCGGGATCGGCGATGTCGAGCTCGGACGGCTGTCGGCACTGCTTTTGCATAGCGGGACGAGAGCAATGCGTGCGGCCGACCTGCCTGAGTGCGCCGCCTGGCTGCCGCCCTCTTCCTGCTCGCGCCTGCTGCCCGCCCGCTTACGAATGCGATCCAATTGTGGACGTTGCCTCTGCCGTCATACCGCCGCGAGGTAATTTAAAATTTATCTAGACGAAGTTTACTTAAATATCGATAACTTATGATTCCCTTAATTATTGGGGTTTATTTCCAGCCTTAATTGGCAAGTGTACTACTCCAAGAAATTAATAATATGTCATAATTATCCTACGTGGAAATGTAACACTCCATTCTTTTGCGAATAACTAACTGTGCCCGCTGCAGTGAGTGTATTAAACATACACGTTTTGTTTACTTTAAAAATCGTTGGATTGAAATAATTCAAGAATGTTTCAGTCACGCTCGGGTAATCTGAATAAAATAATATCTCTTTAGTTATTATTTTGTACTTTTGTAACCAGTAAATTTACATACTTTCTGTGATATTTATAAGGACCGTACAAAATGCTACAAGCGCAAAGCGATTAATTGATAAACTTTTGAACACGCTACTCTCATTTCTAACTGTATAAAAAATGACGTACTGTATCTGACATGTTCCTCTTGTGTATGAGCTGGACGAAGCTGCACTCGAAAGGTTCCATCTGTGTATAATCTGGGTGAATTATCGAAACCTATCAGAAAATTTCAAGGTACTAGGATTTGTAATTCGATATGATTTTTAGGACATCGAATATTTAATTATCTCATTTAACGAATGCATTCATTTGATGTCCTTATGACGCCACTTACATCTTCGTATTGAAGAAAATATTATAAAAGTTCAATAGGTTTTGTTATTACAAAATGTATGGGTATTATCCTTACTTATCCTTTTCTGATTTTAAAATGGGCATTGTCGGATGAATTCCCTTCAACTCTGACTGGAATTGTTTTTGATCATGCGTTTTTTAATTATTGTATCGTTATATTGATAACCCCTGGATCTTGAGTTTAATAGCGCTATATACTCGTGGTTGCTAGATGGAGAACGATGTCATAGTTTATTTCGCCAACTTAGAGCGCGCACGAATATCTACAGCGATCCCCTGTCTTTCGTTCGGTCACATTCTTTAAAGCAGTATTGCAAGATGCACTCATTCTATAGTTTTTCTGCTCCATTGACCTCTTCATTAACTTCATCTGGGGTTATGGCATTGCTTGGTAGTTCACGACTGATAACTAGATGATATTTATTCAAGTTGCTGTATATTTATCTTGTTCACTATGTAACTATGTTTTTGTCTTCTTTGTTATTGTTTTATAACCATTTGTTCTTATACTCTTCCAAACATCCAGGCGCTTTGGGTAAATCTGTAAGTTAGGCATGGGTTTCAGTAAGCAAAATAAATAAATTAATAAATAAAAGAAAAACAATGAAAATTCACTTTGCTATCTTGCTCCTTTGTGTACTGTGATCATGTAATTTGTAATCGTGTAATAAGTACATTGTATTGAACTTTACTTACCATCAAATTTACATTACACTTGACGATGATTCTTGTTTGGGCGCCTATGTGAACGATAATGCTAATTTCATTTGAGAATGTAATTCACTTACGTTTATAGCGTAGACTTCTTTGAATAATTTCTCTCTCTTGTTAGTTGCATTTTTTTGCATTTTGCAATTATTTCTTGGCTGGAAACTGTGTTTTATAATTTTATTAATTTCCTGAGAAAATACATTGACATTGACACGTACGTAACCAAAAATTCTTGTGATATGTCACTGCAAAAGTTTCTTAGTTTTTGCGTCTATAGTTCGTCTATAGTTTTTGCATGTTCTCCATAACATCCTTTGTCCTAATTATTATTTAGCAATAAACGATAATAAAAAAAATAAAAAGCCTTTTTAGTTACTTAAAAATTACTATTGACAATTTCTATTTTTTCCTGAGAAAATGTTAAAATAACGTTGACTAACATATATACAAATAATTTTAAGCCGAAGTAGCTTCTCCTAATACTTTCTATAAGGTTTCAATACGAAGTTTTTCTTTTAGACTATAATATTAAGTATATGAATGATAACTTATTTTCCGACATTTATTGTATCGGATGACGTTTATCGATAGCATATGTAAATTATCTCATGTTATGAACCTCTTTTCTTGCGATATGTTTTTCATAAAATTTAATTAAATTTTCTCCCTGTATTTTAAGTTGTGTTTTCTTGAGTTAAAAGTTTACAGAAAATAGTGAAGGAAGATGTTTATGGTAAAATTTTAGTGGCTAAGCATGAGCCCCGTACATGTGAATATTTGTATTTATGCGTACGTATATATGTGTTCTTTTGTCATTAAACTAGTCACGCCAAAATACCTACCCTTTTAGTCGCGTGGAGTCCTTGTGGACTCCAGAGTTTAGTGTGAAAGAGAAACAAATCTCAACTTCAAGAACAATATCTCAACTTAACAAAACTATAAAGCTTCTAAAAAACAACAAAAATGCAAACCTCTAACACAGTATTTAAAAATTATTATCAATTACTTGGCTCATAAGTCACAAACATTAATACACATAAATTTGTTGCATTTACCACACTTGGTTTTCATTTTGTCTATTCCTTCTATCTAACCTCGTACGTAGGTGACAAAAGTCCTTTCGAACCACTTGAACTGGTTTCAGAAGTTAAAGATTTAATGTGAAAATACCTTCTGGTTATTTTACTGTTTTTATTTACATTAAAACACACGCGTTTATTTGAGCTATATTGAAAAGATAAAAAGATTACTATGAACCATCTTTTGGTTCACCGGACAGTGTTGTAAGTTCACAAAATTTGTCGTTTGTGTCGACATCGTCCTTCGTTATATTACAAAAAATTATTATTTACTGCTTTTTCTGATCACTCTCACGTATAGCTTTATCATGGTGCATGGTAGACAGTAAAATCATTGTCTCAGATTTTTTCGGTACATTTGAAACAAGAGTAATTTCCTTACAAAACCCAAATTTAGAAAAGTTCAGTTGTCTTTTGAGGTAAAAACGGTGATGAAATTTCCTTCTTGTTTTTTCGTACAGTATCAACCCAAGTAATATTATGTTATACCAAATCTCTTGCCAAAGGAATACTAGCGTACCAGTTATCTAGTGTGACATTACACCCCGTACCTTTCATTAGTTCGGCAAGTCTATTCACAATGCTGGCAAGTCTATTCACATATAGACTAAACCAGAGGATCTGCCTTTAAGTGCTGGTAACTATTCATCTATTGTCACACACTCGAAATTCATCAGCTCACAAAATTCTCTGATCGTGCCAATTTATCAAGCCGTAATATGGATTCTCTGGATGATGCATAATCAAATCGCAAAAAAACGAAGTATGAACAAAAAACGCCGAGAAGAAATCATATCAGAAAAAAATCGATTTCAGTCCCGTTATTAGCCCAACGATAAAGAAAATTCAAATGTGAAGATGTGAGAACACCAAATACGTCATATTTTTCCGCGTCAAGTTCTCTTTGAAAACGGGTACGTATTTTCTTTGTATATAATTAAATCTATAATATTCTTATCAAAAACTGATTCGAAACAATCAGTTTTATTAAAGTAAAATTGACATTTTTTCGTTCTCCTTTTGGTTCAGATAAATAATGTTAAAGAATGTTTGGATCATTTGGTTAGCTTGTCCTTGTCTAAATAATACTCGGATGAAGATGAACCTAGTTCATTTTCTGATCCGTTTTCACTCTGCTCAGAGTCAGAATCATGATTTTGTTGTTCAACAGAGTAATCTTCAATGCCCAACTCCACGTCTTTTTTAACACATGGCACCTCTTCCTCTTCATTTATTGTCACCGATATTTCTTCTGTATTCAAGTGGCAGTTTCCCATCGTATAATGGAACGCAAGTTTAATTAAACTCGTGAAAAAATAATTAAATATATTTATAGTACTCACTAGGAATGGCAAAAATAGCATTTAGCATGTTATGCTAAATGCTATTTACAAAATAAGTGTCAGCACGCTATTGACATTTCGCAACTAATGCCATTTAAATATTAACTGTAGATAACCGGTACGTTATTAGCAGATTTATTATTTTAGCGGCCGCTACAGTATTTACACCATATATATATATATATATATATATATATATATATATATATATATATATATATATATATATGTATATACGAGGTGTGATTGGAAAGTTTTAAGAATTGGCTTGTAATGGTACAATGGTGGTAATTACATGCTACTGTGATGCATCTCCTTCAAAGTAGTCTCCTTCTGACTGAACACACCGACTCCAACGGTGTTTCCACTTTTGGAAACATTCCTGGAAATTTTTTTCCTGAAGTGTGTTAAGGATGCTCTCCGTATTTGCCTAGATGTCTTCAATCGAATCAAATCGGTTCCCTTTCAGTGAAAATTTAAGTTTAGGAAACAGGTGGAAGTCCGCAGGGGCCAAATCAGGGGAATATGGCGGTTGTGGAAGCACATGAATTTTGAATTTGGTAAAAAAATCAACGATGGAGAAGGCACGAAGAGCCGGAGCATTGTCATGGTGTAGCACCCAACTCTTGTCTTTCCACAATGCAGGCTTTTTCTTCCACACCTTTTCGCGCAAACGCTCAAGAACACGTTTGTAGTATTCCTGGTTAATTGTCTGTCCTCCAGGGGTAAATTCGTAATGCACAATACCGGTAGAATCGAAAAAAATCACTAATATTTTCTTCACCTTCGACCGACTTTGCCGTGCTTTTTTCGGTCGTGGTGAAGTTGGAGTCATCCACTGCGAAGATTGCATTTCTGTTTCCGGATCATATCCATGTATCCATGTTTCGTCACTCATGATTTCCCGGTTTTGAAACAAAATTTCACACAAACTCGTTGCTCCGTTTTTACGTCTATTTTAACGCAGACAGAACCCAGCAACAAGCACTAACAGACCCACACTCAACCAGCGAACTGAATAAAGTAAATACATTTTTCTGATAAAGGGTGTTTAAGGACAAGGCAATGACTCACTCTCCACCCTCCGTGCACCTGCCCTTCAAATAAGTAAGCCGTAGCGGAACCATTCTTAATACTTTCCAATCACACCTCGTATATATATATATATATATATATATATATATATATATATATATATATAAATAAATATAATAAGCGTTCTATATGTAACCTGTGTACAAAAACATTTTCTATAAATCATCTGTAACTAATATAAAAACACATGAAATGCGCAATCATATATATACAACACTTTTAACTAAAGTGCAAGAGGGCGTGCAATATGATAGGCATTCCGAGCAGGTGTCAATATCCACCAATATTCAGAACTTTAAAGCAGCAGCAAATACAGATACAGTGTAATTATCTAGTAAACCTTCAGAAGAGACATCAACGAGTGCAGCTATTAGCACCAGCGTGTCGAGGACCGCTACAGACTTTCATATTCCTCTTCAGAAATGGCAGAAAACCATTAAGTCGTGTAATTTGCGAAAACTAATCCCGGAAGAAAAGAAAAAAAAATTAGTTAAAAATCGTTAAACCTATTTATTTGTTATTATTAACCGTTCGCTTTAGTAGTCAGTTTCTGGCTGTTTTTGTAGTAATGATTTTAAAAGAAATACAAATTAAAAATGAAACATAGTTTTCATGTGATTCGTTTGTGTATTTTTAATCTTTATGACGTATTTTGGCATATATTTCAATTTATGTCGGCTATTAATTTTTTTTATCTCACAAATAACTGCCAAATGTCATTCAATGTTTATATTACACGTAACACAAATCTAAAAAAATATTCACAAAACATGCTAATGCTCCAAACAGACGTAATAAGATATACTCTCCAATGTTATAAACATGCTAAACGCATAAACAAAAATACGCACCGCATATAGCACTGGTACAGAAATAGTCTGCTAATTTAGCATTTAGCAATAGCACGCTAAACGTAAATACGTTAGCAGTATTCAAATTAATTTAAAATAGCATTAGCGCCCATCGGTAATTCTCACCAAAATTTGTACTAAACTATTAGTCGTGCGGGGTCCGTTGCCCAAGCATCTCAACCCCATCCCAAGCACCTCCGTGTAACGCATGTGGTCAACGCCACGACTAGTGGAACACTTGAAGGGAGGGGAGCCTGAGCTAGGAAGCTACTGGAATGGACAATGCGTATGTAATATGTGCCGAAATATGACATAAATAATGGAGTGTGGGATCGTTGGCGCGACTAATCAAAAGATTAAAATTTTATACAGGACACTGGCAAAAGCCCGTATAGTATTGGGTCTAGGTGTTATGAGAATGCAAATGACACGATCAAATGGACACTACGAAAGCAAGCTCCTTAAAAGTATTATTAAAACCGTCAATCAGATAAATGAACATAGTTTGTAAATGCAATTTCTATAGAAATTTTTGAACGAATAAGTTGAAGCCGAGTTCTGATTTTATCTTGTTTTATCCTCTATACACATATGTAACCTATTAATCCATGAAGCCCCTGGGCCTTACAGGATCGTCGAAAGAAACAACCTTCATTTTGACAACAAAACGAATGTAAAGTCAGGAATCGTTAATTTTTACTTTATTTAGGTAATTAAAAAAAAACTCGCTATTGGTTGGTTTCTAAAAAGATTTTAAGTATGTACTTTGTTAGATGGTAATCATTATTTTTATATGATAAAAATATAATTTGTGTAGGTTTTAAACATGCTTTTTTTGGTTTTATATTATGATTACAAATTGTCTTTTATTCTTTGCTCTTTGACTCTGTTTGTCAATCGCTGAATTGTTTGCTTTTTTATATTGTAAAAAATACCAGCGTTTCAAAAATTATATTCTATTTCTGTAACGCGAGACCCATTTTCGTCGGTATCCTCGGAATTTATTATTATTTTTTTATTATTGGTTTCCGATTACGAAAACCTTATTATTTTTTAAATACGTACACTTAAAATTTATTAAACCTATATCCTACGAAAATTTAATGGATTCCAATAAGAAATGTCAAGTTATATTTTTGGTTCACTTATTGATTTTTGAGTAAAATTTGGGAAGTCGTTTTGGAAATTTGGCCAAAAGGTGACAATTATTGCATGAAAGTTACGTCAACAATTTTTGTTTTCGATTGATTTTCACAAAACATGTCTATTAATTTATATTAAAAATAAGACAATACTGGAAGTATTCCTTTGGCGACAAATGACCTAAGACATGGTCAGGCATCTTGTGGAAGATTCAATTCGGATATTATCACGTACGTTCAACATGACAGTTTCGGTCAAAAAATATTAAGTGTGATAGAAAAATTGTTGTCATCTTAATTTAAAGAATTAATTATTAAATATATTTGGCGTTTATTTTGTAGAAATTCATTATTCACAATTAAATGAAACTACGTGATATAGTATTATTTCTACTTTCTTTAATTTCTTTACCACGACCTAGGTTTCGTTGTATTACAACATCTTCAGGTGGGATATTAGCAAAGATTAACTCTTAGGAACATCCAACAGCATTTATATGTTTCAAACGCAATAGCGGAAGCCAGGTTTGTGAAGGTTTTTCCACTGCTTATGTTAGTGAGTTTATTGCAGGGGCGTGGTGTAAGTTTTATTATATTTCCAAGAGTTATCCGATATACCAGTATTTTAGTGTGTGTAATAAATTCAATTGTTGTTATTGTGTGAGGTTATACAATGCAAATGTTCCGGTGTATGTAATAAAATTAAATGGAAGTTATTATCGGTAATATATTTATACAAAAGCAAGGGTATTTGAAAGTAAGGACAAGGTAATACCACTCATTCTACATATCTCCGGTTTTGTTTATTCATATATTTATTTACTTTAATTTTTTTATTATTATTTATACTTATATTTATATGTGTATTTGGGATGAAACAATTTGAAGAGTACTGTGGTATCAATGTTGTCTAATTATATTATGTCTAGAAGATATTAAGAATGGGTGATGATATTATATTTAATTGTTCATTTAATATATTGACCTTGATATCTTTTTTATGTCTGTTTATTTCTAATGTTTCTAGGATATTAAGTTTATTACCTTTTGTATTTATTTGTAATATATAGGGGGCATTTGTAATATATAGGGCCCATACTGATATGGGGGTTATGGTTATTTTCAATGAGATGTTTGGCAAAGTGAGATGTGTCTGGTGTATTATTTCGCCAGCTGGCAATGTGTTCTTTATATCTTGTATTAAAATCTCTTCCTGTTGGACCTATGTATGCACTATTACAGTCGTTACATTTAAGTTTCTAGACACCACTCTTTTTATGTTTACCTATTTTTTCTTTATTATAAATAAGGGTTTTACCCGAGTTATTTAAAGTACTATAAGAACATGATGTATTATTTATATTTTTATTATTAGTTAAGAGTTTTCCTAATTTGAGTGATACATTACCTATGTATGGGATAGATTTATAGCAAATATTATTATTATTTGGTACGACCGGGTATATTTCTTATATTAATATTTTTCTTAATTTATTATGGTACAGTTTTGTGATAATTGATGGGTCATAGTTATTATTTACTGCGAATTGTTTTACACTTTTTATTTCTTTAGGTAAATTAGGTTTTTCTAGAGGGATGGTTAAAGCTCTGTGAATTATGGAATGGAAAGGGTGTGCACCCTTGGTCCCATACGTTAGCAGTCTTTCTAATTTACGTAAATAAATAAAAACTATAAAACGAATCGTAGTAAACAATAACTATGACCCATCAATTATCACAAAATTGTACCATAATAAATTAAGAAAAATACTAATACAAGAAATATACCCGGTCGTACCAAATAATAATAATATTTACTATAAA
Organism: Druceiella hillmani; assembly: GCA_039881145.1. NCBI lineage: Eukaryota > Metazoa > Arthropoda > Insecta > Lepidoptera > Hepialidae > Druceiella > Druceiella hillmani. The sequence continues at coordinate 24,260,130 of JAYKKI010000003.1, read as the reverse complement.
TCTATCCCATACATAGGTAATGTATCACTCAAATTAGGAAAACTCTTAACTAATAATAAAAATATAAACAATACATGTGCTTATAGTACTTTAAATAACTTGGGTAAAACCCTTATTAATAATAAAGAAAAAATAGATAAACATAAAAAGAGTGGTGTCTATAAACTTAAATGTAACGACTGTAATAGTGTATACATAGGTCAAACAGGAAGATATGTTAATACAAGATATAAAGAACACATTCCCAGCTGGCGAAATAATAAACCAGACACATTTCACTTTGTTAAACATCTCATAGAAAATGACCATCACCCCCATACTGATAATGCCCCCTATATATTACAAATAAATAGAAAAGGTAATAAACTTAATGTCCTAGAAACATTAGAAATAAACAGACATAATAAGACATCAAGGTTAATGTATTAAATGAAAAACTAAATATAATATCATCACCCATACTTAATATCTTCTAGACATAATATAATTAGACAACATTAATAGTACAGTATTCAAATTGTTTCATCCCAAATACACATATAAATATAAGTATATATAATAATAAAAAAAAATTAAAAGAAATATATAAATAAATATATGAATAAATAAAATCGGAGATATATATAATTAGTGGTATTATCTTGTCCTTACTTCCAGATACCCTTGCTTTTGTATAAATATATTACCGATAATAACTTCCATTTAATTTTATTGCATACACCGGAACATTTGCATTGTATAACCTCACATAATAACAACAATTGAATTTATTACCCTCACTAAAATACTGGTATATCGGATAACTCTCGGAAATATAATAAAACTTACACCGCGCCCCTGCAATAAACTCACTAACATAAGCAGTGGAAAAACCTTCACAAACCCGGCTTCCGCTATTGCGTTTGAAACATATAAATGCTGTTGGATGTTCCTAAGAGTTAATCTTTGCTAATATCCGACCTGAAGATATAATACAACGAAACCTAGGTCGTGGTAAAGAAATTAAAGAAAGTAGAAATAACACTACATCACGTAGTTTCATTTAATTGTGATTAAAGAATTAAGATGATAAAAATTTTTTTAGATGACAAAATTGAAATATGTTTGTTAAAATTCGTGTGTCTTTTATATTGTTTCATTATTTTAACGATATTATGATTTCGTGTATTTGGTTACGGAATAAATACGGTTTATCTCCAATGAGATATGAGATTTAAAAATATATATTAAAAATAATAATTAAAAAAAATTGCCGCCCGTTATTAGTTATTATAAAAAATCCATTTAAAAAAAATCCTCATGAAAAATATTTACAAATTAGTATGTCCTTAAAATTGTTCATTAACTTCGCATTGAATTTATCATTAGCCACCACGCACTTAATATACACAAAAGCATAAACGTGAACTTATATTACTTCGTAAGGACAAGTCTCAGATAGCTCTCTGAAAAACATTCCACTAAAAACGGTTCTAAATAGCGAAATTAACACTGTTTTGTTTCTTCAAATGTTATACAAGAAATGAATGATAGTGAATCGAGGACACCGAATATTGACAGATTGGAAACGATGCTTATAAATCAGATCTCAATATTTAATACTTTTTTGATAAATCGCACAATAGTTCGAATAATATTATTACGCTCGGTGAAATTAAAATGTGTTTATGATAAGCGTTTCAATAGCTCTTTAAACCAATTCAACAAGTCCTGTCACTTTGCCATCAGTGGCTAAAATAATAAATAAAGCAAAGTGAAATAGAAACATTGTTGAATATGAGTATGAAATGATATGAGTTTTGGTACAATTTAAGTAAAATGTTTGTTTCTTTAAAAGTGGAGGGTCTAAGGAACAGTTAATGATTGATAATTTCATTTAATTACGTTTTGATTATAACTACTTAATGATTTATAATATATTGTGATTGTAATTGTGCAATAAGTGCTTAGTAATAAAATAAAAAAGTGTAATTAAATGAGACAAAAAAGGGTAAAACATATTCCTGCGCAAAAAAAATCACCCAAGAGTCAAATTGTTCATATCGATCTGTTTTATTATAATTATTCTAAAACCGCCATATATATATATTTTTTTCAATAATTTAATTTTTTAATGTATTTTCTTTCATGTCATATAAAAAGTAATGTCAAAATATGATTGGCATAAAATTGTAACTATACCTTGTTTTTTTTTGGCGATTTATTTATTCAATCAATTAATTTAACTCATAATAAAAGAATACTTATAGTAAAAAAATAGATTTGGCAAAGGATTACATTTTAGTTTCCGTCAGGTCGCTGATTAATAGCAGAAATATCATTGTGACATAATTTTTGAAAGTCGACTAGTTTTTTTTCATGAAATTCATGAAAATCTTGAAATTTATTCTTTAATCTGATTGATGAAATAGGATAAAAAGTTAAACAATCCCAAAATTATTAACTAATGGAAAAGTTCTTCTTCTACCAATTCCCTCATTACATAATAATATTTAGACCTAATCTTACATAATATTATTTGAATCTAATCGTTCATTACACAATGAATCCAGGTGGTTGTTTTTTGCAAGCATTCTATTTCAGTCTTTATTTTTCTTTCTGTCCAGAAGTGAATTGAATTTTTTCTTAATTTCAGGTTGCCTCGTGAAAGGAGTGCGGTACCCTGAGGGTTCACGTGTAGACGGCCTGACGATTTCCAAGTGCGACAATTGCTTCTGTATGAAGGGCTTAGTTCGCTGTGCGCCTATGGCCTGTGCTCCCTCGCTGATGGGGTGCAAACCGATCGTCAAGCCCGGGCAATGTTGTCCCGATCGCTATGATTGTTGTTAGTTCACCATTATTGTCTGATTTTTCTGCTTCAGTGAACCGTACTTAGGGCGATCTGCTGTCATCAAAATATTTTTTTATTTATGTTGATGCTCGAAACTCGAAATTATCACAAATCTCTTTTTAGAATTTGAAAAACGTACCATATTTAATTATAAATTGTTGTCAATAATTGAATTCGCAAAAATATTAGTTCGTTTGCATTTTATTCACCCAAAATTTAGGTATTGTTATAGTACGATATAATTTGAAATGATTCATTAATTAGTTTAGAAAGTAAGATTTTTAAAAAGAAATTGATTCATTTTACAGTAAAAATCATCGTTTGAGGAGTATTTTTGACTTAATTTATTTCAAACTAGCCTTCTCAGCGTCTTCTCTGTAATAGTGTCTATATTCCATAACACAGTGAACAATTTCGAATTGATAGAAATATATTATAACTCATGATAAAAGAACTTAGTAGTTTCTAAGTTTGAGGCATAAATACAAAGTTGGCACAAAGTAACATTGTTGCAACTTCGACATCAAGAAAGCTACATTAAAATTACTTAAATAGTGTTTATAACAATTTTGTTATTCAAAAAACAAAAATCATGGCTAACAATTTAATGAAAACTAAATAATCATAAAATAAATATGTATTTCGAATCTCGGATCTCTACTTTTCACGATTCTGGTAAACGATATTAGTCGCGCCGTGCAAACTGCCCGTTGGTTATTACTCGCGAACGACATGAAACTTTTTACTGTCGTCAAGGATGTAGCAGATGGTGAACTGTTTTAGAGTGACATCAGCGCCATCGCTGAGCGGACTGCAGTAAGCGCCTTACAATTTAATGCAAGCAATGTTCAATTGTGAGCTACAACCGACCACACGCTTCTATCAAATACGAATACACGGTCAGCGGAATTCCACTGCATCGTTTGTCTGAGGTTATTGATTTTGGAGTCAGATTTGATTCGCAATTGACGTTTCGTGGCCACATGGTGGATGTGGCTAAAAAGTAATTTTTGGAAACTTGGATTCGTATTAAATAATTCGAAAGATCTTAAATCTACATCATCAATTCATCTGCTGTACACTTCATTGGTACAGAGTCGATTAGAATCCGGCTCTATTATTGGGAGCCCACACGAAGCCAAGTACAGCTAGATGATTGAACACTAATGAAATTTATCTTCCAGCTATTAAAAGGAAAAATTATGTACGCTGTATTATTGACTAAACTTTCATTCCTCGTAACTGACACTTTCCTGCGTTCACACAATCATTACCTGTTTGTTATACCACCTTCTAGAACCGAACTATATCGGAATTTTCCAGTTTCCCGCGGTATTCAACTGCTCAACCAGCTGATCGTGGTCGCACCAGAGTGTGATTTATTTATGATGAGTGAAAGTAAATTTGTCGAATTGTGTCGTCGTTCTCTTTTGTAGTTATCGTGTAATTTGTGTTCATGTTTAAGCTAAAAGTCTAAACTTTGTTAATTTCTTATCGTTATGAATAGGTTACCTATTATATAAGGATAAGTGTGAGTGTGTTAATAAATCAATTTCCTGTTACCAGTAACGTCAATAATTTAAAAGAAAATTATTTAAATTCTTATTAATTTTTTAGTATTATATACACTTTATTGTTGAGAGAAATAGCATATAGCTGAAAATTTTATTAATATATTTAAAATATTACCCTTGGTATTTGAATTACTTGTCTATAAAAATACCGTAATAAATTTGAAACTATTCAGTCGTCTATAATAAAATTGACCAAAAATTGTATTGATGTCATAAGAATTGAACTCATGTATTTTTCATGGTAATGGAAAGAAAAACAGACAGGCAGACAAAAAAAGTTCCTCGGGTTCGACAACAAGACAGACAGATAAGCAGAAAGAGAAACTTCTCATTCTTTAATAAGAAAGGACCAAAATCATCTTACTTTAAACATTTTCATTCCGAATTGCCTACAAACTAATTATGTTTACCCGTTTTCTTTTCTTTCAGCACATTCATTACACTCTGGAGAATTATCAAGCGATAGGACATATTTTCTACGCCAATCTACAAATCATATAGGTGAATTTAGATCCTTTCAGGATGGATCTGATAGTACGGAAATCATAACAACAAGTAAAAATGCAAAGAGTAAAGAGAAAGTTGATATAACTACAACAGACCTTATAATTAAAAATCAAACGATAACAGAACCAACTACTTTGCAATTTAAAACTACCTATGAAACTACAGAATCAACTGAGACCGTCAATGTAACAAGCAAACCTACACAATTAACATCAACAACAAAAACAGTAAAAAATGTTTCCACTCCAATGTCAGTTACTCCCTCCATAAAAAATATTCAAGAAAATACAAGCAACGCTGAAAGTGAAATTGAATCGGAAGCCATGAAATATATCGGAATAAATGAAAAAGAAGCATCAAAAATCGTAATAAATGGTACCATAAACTGTACAGCAGAAATCACATCATCGCCAGCAATGGAAGAGGACGTATGGGAATCTTCAAATGTTACACAAACAATGAATGATACCGAATCAAGGACACCGAATATTGACAGGTTACATGAGTTTGAGATTGGAAACGATGCTTATAAATCTGATCTAAATATCGGCGAAGAAACACTTATTGATAAATCACAAAATAGTTCGAATGATATTATTACGCTCGGTGACGTTGATAATATGTTTATGATAAACGTTTCAACAGTTGTTAGAACTAATTCAACAAGTCCAGTCACTTTGCCACCAGTGGCTAAAATACCTCCTGAAATAGAAGCATTGTTGAATATAAGTATGAAAGATAAAGAGGAGGATTATGAATATGATTATAACGAACCAAAACTGCCACCTTCTTTACCAAATTTAAAGTAAGCATAAAAATGTATAAGTTTATGATTTTAGCATTATTTTATCATCATGTCATTAAAAATGTAATAGGAAAGAGGAAGGTTATACCGTATTGAGTCTAATATCATACTTAATATTTTTCGTAGAACGAGACAAATACATATGTTTCTATCAATTACGCGTGCAGTTTTTGCTTCTGCCGGACTAGTGACGCAAACACACACCATGTAATGTAACGATAGGATTGCTATCGTTTACCTTGAGCTCGTGCTTTATTAAATTTACGGCCTCAGAATCCATTGTAAGTATTTTACACGTATTTTATTTTAATTTTATAAAGTTAACTGAATATTTATTGTCTTTATATAATATATGAATTATTTGCTAAGAAAATTATTTCTATTTTAAATTATTGTTTTTTTTTATTTCTTTCTTAACTGTGTACCTATCACAACAATTATCATATAAACCTTGCGGTATTTACCGCCATCATAAACTATTCTACTGTCTGAAAATATATGGTAGTAATAATTTTAATGTGTTATTAATATTCCTTGTAGATATTCCGGACAAAAAGAAATGTACGTGGTTGCCACGGAAAATTCAAGCGCCAAATAAAGAGGCATGAAAAGGTGTTTAAACTCAAACTATAGCCACTTTATATGATAATCTCGCAATGTCTTTGTATAATTACATAAAGAAACAAGGCACTGATCATCAGACTCATCTTGGTGGGTCAAGTTTTATCCAAGAACAAGAGTCTGCTAAAGGAGGACATATATTGAAATTATCAGACCGTTTTTATGGCTTAACACCTAAGAAATGAAAGTAGATAATATTTGAATATGGCAAAACGAATAAAATTAAAAACGTCTTTTAAAATGTAAAGCCTTAATAAGAAATTTGCAGTTAAGGCTAGGTTCTTTTTCTCAATAGAATCAAAGCAAAATATTGAAAGAAATTTTTCGATAATTTATTAATTTGCATGTACAAATATAATTTTTTTCCAAACAGTATTTTTAATGTTATTGACATGACGTTATTGTCCCTGTTCAACGGTGAAAAAATATATGAGAGCTGCTATTAATGGAAAACGAAGAAAATAACACAGTTTTTTAACATATTCCAATGTGGGCAATATATATAAATATGGGCAATATATATTAATATCGATTGGAAAGGAATGGTCCTGCCGATTCAGTATACAGCTTTTCAAGATATGGATTGACGAGGGAAGAAGTTTAAAAATGGTTGAAGCATTTTATCAATCACTAATCTAAGCTAAACCAAAGATCGAGGCTCCGATTCTTTAGTCCTTGGAAACCACATCAGCTATATTTCTGTAAAAAAATATTATGACTTTCGCCATAAAAGTATTAATTTATTTGAATTCTCATCGTGTCCCTATATGGCATTCTTCTCTCTCTTGAAAACTACATACAATATTGAATGTATTTTTTATTAGATCTAACAATTACGAAGTTATTGCAGAAATTTTATTGGATCATTCAATAAAGCAGCATTTCTAGAAAAAACTGTTATTGCATTGCACTTTAGGATTATTGTGCTTCTGGTGAACACGGAGGAAAATATAACATTGAGCAACAAACAATTTTCACTTAATCGATGACTAAGAACAATTAATTGCAACCGAGATGGTCTTCTGGAGTGTTCTATGAGTTAGTTGATTTAGCTTTATACCACACCACAGAACATCTTATTAGTTAATAAAAGAAGAAAAAAATGGGTGAAGGTAAACAAATTATGTGATGTTTCTGACTTTTATACTAGTAAAACTACTATAGAAGAAAAAGATAAAAAGAAGTCGAAGGAAACATGTGTACAGGCTCAAGCCCAATTAGGAATAAAAAAAACTAAAAAGAAGAGGGTTATTTTGGAATCTAGATTCTAAAAGTAACGAGGAAAACGTTTTTAATCAGAATAATGATGATTAAACAAATATTATTAATTTAATGAGAGACGATCAGAACCAAGACAGGAAATAAAAACGGTGATGATAATATGAGACAAAAAACAAATGATTTTTGTGAAGATAGGAAAAGACAGACAAACATGCTTGGGCCCATGAAGTTTGTAGTGACAATAAAATCTCCGCAAATTACCTTTTTGATTATTGCAAAAATTTACGAGAAGCTTCTGTTATCTTGAGTATTTTTGTGTTTGAATTAATATAAACATATTTTATTTCTTGTTCAATTAGGTATTTAATTATAATATTATTTAATAGTTGCTATAGCAAACGTTTGATTATTTAAACATATTATGCATGTGTTTTTACTTTCTCACTTCATTTAAAAACAGCTGAAAATTTTCAATGCAACTGTTTAAATTTATGTAATTAAAGTATTTCAATTTTTGTTTAAAATAATTAGAATTCTTAATGAAAATTGTTTAAGATATTCCTATTGCAAATAAAACTATGATTCCCGAAACATTCAGTATTTTTCTTGACGTATAAAACTTTAATCTGTTTATTATACTGTATATCGCAGCACTTCGCATAATTCCGTATTCTGTTGTATTATATATGTTTGCCATGTAGTCGATTATATAAGCTGCCTTATTTCGTTAAAAAATTGAAGTAGATTTTCTTATATTAAGAAATATCTACATTCAAACTTACGTGTACGACAATACCCACCTCTTTCCTACGTGTACATGTCGGCCATGAATTCGTTTACTTTTAAAAAATAAATAACAAGAATACTATTAAACTTACATTATTGAAATAAATTTTTATTGAATAAAGAACTAATAGACAGTACCTACTTTTTTAAAAATAATATCATTCGAATGGTTATCTGGTCGTCTTCGGCATTTTTCTATACGCGCGCGCAAATTATCGAATATATTTCGACACGGCTTTTCTGATATTTTAGCAATCTCTTATAAAATATTTTCTTTTCATTAAGACAGATTGATATCAGTAATTGAAATAACTACATAAAAAGAAATCCACAAGGTTTAAATCTGGACTTCTGGGAGGGCATTCAGTATCCCCTCTCCTTGAATTAATTTATTTGGAAATATTTTCTTACCATTAATGAAAACTCATCTGAGGTCCATACCTCAGATGAGTTTTCATTATATCAAGTAGTTCAATCTCATTGCATACACATATTAATTACCTGCCAGATTATAATCTGTAAATTTTTGTAATTATAGTGTAAAAATTTCCATAACATTTGTATGTACAAGAGAAAAATAATTTAAGTAACGGCGTGATCATTAAAATGTTCAGAGACATTTTTGCAATTAAAATTGCCATCCATATTATACTTAGGGAAATTAAGAAGTATCAGATTTTTTTATTACCGTGCCTCTTTATTTGAAAAAGGGCTTCTTCTGAAAACAAGACATTGTTTAAGCTGATGAAGCCGTTCAGTATTATTTCGTAAAGGACTTTCGTAAATTTAAATCATTTGACTTTAACCCTTAATAATTGGATCTTATATGGATGTAATTGGAAATCCAATTTTAAAATTAGCTTTTAAATTGAGCGCGATATTTCCAATTCAGCCTAACGTTTGTGTGTCGATAAATATGTTTTAATTACACTAAACAAACATTTGGACTTGATCAATGTTTATTTCGCTTTTTGAATAAACCCCCTCGCTTGTTTCATATTTTGTATCGATCTCATCTTTATGAATTCTTTAATCCATTTTCTATTAAATTTCCGTTTTGGAACTAATTTAATTAACGTTTCATGGCGACAAAATTTCCAAATAAACTAACGGCCAGTTCCCATCTAGCGTTTCCCATTACTTAGGTATATACGCGGAAAAAATATCTAATATGAAGAAATTCCTATCTCGGTCCGTATTTTAATGATTGTATAAAGCATACTAAATTATATATATATATATATATATATATATATATATATATATATATATATATATATATATATACACAAACATATATATTGGGTTGGCTAATAAATTTTTAAATCCGAGTAGGCAGTGACAAAATGCTTTTCTTCTGAAATTCTACCTTTTCTCTTGAAATTCTTTCTTCCGAAATACTTAGAGTGAATATATTCCAGTCGAGCTCCTCTAATTTACCACGAGTATGTTTTGCAACATGTGGTCTAGCATTATCATATAGAAAATAAATTTTGATCCCGTTGACTTCTCAATTTGTTAGCTAAATGACCCAATTGTTCACTGTAAATATCTGCATTTAATTGTAGATCCCTCTGGAAGCAACTCTCAATGAATAATGCCCTTGACATTCCACCAGCAGCTGAGCACCTTTTTTCGCACTTATTTTAGGTTTGGATACTCCTGTTTCTTCGACACCCAACCAATGATATTTGCGTGTATGGTTAACGTATGTAACCCACGTATCATCGCCAGTTACTAACTGATTCAGCCAGTCGAAGTTACGTTTCAATGGCAATAACTGTTGACAAGTATCAACTCTGTACTGAAGGTGATATGATGACAACTCGTGGGGTATCCACACACCTTATTTTGAAACTTTTCCCAATTCGTGCAAATGTGTTTCTATGGTGCCATGACTGCAGTGTAGCTCATCTGCCAATTGATGAGTCGTCGGTCGAGGATCGTCCTCAATTAGGCGTCGTAATCGTAGAAAGGGATCGGTCGATGTGGCTGGTTTCTTATTTGATTGCATGTCAATTTATATGAGAAATACCGAATTTACACCTTTTCAGCCATTTGCTTAGTTTAAAAATTTGTACTTATAGATATATCAAAAGTAAAGGGTAAACTACAAGATTTTATATATTTGGAATAATTTATAAGATTCATTTTAAAATTAAAAAGAAAATCTTAGGTTGGCTAATTAGTAATTAACCATTTAATAAATGACCCTTTTCCGCTTTCGAATATTGTGGACCACTTTTATTCTCAGTAATAGCTCGAAGATCAGGCCTTTAAATATCCCCGTTTAATCGGAAAAATAAAAGTCGCGTATGCGTCCAGCGCCCAGTGTTGCAAATAACATAAGCTCTAGACTCTGCAAGGCACCGTTAGTCAATCGAAAGTAAGCTGCTAATTCCGTCGTTTGCTTTCTGAGATTCGAACTTGGAAGACGAAGGGAATTAAGGAGGGTCAATCGAACTAAATCAACGCGCTAGTTAGCACAAACACAAAATTCCACAATAGCACCACGTAGAATCAGCTTCACATGCTTGGCTATTAGAAATATTGGTGACATGAGTTTTTTAGTCATCTAGTGATTGGCGACGAGAACTAGATTTTGTACAAAAACGGCACACGAGCTGTAACCCTGAGAAAAATGGCCATCAATTGAGTCCAAGGCGTACTGAAAAATAAATTAAACTAATTAATCACCGCCGATATGTACGTTGATCAGCTTCCAACTTGGTTGCAACTATTCGAAATATGATAAGAAGGATATCTGAGGTCTACTTGCTATGCCATAATGCTCGGCCTCATGTCGCTTCTATCACTGGTCTAGAATTGATTGATCTCCATGGGTTACATTTTTATGTTCGGCGTGTCCTCCAACCTTTGTCCCTCTGATTATTATTTGTTACCTGCTCTCAAGAACTTGTTCGGTGCAGTTACTTGCCAATTATGACACCCTTAAAAGCGCATTTATATTTTTTTGAAATGTCAACCCGTTGAGTTTTCGTAGCGCGGCATCTTGCCATTATCCTATAGAGCAATAGATAACAAGTAATTACAACTTATGTTGAATACTATGTTTTTTAACATTTTTTTGTAACTGAAATAAAACTTATTTATTGAAGTGAAATTATTGTTTATTAGCCAATTCAATTCAATTTAGTTTTTAAAATAAACTCTTGTATGGAAAGTCAACCTATGGAAAAGGATATATGGAAATCTATATTTTAAGCGAATAAATTTTAATCACATCTTCATTTTCAGAATCATTCCTTTCGTTGCAGCCGATGCAGTAGTTGACCATGAAGAAATTTCCAAGGACGAAGTGCAGTATCCCACATTGTATCCTTTGCTAGATAGAGAAGACAAATTTTCCACAATATTTACCAACAGCGATGATCGTGGGCTGAATACAACCTTATTTTTATCAGATAAGGAAGAAGTTTACAGTCCAACACAATACCCTATCTACAAAACCGAAAAAGTTCCAAATTTCCCTTTAGTGAATGAAAAATACATACCTGCGTCTATGTTTCCCGATGCATCGAATAACGATGAAGTGAAATTGACTACGTCTCGGACAAAAGATAAGAATAATTTCCGAGATTCAGATCTAAATATAGATTTGAGTAAGTTTCCGGTTTTATACAAACCCTTATCGTTGGAAACATCAACAAAGAGCTCTCTAGAATTTATGGCAACGCAATCAGTTAACAAGTTTTCTCCTCCACAGGAAACGGAAGGTATTATTTGGAATTTTAATGTCTATATATAAGTGTAGTGCATTCTAAGATTTAATTTTAGTGCTGTTAACTTAATTTTAACTTATATTTCAGATAATTGGTTTGACTGTTATATGTTCCGTTTGTGTGCGTATATATAAATATATATATATATATATATATATATATATATATATATATATATATATATATATATATATATATACATATACATATATATCAAACGCTGACTAAAACTTTCCAATATTGGTTATGTCCAGAGAAATGAATATTTATAGACATATACGTTTGAAAATTTATTTTAATTACATAATTACATACGAATCAAAATTACTTTTGATAGGTGGGTTTATTCCCAAGGATCCCCCGCTAATTGACGAGTACTATGCAGTAAGGTATACGCCAAGTACCACAGGAGTTACCCCTGAGGAACCTCTTACTACACTCCCCATACCGTATAATAAACAGAAAGGTAAATGTAACTGAACATTAAAAATCGTATAATATTAACTTTGAAAAGTTGTTGTGTAAAATAAATTTAATATTTTTAGGGTGCGTTTTAAATGGACAGCATTACGATCAAGGAGATACGACAAAAAAAAGAGACGATTGTCTCACATGCATCTGTTTTTATGGTGAATTCCATTGTCGAAGTTCAGATTGTCCCCTTCTCAAAGCTGGTTGCAAGCGCGTTCCTCATGATGCCGACAAATGTTGCGGTTTAGTTACATGCAGTGGGTATTAATTCTATTTAAGTTGCAGTAAAATAATTAGAATAAAAATACATTTAAAATTATTTATTATTTCAGATATTTCTGAGAAACCATCGATTACAACGCATCGGCCATTCTCCATTACCATGAATCCAGCTGAGCTTATCACAATTTCAGACGGAATTATAACCACAAACGATAGAACAACTGACCTATACACAACTCCCCAAACAACTAAATCAATTATTGAATTAATTTTACCAATTTTAAGTGGCGAATCCATTAACAAAACAAGGGTAGATGACATATTGTCATTAGGGACAAATGGATCAAATAAGGAAAAAAAAGATAATATAAAAATAGGAATTATTCGACAAATCGCAAATAACTCTGTACCGCAGACAACCCAAAGAAATGATAGACCCATTTCGATTGCTACTTCGTCTATATCAGTAGTAAGCACGACATTTTCCCCAATAAATTTGTCATCTACACATACACCAGATGAATATGATGAAGACGAAGAAGAAGATGAAGAGTTTTCTTTTGGGAATGTTTTGAAACTACTATTAAGCGACAATTACGATACTACAACACGGAGCACCGTTAGGGTTGTAAATGCAACCAAAGACGATACTAGTTTAAAAACCTCAACGACTACAACTATGCAAGCAAATAAGTCAAAAATTCATATAAGCACAATTAAACCATTACAAACCGTTGCAACTTTGAAACCAAAATTGACAAACCATTCGTATTTAAATAAACATTTATATCATCAACCAGTGAAATATAATAAAACTTTTGCATCGGTCAATAAATTAAACAAACTTTCAAAGCCTTTGCCAATCGTAACAACAGTGTTACCACCGTTTAGACGATATTCCGAGTCTCCCACTCTGGCACCGGCTAATTTTTATAAGAAACCATCTATTCCCCACCACCAGCCTTCAAAGCTAACTACCACCCTAAAACCACAAAACTGGTCAAATCCAGCATCCGATTCTTTCGGAGTGGGAACCTTGAAGTTAGCAGGATGTAACATCTACGGAATGATGTACAGGATCGGCAGAATAATTGTCGAGCTATCTAATTCTTGCCTCCAATGCATGTGTACAGAAATCGGTGTTCAGTGCAAACCTCTCAATTGTTGAACGCTAGCTACTACAAGACTTATTAAAATAGCAATTATTTGATGCGTATATATTATATGTGTCGTTGTAGTTTAAGTTTGTTTATAATTATAATATTTATTTTTTAAATTTTCTTTTTATAAATGAAATCATATATACTTATTGAGAAAGATGTCAACATTGGTAGAAAATTATATATTAGTATTTGATGACTATGTAAACCGTTATTAGTCTTAAGTACTCATCGGAAGACTGATTATTGGACACAATTATAATTTACACTAAATCAATTAAGATTATTCGAGTTAAATTTTAAAACAGGATAACTAACATTGCAATGTTGGCATTTAATTAATTGCAAAAATATAATTCATTACACAGTATGTTATTTTTCAAGATACATTCATTATAAACTAATCATTTTCTGTAATATTAAATTGAATTTAATATTTATTTAAGTTAGAGTTCATATTATTTATGCAAAATGATGCATTTACTTAGAATAGGTGTCGTAGCATAATCACAATAGCTGGATTATTGTGATAATCCTAGGATTAAGATGACAATGGTATGACTAACTACCAGTGAATAAAGAAAATGGCAAGCATCCTCTTTAATTTCAATATCATTACAATGCTCCAAGTTCGTTTTAGGATGATAGCAAATCGTGTATGCTGGTTGGCGAGTTTAAGTGTTAATTTTTGCGACTTCGATTGATTGGTTAGTGTCTAGCTTGATTGGTTAGTGTCTAGTTTTTCAAGGAACAATTTATTTAAAACGACCAATCAGAGTAAAGAATACAAGGTAGAACCCCAACCTAACCGACCGGCGAGCGTCATTTTCATTTGTCCTAAAACGAAGGGAAAATATTATAAGCAACATAAATTTGACTGAGATAAATATAATTTTCTTTCCTGATTGACAATCGTACGTATATTCACAATCTTTTAAGGACTTTGATAAAGATCCTGATTTTGTAACTATCCTACGACATATACACCTACATATAAGCCAAGGTAAAATCTGATCTCATAATACAAATAAATATACATTTTGTAATAATCACTACAATTATTTTTAAATGTAGCATAAAATTTACATCGTTGTAAACATCTTACTAAGACCGCTGGGTAGCTGAAGTTAAATATTGTTTAGATAGAGAAGAGTATTATAATTAAATTATTGAAAGAGAGCCATTCATGCGGTATCTCTAAAAATATATAAAATGTTAAGAATTACAATAATGACGAACGAATTGCTTTTTAATGATGTAATTTCTTAGAGAGAAGTCTATTATTCAATTTAGTGTAATAAATCATACAGTTATATTGGAATAAACACAGTTTTAAGGTAGGGTAATGATTAAACATTTTCTCTGGTCTGTTAAAAGATGATGGGCTAATTACAAATTCAAAGCTCTCTGAATAAATTTATGAAAGCTTTCTTTCCTAATTACTGTTTAATATAATAAATATTCATGGAACAACCAGTAAGTTTATGTATAATGTAAAGCAAAGGATTTAAGCCCGATTATTTTTATTTCATATAACATTGTAAAAGATCAATATTGGTCTGTGTTTATTAATTATTATTATTCGCATGTTATCATGGAAACGCCATAATAAATGGGAAATTTTGACACCAGTATTTAATAAATTAAATTAGTAAAGCTACTAATTATTTTAGTTTTGTTTTTTTTTGTGTTTTATGCAAACTATAAATCAAGTTCTATTTATCAACTATACTTGTTTTTAGCTCAACTATACTTGTTTTTGATTAGAATTTTATTAGATTATATATATTATACAACAAAAGCAACCTCGATAAGTAAATGTAAAGAACGAATCAAAAATTGGATAATATTAACTAGCCTAAGGTAAAAACGCTGTGCGAGTTATGCTCAAATCTCAGCTCGCTAGGAAGCCATTTAATATTACCGTCCTGACAACGACATTGACTCGTATCCTTGACAGCACCTTCTACTCTATTATATAAACAAACTATATTATTTTTAACAGTACCAATAAGATATTTGATATTATGAAATTTAATGTTATCTTCATCTTCTAAACAATAAATATTTGTTAAAACGTGTAAAATTGTTTAACATGAATTGGACAATTAAAAGCGATGCTAATTGGATTGATTATAGTAGTGATTACTTTAATTCTGAACGTGAATAATGGTAAGAATTGACTTGATAGATAAACAATATCTGATAGATATTCGTCCCCTTATCAATTAAACACGATGACCAATTAATTATGACGATTCTTTTCAAATATTTTAAAGTGGTTTAAAATTTTTAACGGAATATGATACGTAAACACCGATCAATCTTGTATCATAATATTATTTAAAATATATGTGGATACAAAAAATAAAACTGAAATCGGATTTAAAGACAGCGAAACTTAAAAATAATTTGTTTAATTCACTAAGATAAAATGCCATAGCAGTATAACTGTAGACGTTAAAAAGAAATAGTAAAATGTAATGTCTAGTCATTGATCAATTGGTTTTCTCTATAAAACTTCGATTAAAATCAAAAACACATATTTGAATAAAAGCATTATACAAAGTTACACCCTTACAGGGTTGTATTTCAAACAAAAAAAATAATGGAACCCTTATAAGACTGCTCACCTAGACGTCTGTGTGTCATAACCCATTTTAATTAAAAACAAAAATAATTTATTAACAATTTTATAAGAGGTAAATAAAATATTCCTCATATTTTTTTACTTTCATATTCCTTAAGGACTTTTTTTATTTTTGAATATCATATTCCTTAAGATCTTTCTTAATTCCATGTTAACCTCATCTTTTCGTTGCTATAACTGTAAGATTTTTAAGCCGTAATGGGAATAGTCACAATAGTCCATTCGTAACAAAAAAATTTAAATAAAAAGTAAATCATCCACCAGTCTAAGACACTCGACTCGTCTATTTCTATGAGGTCTGCCGACGTTTGTTTACATTGTATTTGTGTCGTTATTCTGTTCCTCGCATTGCCTAGTGAACAAACATTTATTTTATCTCGGATGTTCGTATCGAGAACTTTATTGATAAATTCTCATAATTCGCACATTCGTTTCTATCCAAATGATGTAAATAGGTGTTTTATGAAGTCAAATACAAGTTCAGGGTTAAATTGGACGCGTTAAACCCGTATTTGATAACAATTTGTGACGGGTCAAAATCCTCTGTATTAAAGTGCGAGACATAAAAATGTGAAACATTAACTACCGGAACCTGATCCAATAGAGAGTCGGACGAGCGTGAATAGTTTGTATCAAATATGTAAAGAGCGATTAGGGACACGAAATATTTTTGGTAGAAATGAAAAATACTTCGCTATAGTTTTTTTTGTAACTGGCAATTATTTAGGGATTACGATCACATTACATGTGCATAGACAATGGGGAAAAGAAAAAGAAAATTTAATAAAATTAAATATCTAATAATTCCTTCAGTAATTTCATACTCACGCGGGCCATAGATCACATTATTTTAATTTTAAATAAACAATATTTTATAGATATATAAAATACAAATTATCATGTTGCCTCTTATAAGAGTAAATTGGGAAACTATAAAATTAAATAGAAATTATATATAATTAATACTTTTCTTCCTTACTAAATTCTAACTTATCTCCTAATGTTTCAGTTTCAAATATATAAAGATACCTTTAAAAGGGAGTTGTGTATTAACATATAAATGGAAAATGCGCGTGTGTGTGTCTATATATTTTTGCTATTACTCCAATGTCGTCCCAATAGACAAATGACAGTGGAACTTAGGTTAATAAGGTGCCGAACATTGGATAATTTTTATGGTTTTGTGTCTCGAAAGAAAAAGAAATGGAATTCTTATAAAATCATTCGCGTGTCCGTCCGTCTACCCGTCTATCGTAATTGTTTCCATCTAAAGCCCTTTGTGGGAACAACTTGAAATTTAAAAGTTAAAAATAATTATTTTTTACTTTTAAATTCTAAGTTTCAAGCAAGCAAGAGTACTTCTAGAAGTAGTAATGAACCATAAACAATTTTTCGATAGTCAATCCTCTGCCCGTACTAAAGATATAAACTATTAATAGTAGCTAGCTTATTATTGAATTAATCGAAACTTTTAATTAACAGTAATTTATTAATCTTTGAGTCGTATGAAAGCTACAGGATAATTTAAGTCGTTTGTTCTACATTTACAAGCTAAACAGATCTGTTAGAAACAACAAGAACTTTTAATAAATTTTCAGATGCTAGTAGCTGTTTCTTTGTAATATAGGTCTTAAGGAGCCACATTTAATCTGGGATATTAAGTAGTCTGCTACGATAATACATCGTATAACTAACTATACTTGTACTTGTAAGTACACTGTTATATGCTTTAAAGCAGCATCGAATATAAATACCGAGGAGATTAGAACGACATAACTCTTTTTAGTAGCGTTTTTAATAGAAGAATAGTATTCCCTTCAACACTTGTGCGTGAAAATAATTATAATCTAATAAAAAATTTGTTTTATAACTTAATAATATACACAAAAAATAACTTAAAATATAAAGCTCCACGTGAATTCTGAAACGAAGATAAGCTATTCTTAGAGCTAGTTAACATCTGCTGCCCATCCTTTCGTTTCCCCCTCCCTGACCCTTCCAACATATTAAAAATCATAGTTCTTAATGCTTTTCAAGGATTTATGCTGTCCATTCTAACTGTAAAAGTTAGGTAACTTTGTAAATCTTATCCACTGGAGAACTATTGAGAAAAAAAATCACACTCCTCATCAGTATGGTCTTCATCATCGGTTAAGACTACAGAGAGATTTGATTCATATGAGAATAAATCTTTATTTTAAAATCTATCAAAGGATTGAAGTCCGCTTCATAAAAGTTTTTTCTATCAAAAGGCATGTTTGCTACATTTTCTAAAGCCGCTGATAAGAATATGTTTTCATTCAGAGAGAAAAAAAATTTAGCAGGCCTAGACTATACCACGACTATTTCAGCATAATTGAAAAGGGATGATGAAATTAATATTTTATTGATAATTGGAATGCTAGTCACTCCAAATGATGCTATGTAAAGCCATAAACTTTTTAATTTATTATATCACAGTATTCTACAAATCGCTTCTCAAGTTCGTCTCCTAAGGTACTCTTTCATTTACATTTAATTGATAAGAGATTCTGAAAGTTTGTACATATTTGATAAACACATTCCGCTAAAGTAGAATTAGAACTCTGTAGACTTTAGGTGTATTTAAAAATGCCATTTTCTTTTACTTTACTGCAGTAAAAGCTTATAAATATTAAGCTTCCGTGTGAGGTTTAAGTTCGTCAGTTTTAATATTAATATTTAAAAATAATAATAAAAGAATTTTCCGACAAATATACATTTAATGGATATTAGCAAATTGCGCCCAACCTAGAGATTTATTTCTGTGAATACACTCACAACTTGCATAACAAAATATTCTGTATAACAGGCATATACTAATCGTCGGTAGGGCGATATGAACATTTGGTGTGCAATGAAGTACTAATTTAAGTTCCCTATGCTTTGTCTAACATAACGTTTCATGGTATTCAAAGCTTCCAAAACGCCATTAAATGTTTCTACAAATCTGTTGGCAGCTAATGGACTGAATATCTCATCTCACATAGGTACTAAATGAGAA
The DNA here is from genome assembly GCA_039881145.1 of Druceiella hillmani. Lineage (NCBI taxonomy): Eukaryota > Metazoa > Arthropoda > Insecta > Lepidoptera > Hepialidae > Druceiella > Druceiella hillmani. The sequence goes on along the minus strand of JAYKKI010000003.1, from coordinate 24,240,518 downwards.
TGCATATTTTCTCACATTACGGAAAATTGTCTAAAAAATGCGGATATGTTTAATATTTCCTCTACAATCCCTTATCATACATACTTTTGACGAATGTGCAAGAACTAAATTGAGAGTATGTGCAACACAATTTATGAAGAGCGAATTAGGGTATAGCTCACTTATAAAAAAACGTGCACTCTAAGGTCCCATCATTTCAAGATCCAAGCCAATAGAAATCTCAGGCGTTCCATCATGGTGGCTGCTAATATCGATTCCGAAAAGTCTTTATTTGAACAAAATTTAAAAAATCCTTAGAAATAATTGATTTTTTTTAAATTTTTTTCTCTCTTGATACGTCCCGTATTTTATGTTCTTTACTGTTTATTTGCAGTTTCTTGTATTGACTAACCACATAATTCAAAAATTCATATTTAAATGGAAATAAATGTGTACAAAGACCTACTATCCGGAGTCTAAGTATATAAATGGCTTTTAAGTGTTTCATCTCTCGTATTGGCTCGATACCGAAGAAGAACTCTGAAATTGACGCTGTTGTGAAGAGACTCAGCGAGTCCGATAGGCTTATATATACCCCTTGAGGCGATTTCTTGATGACCGCACAGAGTAATTGTGAAGAGCTTTAAATTTCTCCTCGTCATTTCTAGATGATTAATTTAACTATCTATCAATATCATGTCTAAATCGTCAATATCATATCTAAATGATCAATATCATGTCTAATAATTTAACTATCTATCAATATTATGTCTGTCATGTATCTTAAAAAAATACGAATAAATATTTTTACGGGAAATAAATAGGAAAGAAACAATATTAAATTTTTTTCTCCCTTATATACTTTGTATTTTCGAACTAAAATTTAAAATTTTATTATGAAACAAAAATATGTAATTTTAATATAAATTGAATAATAATTGTCTGATTTGAATGATTCATTCATATTTGAATTCTTCATAATGAAATTCACTCAACCATATTTAATTATGTAAAAAGTATGAATTCAAGATATTAGATGAACGTTCAAAACCAAAATAATGATATCTATATACTTACTTGCTGGCACTTGAATATCCTGTTGTGTCGATTGCGAAAAAACAGAAGTAAAAGAAATACAAAACTTCATTGACTGGAAACCGTCATACGTGTGCTCTTGCTATCATGGTCACTGCTCTTGCTCTTGGTCAAATTCAGACTTGTTCTTTTTTTAGAATTTTAAGGCTGAAAATCACATAGGCAGGAGTAACAAAGTAAACGAAAATCAAAACAAAGGCAAAAATATCAACGGCGCCTGGTAAGCACTGCTTATAAATGGACACAAACGATCTGAAATTTTCTGGATGTGTGCTGATTTGCCAATTTGCATCCAATGATGGCCATTTAGTAGTTTCAGATTGGTCTATTAGTGGGAAGGCGCTGCCTCATCTTTGTCACTTTCTGTCAAATCGAAATTATTCTGCTATTGTTGGCTTATGGTGGAATACTGGAATATATGGTGAGTAACAGCGAATGCTCTCGAAGGTTCTGGATATAATTTGCTTATAACATATTTTTAATTAATGGATATTCGTACCATCGGCACATTAGAATCGTGATGATCAGACGGGATATTCAATTTTTTATTTAAAAAAATTTGAATACTAAATTACTGTAAAAATTAAAATGATTATTTTTTCAGTAATTTAGTTTTGGTTTCGTTACTTCACTTTGCTTAATTTTTGCGATTACATTAACCGATTCACGTCTAATGCAAGGGGTTTGAACCCACCCCTATCCGATGTACTCGATTAATGTTACAAAATTTTTTTAAAATTACTTCGCGGAAAATGTAACTTTGAGAAAGAAAATTGTTAATTTATTTCTTCATGTGATAAAATTAATTCAATTGATTAAATATCAAAACATATTTTTCACCTATACATTCACTAATATTGTACAAAACATGTATGCCAAGTACCCCTTTAAATATAGTCAATAGAATTACAATATTTAGATATTTCAAGAATCCCAGTCGGCTTTTACTTATGCAATTTATATCTTCACTACACAGTCGAAGTACTTAAACAAGTTGAAGTAATACTTAGGCGCAGATAGAGATGAGCAATAGAGATGTTCGATATCCTTTGTATCGATATGGTAGCCGGGATATTGGGATTGTATCGAATAGTCACGATCCGATTCTCCAAACACCGTATCGATCTTTCAATCGTCTATGGAATAAAACACTTTTTGAATATATAGTAGTTATGTTATTAGTTAGTAGATAAGTAAATAAAAATATTATTAATTCCAATCTTTAAATTTTAGGTTTTTTAAAAAGAATAGTCTTAGCAAACGGTCCGTATCTAATTCGATGATCGGATACTAAAACCTATTTAAATTAAACTAACTTCGAGCTTCAAAACGTACTCGTAATTACCGGTCGTCTGAAATGTTAAGTCGCTGTAGGTAATAAACAAAGTCTGCTGGTACCTCACTCCCCGACTACCCCAACCGTCAATAGCTAAATAAACACGTCAAATACTTTATTATCAACAAAATTATAATTTGGTTTGACATGCGACTTGATTACATTAATTGATGCAATTCCAATCTGATAATAATACGTTTGCATCGAACCAAAATTATGTATTTTTTGTATGAACTTAAATATCGAAGTATCGTTATTTCTTGTATCGATATTTGAATGTGTCGGATCGGTTCAGTAAAACCCTAACCGCAAGTAACAATATTGAGCGGTAATATAACTCAAATTATTATTTCATTATTTATTACGACATATTTAATATCTTGAAATCGAGTTATTTTCAACAATTCTCTGAAGTTTGTATAAGTTGTATAAACAAAGTTTAGGTCAAGTTGTTATATGTATGTTTATATACTAGGTTACATTTTAAAGGGTGACCAAATTTCAGAGAGCGATTAGGAAAGAGTGACTAAATCATATAATGAGAAAAAAATTCTTTTACTTTTCTTAACGTTCCCGCGTTTCATTAAAACTTTTCGCTATTGTTAGGAAAAGTTAAAAAAAAATATTACTTTTCATTATATGACTTATTTACTGTTTCTTAATCGCTCCTTTAAATTTGGTCACCAGTATATATATATATATATATATATATATATATATATATATATATATATATATATGTACACACACACACACACACACACACATATATATATATATATATATCAGATACAGGAAAACTATCATAGGTTCTTTCTTTTATAAATAGATAATTTTTTTTATGTGAATCGGCTCAGTTTCACGATAAATACTATCTTTGTATTGGAAATTGATTGTATGAGGAAAAAATCTGGATAGCAGAAGTTGATCAAACATTATAAAAAACTTTTCCTTAAAATTTTTGTAATGTTAGTACCTAGACAAAACTATTGCTTCATTAAATGTTCAACATGACTTCCACTTCGCTGTATGCGGGTACGGACCAATTTATTAAGCTGGAAATCCTATACTCTACATATTGGATGTTACGTTTAAAAATATATTTATATTATAGTATCTCTTTCGTCCTTTCAAATGCATACAACGAACGTTCGTCGTATTTTATTTGCATTTTCTTTTTTGTTAGTTCCGTTATTGATTTTACTACTTTTGAGAGATCCGGTATACATTTTCTGTAATAGGATACCAATCGTAAGAAAGATTTTATTTGTTTCAGAATTTTGGGAAGCGCGAATTCTTTAATCGCTTTTAAAGCCATTAAAGAATTTTTCCCGCTTTTCCTGTCGGGTACGGTAGTCTATGACAAGTTGCCATGTCTTAAGTTTTCCAGGTTCTATGTCTTTTTCTACCAACAGGACTCAACCACGGTGAGTCGGAATGTCGTATTATTTTATTTTCCAATATTTCTTTAATTTGTCTAGTCAATTATAGTCTTTGAATTTCAGGTAGGCGGTAGACGCGTTCATTTTTAATCAAGTTAATTCCATGCTGAATAATCTTAAATTAGGTTTGCGCAGCTGTTTCGGCAAATATATGTTTATTTTGATATATTTGTTCTAACGTCAATAGTTGTTCTTCGGGATTACGCGTTCAGGGGTTGTCAATGTATTTTGGTTCGAATTTATGGAAATATTTAAAATAGCTAAAGCGTCCCAGCCTAGTAGGTATTCGTAGTATTTTCGGGAGAAATCAAATATGGAAAAGGAGAAACCAAAAATTTTAATGGAGTGTTAACATTATCCAATATTTTCTTAAATGGGAGGATTATAATTTTTGCTTTGTGGTGAGTGATCTGATGCGCGATTTGCATAGTAAATGGTTCATCTATGTATTGGGCTAAGTTTTGATGTAAATACTACTTTGTAATGGTTGGTTTAATAAATGAACGGCCACTGCTAGTGTCAAATAACATTTTTTCGTTAAAATCTGGAATGTTAATATACGAAAATTAACTATTATTCGCATTTAGCATTATAAAGAGTTCTTTGAAGGATCGGATTTTTGAAAATTCTCTTAGTTGTTAATTAGTTCGTTTTTTAGACGAGCTAAAGGTCCTAGAATTATTCGAGTTTCTCCTATCAAAGTTTCTCCTTCACCTATAATTTCGTTTAAATAATGAATTAATATTATTAGTCTATCTGTGGTAGGTTGTACATTTTGTATTTCATCTATAATGTCCTCTATCTTGACCTACTATCTATCATACCTACTATATACCATATACATACCACCGTCTATTGCTCTAGGTAAGTCTAGTAATACCTCTGTTGCTCTAGGGTTGACTTGGGTTCATTTTCGCGGGTTTGATTAAAGGTTTTCCTGTCGGTGTGGTTCCGGAGTATTTAAAAAAAAACAATCAAGTATAATTACAATGTCAGGATGATGTGAATAGTGCTATCGCTCTCCACATCAGGTAATTTCGGAGTCACGTCGGCTGTAGTTGGCTTCTGCGTACGTAGAGTCGCGTCGGCTCATAGCTTGGGCGCACGTTCTCTTGATTCTGAAGTGCTTCAAAAGTGCTCCGTAGACTCGTTCACTCCGCCGATGTACTAAAGGCGGCAGGCGAAGTATTGTATCTCTTGAACAATTTTATTTCGAATCGAGTTCGTGCTCAGTCAACTATAGAATCGCGACACAGGAGTCGTAATTCCCAAAAATCGGTCCACAGCGGGCGCTAGTTAATGGATGTGAGGCGATAGTTGACATAAAATAAATTTATTATTTATAAATATGGTACGCTTGTTATGTGTTACAATTACTAGAGTTGACTAACCAAGAGTCACGGCACGCAGCGCTTTTTATTAATTTTCATACAAAGATCTTCTCATCTTCTCATTTATATATATTTAACACATTTAAATATATTTAAAAATAATATATTAAAATTAATAGCTTGATTGTAGCTGGTAATCGCGTTATCTTTAATAGTTTCGTCTTGAATTTTTTTAAGTATGAGCTGATGATTGTTGTTCTTAGCGGCGGGCGGCATTGTCGATACTTGAACATTAATGGGTTCTTTGCAGTTGATAGCTGCGGTCTATGCGGCGGGGGGGGGGGTGCGTTATCGACTTAGTAAAAACAATATAAGAATGAATTTATTATTTGTAACTAATAACCGTTGTACTTCCCCGCGGCCACGCGAGTAAAATTAGTTACCGCTAATAGATCTGATATGCGTTCGGGTACATTTTTGCTGACTAGCGGGATTTGAGGAAACCAGTTTAACATCTGGACGTCGGCCTTTAGTTTTTTACTTGATGTAACAGTATATTTCTATTGTGCAGGTTTAAAAAAATTGCTAAGCTATTGCTTTTCTCTGTTGAAATATTTTTACACGAATTAAATTTTATTTTTAAATGTATACTTTTTTAATTAAATAATTTTCGATACTCGGTTTTAACTGAAAAAAATTATGAATATAATTATTTTTTTTGTTAATTATTGTTTAACCAAAATAAATATTCGTAATCACCACTTGCAATGTTTCTGTTTTCTAGTAATATATTTAAAAAACAAAAAAGTTTAAAAATAAAATCATAACAGACCTCACCATCTCCACACCTTTAAACCTCAAAAACAGCTCCGCTGTTTGGTGGAAACCTTAGAAAAATGGGCCAAGAATAAGGGAATAATAACTATAATAGTATAATAATAATAAGAATGAAATTTAAATTTTTACTTTTGTTTCTCATCCTTCCATGGTGAAATATTCAATTTCAATGTTATTTTTCAATATTAATAAAATTTTATAATATTGGATACTGGCGGCCTTGTTACTATTACTTTAAATTGGTCAAATTTTTACACATTCCACACCTGAGTGACTCCACAGCAACCGCCGCCGAGCTTCCATTGAGTTCTTATCTTAAGTACGGCAAGTAAAAGAGAGTCAATATAGTGTTTGTTCAAATACCTTAAATCTGCGCGCCGCTGGCTCTTAGGCTTAAGTAATTAGCACTAATCTTCGTATGGGTTGTTTTACTAGGGAGGAAGGTTAATATCGACTTGGTTCGTTTCAAACAATCTCTTTAATTATTTATGTTCGGAAATGTTTTGTACCGCAAAAGTCCCTACTAAATAAGTATTAGTATTTTAATTTTTTTATACTTTTCAATGCGCTTTTATTTCGTGGTTATTTTATAAAAGTTTTATTTACATTTAACTTCTGTTTTTTTTTCAATTCTAATCGTAATAAATCCAAAATTCGCGAATCTGTTTTAATACGGTTCTTGTCGCATTTTGAAATGAAAATGAAAAATGAACGGAATTGTTCGCTGAGATTGAGGTAGTTTCTAATTAAATAGTGTTAATTAGACGGGTGAAAGTATTTTTGTCAAGTCAAGATTATTGTTCTGGAATAAAACTGAAACACTAGATTATGGGAATTTACTATGTTAATAGATTTTATATAAACCCAGTATTTATAAGTTACGTATTTCGTAATGAAATCATCATATTGAATAGTTTAATTTTACTGTAAATTATATTATTATGAAAATTACAAACTTTAATTCACATGAATGAAAACACTAGCTTTCTATCTCAGCTGGTTAATTTGACAATTTTAAGGATAATCGCTACATTCATTTTTAATGTCATTTGAATTATTACTGTAATGAATTTATTAACCATGTAGCTTTGTTTGCAGCATAATTTATGCTGATTTAAATAATACGATATTAAAAAAGCATAACTCGTTGATGCACATACTTTTCAAGATTTTGTCCAAATTACAATATATATTAAAAGCATAATATTCTTTATTTACCTTTCTTTTTTCCATATATTACATGGAATTAATTAATATCGAGTAGCGTTACTGATTACTGGAGATTACTTGATTATAATAATTGATTATAATAATCAAGTAATCTTCAATGACAGCAATTACAAAATTCTCATGGACTTAAACTTGTTGTACCTGTCGTTTCGTCTCCCTTTGCTTAACTATTGAAATCGAAATAATTTACTATATATTACATATTTTAATGATAAATTATGTACTGAAGAGTTAATTAGTAGAGTTAAGCCAGTTTTATAAATCTACGTCCGAATGCTAATTTCCAGCACATATATCTAACTTATAAAATGAAATTTTGTAACTGACGTGAATTATTGATGAAGTACCGTTATAGATCTCAGTAAAAATGTTGGGGATATATACATAAAAACATTTAAGTAGAAATGTTGAAAGATTAGATTATTGAAAACGATTTTAGTAAAGCAATATGAAAGTTGGTGGACGGCGAAATGTAAAATTAAAACTGATGGTTTTTCTAACCCCCCCCCCCTCTTCCCGAAAAAATTGAACTTTTATACTTCATGTCTATAATTGGGCCACCATACTCTATTTCTGTGCTAAATTCCATTTTTTAATCTCAAAAACTCAGGAAAAACAGAGCTATACGATACAAATAAAAAAAAATTAATGAAAGATGGAAAAATTACCGTCAAAACACAAATTCAGGGTGCTTCAAATATATTTTCTGAAATAACCGCCAACTCGCGGACTAATGTAGAATAATTTCATTACTTTTTACTTTTTTTCATAAGTAAAAGTGCAGTACAATTTATTTTGTGAATTTTGAAAGAATTAAAAGCAACTTGCATAAGCTATAACCGAATAACAAATTCGAGTTTGTTCCTGCATGGATTTGTGCTCATTTTGGGCACAATTGGTATTAATTACAAAAACAATTTTTCCAAAATATTGGCCCGAATATGTTACTGTTTGGTCAGAAAACTTAATATTTAAATTTATTTATATTTGTTGTTGAAGTAAATGTAAATTATTTGTTTATCTTGAAATCTAACTAAAATGTGAAGTCTTTTTATTTATATAATATCAATTTGAGAAGCAAAATCTTAAAAAATTCTTAAAAATAATAGCAAACGTGGATTACATTAAAGTCCTCACAGAGTTGACAAAAAAAACATTTTTTTGCTTTTTAGTGCAGTATTTATGAAAGCGTGTTTCTTTTTCAGTTTTTTAAAATAATTATATATTTTTGTTTTCTTTAGTTTTACATTAAAGGAAAGAATATTTTATTGATCTCGTTTTATATTATATTTAGAATTTACTTTTAAAATTATTAAATAAAATGTTATTAAAGAAATGTTAATAAAGTGTTATTAAAAAAAGAAACTTCTACGAAAGTCAAATTAGCAGAGCAGCATAATTGATTAGGCTGAAGTGTCTCTTTTTAATTCAGTCTTTGGACGACTCAGCGCGCATCCTCTTCATCTCTGCCATAGCATCAGTATTCCAAGGTGTCTCTTCGATAAGCTTGAAACACAAATTCTTCGATTCTCTTTTACCCACAAAATTATTTTACTTTACTTAGAGCGACGTATGCTTGCCCATACGCAAAGGTTCGCGATCTTAAATAGATATCCAGCAATCGAAGCCTAAAAACGGTTAGGATACGCTATTCATCTTCACCGAGTTCAGTGTCTAACTTCAGGTTCTATGTCATTGAATTAGTCCTTTGGTATTATTTTATCGTGTTGTCATCAGAATTACCTACAATTACCAAGCTTCCTGATAATAAAAAAAAATCATGTGTATTTAAATACCCGCGTTAGAAGTTACACTTTTTTGCATAATACACGAATAATGGGAAATCAGCAGAAAAATAAAATGATAGACTACTCATCTGTCAAATTATATTTAAAATTTTAAAATGAAATTTAATTATTTTAATAAATGTTAATTATTTTAATAAATGCAGCAGAAAAATAAAATGGTGGACGATATTGACATGTTGCCGTGTTAAATATGAATATTTAATTGTTATTTAATAATTCATTATTTAATAATTTATAATGCAAAATAAATCCATACTTAATTAGAAATGGTCTGGCAGATGATTGGCTACAATAGAAGGCCAGCAGTAAAATAAACTATGACGTATCTACATTCACCTTATGAAGGAAATACGCATTTTGTCTCTTACTAACTCATGATCGCCTGGTAGCTGCAATAACTCGAACAAATGCGGTCACAGTATAATTTTGACTATCAAATATAAAAGAAATACGTCACGGCCACCCGCGCCGCCGACTTATGGCAGAGTAGCACCGGCGTATTTTAATAGCGCTCCGCCCGAGTCATTCATATCGTGATAACTTTAAAACTATTTGTCCATATTATGTAGTGCAAAAGACAAACTTTATCTACTTTAAATACCAAAAGTGATAAACGTATTTATTTTGATAAGAATTAATTTAATACTATAAAATGTGTGTTTAAACTATAAAATGTGTGTGGGAAAAAATAATTTAAATTAATAGTATTTATACCTGACTATTTTATAGATATACATTATCTTTGTGTGACTCCCATAATACATTATCTTTGTGTGACTTTAACGGTTTAGGCAGCATATAATAGCCAAATTACACAATATTCTTAAAAATTAAAGTAGTTTATGTGTTATTCTGATATATAAGCTAGATCACTGGAAACTTGAATCAAAATCCGTTCAGTAGTTTTTGTGTGAAAGAGCAACAAACATCCATCCATACATCCTCACAAACTGTTGCATTTATAATAGTATTAGGATTAGAATTAGGATGTAGATATGACCTGGATCAGTAAAATAATACATACATTTTATTCCAGGGGTACATTCCCGTGGGATAATTATAAGAAATGTTATTGTTTTCCAACGTCCACGCGGGCGAAACCGCGGGCAAAATCTAGTTGTAGTCTATGTGTTATTCTGAAGCTATATCACTGTAAAGTTTCAGCAAAATCCATTCAGTAGTTTTTGCGTGAAAGAGTTACAAACATCCATCCATACATCTTCACAAACTTTCGCATTTATAATATTAGTAGGACATGACTAGTAGGATTACGGAAGGTTTTCGAAGGTTCTTTCACTTATGGGAATAAATTTTTTTTCAACCATCGAAAAGGGGTTCTATTTTCAAAACAATTATGAAGAATGCCATAGCAATTTTCCTCATAAGTTCTTTTTCTGATTTCATTCCTTTGGCATAGAGGATCTCTTTTAAACAGAGACCTTAAATAAAATAGTCGATTGGGTTTAGGTCCGGAAATCCAATCTACTTTTTTTTCTGTAAGTTCGATTAAGGTGCGCGCGCTCTTATCTAGTGTAGTGGTATTATACGTCATCCGGTTTGAATTACATCGGATTCAATGATGCATCTTCAAACAGTTAAAGTAAATAGTTCTGTAAGAATTTGCTATATCGCTCGCTATTGCGATTCGTTGGCAACTTCTAGGGGGTGGATACACTCGCCATTTAATCGACATGCTGATCAAAAATTGATACTGGAAATGGAATTTCCATGGCATTTCAAAGTTTCTGATGCAAATGAGAGTTTCTAATGAAGCACCATATCGTCTCGATGGAAGTATAAGCGACTGAAGTCAACAAACTACTAAAATTCCGCCCGATTGCTGAATCGAACAGCGTTAGAAAAATATAAAACCAGTTCCTGTATTCTTTCTCACTCACATACACGAAATAATTGTTGTGTGCTTTATTACTCACTGGACATCTTACTCAAACAAAGAATGGTATTATTATCCTCTTGTGGTTATTAGGTCCATGCCTATACTTGAAGGTTATGCAAATTATCATGACTTTTTGTTAATATTTACAGAGCTAATAGATGTGACAGAGGTAGCTGGTAATGTTGTGATTTATGATTTTTTCTTAAATTATTTGTGGTTTTAAATACAATTTACGCACCAGAATCAATTTTGATTGATTTGCTATTAATGAGTTTTGTATTGATAACTTGATTTAAATATATTTGTATAAATATTTTTCGCACCTTTCTCAGTATATCTCTGAAGATTTAACAACTAAAATTATGATGAAAATATCTTCAAGATTTTATAACTAGCCTCTTCAAACGATACTATTTATGGAATTTAAAAAAAAATTCAAAAGAGATTTTCAAATGAATAGTTTAGAGTTTGAATTAATGATATAAATGCAAATTTTTGTTTTATCAGTAAGCCAAATTTCAAGAACCTACGTTTAAAAAAAGGCTGTGACAGACGAACGGACAGAAAAGTGAGTGATCTTACAAAGCTTCCGTTTTTTGTTTTGAGGTACGTGGCCTTAAAAAACACTAAAAATATAACTCTGTTACCTGTTAAATAAAAGCATAAATTACTTAAGTCTGTAAAAAAATTTGGGTCAGCAAAAATTAAACCTTATAATTTATAACTATTTTCTCGACTTGATACAATTACGAAATAATGTAAAACTTTTGTCTATTATCTTAAATTATATATTTTTTTACATTTTTATAATTGGTGCAGAACACTTAAAAAAAATTTCTTTAAATACTGATGCATTAATACTTTAATACATTTGCGAATAATTGTTTTAAATAATTATGATTTTTTTTGTAAAACGTACTGCATATTTCCATTTTTCGAATTTTTGAAGCAGGTTCTTGATACTTCAAAACATAACATAGGATTCGTCATAACACTTTCACGCCTAACAGAATACACAACATACATAATTACCACTGTACACATTAATTTGTACAATTACCTGTCATATTCAGACTAATAATCACCTCAGACTTCATTATAACAGCAATAATGTCATTTGTCTCAAAGAATGTTGACAGATAGACTGTTGGATATGAAATTTTTGACTAATATCATTTGTAAAAACAAATAACATGTAAATGTTACAAGAAAAAAGTGTATATATATATATATATATATATGTATATATATATATATATATATATACATATATACTTTTTCGTCTAGAAGTGCATGAGACGACTGTCGGCCTGTGTTAAAACAGTTACCATAAAGAGTTACGGCTAACATTTCCTCGTCATCGTCAGCTGGAACGTAGGGACGTCCACTGCGTAACGTAGGCCTCCCCACAGATTCCCATAAGATTCTGCTTGTTTCCAATGACTTGTCGCGACCTTTATCAGGACACTAAAGAAAGATTTTGTATTTGAATAATAAACTCATTGTTATTCATAATATCCTGGTTACAGATCCTTGTCTCGGCGGCTGAATTCTTCTCGCTCTTGTGACGGATTTATGGTACATTTTTTAAGATATCTTGCCCACTCGTTTTTATTTTAGCTTATTTCGTTCAATGTAATTAATATTGTGTTAAATAGCTTTGTGTGGTTTTTACCTAGGTAAGAGTATAATAGAAGCCCATTAAAAATGGTAACCTCTGGGTTCAAGCACGCCTTGCAATTATCCGTTTATTTTTAAATAAACCAATAATCGTCCTAATATGGCTTTCGCATTAATAGTGGTCACATTTTGAGCAACATATTACCGCAGGCGACAGTAATTGCCCATTTCCCGGTCATCGAAACAGGACGTGCGCATCACGACCGCACAGCTCGTGACGAGTTAGTGGGGGCGCGAAGCTCGTCCGTGGCGAACGATAACATTTGGATCGAGAGAGAATGTCCGAAGCGGAACCACTTTCACCGTTCCCCGGCGCGATCGGACAACCGGATCACGCACGGTCGTGCGCGCGCACCCGATGATAGCCAACGCTGCTCGCGCTCGACCCATTGAATTCCAATAGTAGGTCCATTGGTAAAGATTAAATTAAATTAAATTACTTAAGAAATTTAAAAAAAGTGTGGAAGCTTTGTTTCCAAGTAAAGATTGATATCTAATAATATTTTAAGATTATTTTTAAGCATTGTGCGTTTAGAAAGGTTTAGAGTTCATAAGATTATTAGAAAAAAAGATGTAACTCAAACATCAAGTCGAATTACCATTTATTTGCTGTATATTACTTTTAAGAGACCAGATAGATTTTAGATTTGTGATTTTTAGATTTGTATTAAACGTATTTACACAATGGACAACTAAGCGCGTGTCGGAATACACAGAACGTAGAATTTTGTAATTGTCTATGTCTTCTTAAACTGTTGATGCAACTTAACCGAAATAATTTCACTTGAAAGTTCTAATAGACACTAGATCTAGAATTTTTTCGCATTTTCCAATTTCATACTTGGAACATTGCACGTCACTTTGAAGGGTAATATTTTCCAAACGGGGATTTAAAAGGAAAAACCTTAAATGAAACCCCAATTTAATTTTTAAAATATCCAATGTTACTCAACTCAAAAAGAACTTTTATAGCTGCCTCTTCAAATGTATGGAAGGCACATCAAATATTCCTTTTCATATCCACGGAACCCTGAAAACTATAGTGGACCATAAATATATTTAGTTTTAATACGGCTATATAGAAAGATACTCATTTAAAAAATCCATACACGAGTAGAGCTGTCATTACGAGGGTTCCCGTAAATTTATTTATTTATGTACTTCAATGTATACAATAGATACCTATGGCCGACTTATTGCCACGAAAGCAAACTCTTACAGCCAACCAGTTCAACACTAGTGCAACCCCGCCCGACGAGCGGCCGGGTATCAAACCCGGGTCTCCGCGCCGTCAAAGGTCATATGCCTTATAATCAATCGACCACATCACGTTGACGACGTTTAAATTTAGGTACATCTAAAAGTTAAACTTTTAAACAGCAATTATAGCACTTAGCAGTTATGTTTACAAAAAAGTATTATTATTTTAGCTATATATATTTATAAAACATTTATAAGTGGTTATTAAGACTAAAATAGGACATTATATGAATTCAGACTGTTACTTTACGTACTTCAAAATAGGAAGGTAGAAGAAGAGTATATACTCATTTTTGGGCGTCTCAAATTCAATTTCAACCGATAAATTTGAAAAATATTTTCCTACTTTCTTTGCGTTCTTAAAACGTTCTTATCAACGAAATATCGTACTTTGGCATTTAGTAAAGAACATACGTAGTAGGTACGTATGTTTTTTATTAAATGCCAATCTTAACGATTATTCTTTAGAAGTGACCCAGTGACAGAGAGACAGTGACAAATAGATTGAAGATCAGTAAAATATAGACGGACGAATAACCGCGTTACAGCAAGCAAATTATTTGCAGACCTTTCTCACATGAACTGATAAAAGTTCGGTATCTATTAAATAGTGTGACAAAATTTAATAAAATTTATCAGATATCAAGCTCGGAGAACGAAATGCAGATTGCGAAAAAAATGTGGAGAATGCACGTTCTAAGCGATTAAGAGGATTTAACATTTTCGCTATTTTTTTTAACCGACCAACTTCATCAACCAAAGAATGGACAGTGTATACATAACACCTATACCTAACTAGACAGAGCAGGTGCTGAATTCGAATGTTGATTCGGTCCGGTCGCACACATTTCAGAACACTCGTCTTGCTTAATTTATTAACACAGTTGAGTCCATTGCGCAATAACTGGAACATTCACTTGAAATAAACACGATTATTACATATTAACACAATTATTAAGGAAGAAGATTCACATCGGTTGCAATTAAATAAGATGAATCGAATGCGGCACTTTTGTGACGGGCGCGCAGCGACCTACTTTCTTTGTGCGCGTGGCACTTTTACTAGACGATCGCCGGTCGAGTGCTCGCGGTGGCGAGACACTTATTGTGACTGTGTGACCTTGAAGTTATTGTGCTGTTTGTTTACTCTTTGATTGTACTCAATTTTGGGTGTTACTATACTGTCAAAATTATGAGACCTCCTTTCTTCCGTGTTTTATTACATAACGCTTGAAATTTACAAAATGCCTAAAATCTAGGGGTCTACGAAAATGATTATATTTTTAAAACATGCACTAGTCCAATACGTTCCCAAAACCTATGATAGAACTAAAAATGATAAATTTTACGTTAGAAGTTACACCGATATACACAAATAAGTCACAAGTCCCACAAGAGACTTTCCAAAAGCTTATAATTTCTAGCACTCATACTTATTTCTTTGAAGTGTCAAGATGTGTTAATCCTTAGGGAAATTCAACAGAGATATGCGAAAGTAGTTTTCAGAAATAAATTTATATTTGAGTCAAATAAGGATTAAACTTCGGAATAAACGTTGTTTTGTTTTTCTAAAAATAATGTGAAAAGTCTCATAAAATATCGTACGCGTTAGTCAGGATATCAAAGGCTGAAGGTCACAAAAATATTTCTCTTATTATCTTAGTATCTTTTTTTGCGAATATCTCACTTCCTGTGCTTCGCACGTGATTATAGGTTCTTAAAAAAATTGTGGAGCATAGAGTTCTCTATAAGTTCCATTTGATGCATTTTTTGTTTGATTAACCATTTTTGAGTTGTAGCGCGGAAAGTGGAATCGTTTATACTTTATATTATTAATTTATATCTGTTATATAATTTACGGTAGTAATTACGGTACGGTAGTAAGTAAAAGAAAACGGTAGTTTATATGACAACTTTATTTAAATGATAATTTTATTTAAACTATGGAGCTAAAGACATAGTACACTTTGCAAAGTTAGTTTTATGATAAAATTATTTTCATTATTATTAATAAAATTGAAAATTAGTTATATTAAAAAAAATATTTTTATATAAATAAACAATTATACGGACAAGTATGTGCATTAGAACATCTCATTATGCACATTTCATCGTTTGAGACAAAAGCTAGAAAATATTTTTATTGCACTGGGAGGTAACATGAGATAGCGGAACGTTTTTATATAAAATCAGTATTTTTGCGAGGAAAAATCTCATTCTGTTTATTCTGCACTCGAGACACAAGACTTCTGTCACAGTACAAATAGTAAATAAATTCAATATATAAGATTCAAGAACAGTTTCTTATGTAGTAAAACATCTACAGTTACTAATAACGTATTTAAATGATTTAATTGAATTAATTTACCATTTATGTCATTTTGGTTTATTTATTTACAATTTATAATTTTTATATATAAAAAATTTTTTAGCTTTAATAATAATTTTAAAATAATATTTTTATTATATAATTAGCTTTGTAAAGTGTACAATGCTTGCGTTTCCCCAGTTTAGGTAGCGTTACAGACGCTAGCTTTCCATTCTCCGAGCTTATACCTCTAAAACGGGTAATCATGTGACCAAGCTTGGAGAGAATTTGATCTGCAATATTTCTGATAAATCTAATCACATGCGAGGTGTAGGAAGCCAGATATTTATAAGACCTTTCAGTCTACATTTAGAATAGATTTTCTACTTTAATTCCGAGGTTTGGGCTTTACGTTTTGACTCTATTATCAGTATAACATTTGACTCTATTATCAGTATAACATTTGACAGTATTATCAGTATAATGTACAAAAGGTTTAGCTTGGTGGAATTTTAGAAATTGTAAAATCAAAGCTCAATATAGCCATAGAAATTTCGAATGCCACAGCATATAAATGAACTGACACTATGCGGGAAATAGTAGTCGGCGTCTGAACTTTTTTTTTATTCTATCGAATGCGCAAATCACGGTAGCTTATCTCCTCTACGTTACATATGAGGGCAATGATGTCGACTGCCTAGCCTTATATAACTATTATGTCACTTTAGACTCACACCGTACAGTTCGCTTGCAGTTGCACTGAGCATTGCTTGAACGTGTTACGTGCAGCGACATAAAGAGCGGTAAATTCGCATGCATTTTAACTCTTATTAAGATGCTGAAAATAAAAAAAATATGTTGCGTAAAGTAAAAATTCAAAGACATAAATGTTCTTGCATACTTATTTCGTCAATAAACAAATTGACACTCTAAATTTTATACACATTTAAGCACTTATAAACATACAAAATATACTATATACATAGTAGAAATACTATGTATTTAAACTATTTTAAAATATTAATTTTTCACAATTTATGTATATATATATATATATATATATATATACATATTGTCTACTAGATCTTTCGCACACATAAAATCATGTTGCATACTTCAACAATTATAAAATAATCGTAATAAGTTTCTTGTAATCTACTAGTCAAGGGAGTGAGCTCTATTTTTGCTAATTGTTTGAATATTAATTTTAAACATTCAATTTACGATTGTGAAAACGGTATTTATGTATTTCTCATAATAGGCTCTTACAAATAATATCGCACATAATATATTAATTGAAAAAAAAACATTTCGAGTAATTTATTTGGGAACGTTTTAAAAATTAGTTAGTTCAAAATATGTGGGTTAGTAAAATGTATTAATAAACCAAATTTTAAGTTTTTACATTGTATGGTGTCAGATAAAATTGGCTGTGATCGACGGACAGACCGACTAGTGATCTTATGAAGATTTCATTTTTAGGATTCCGTCGCCAAATAATAAAAAGGGAATGCTTCTAATTTTGTCCTGTCAATTTGTCCGTGTGTCACAATCATTACTCGGATGCTATTGGTACTGCACAGGTGGGTGTATTATATGAACCACTATACAATGATACAGTGGAATTAAGAAAAAAATAATAATATTAAGGCTGGCAAACGTGTGTAAAATTCTGAAAAAACTTAAAATAAATTTTCAACGACAATTTGTTTAAATAAGATATGTTGTTGTAGTTCTTCAGATATGGGATATTTTCGGCACCGACCGCAGCAATAACTTTGTTGTTCACAACGTCTTTGAGAAACATAAACTTATGATTTTAATATTGTTTGGTGTTACGGAACTATTGTGTGCGAGTCCGACTCGCACTCGGCTGTTTGTTTTTCTTTTGAGGTAGGGATCCGAAATTAAATTTAGTACTCGAAAGTCACTATATTCTTATCAAATGGTCTGTATATTATATTTAAAATATTTTCAATAATTTGGCTGACATCAATCTAAGCCACCTACATTTTCATGCAATCGAAAGGAAGCGTCGTCCGCCTTACGTAACCCGCTCACGGCGTCAATCGCTCAGACGTAACAATTTCAGCACAGTCACTATATTCAATGCGGTTTTAAATCTCTTCGCCGGATCGTAAGAGCCTAGTTAGAATAACACGCTTGACGTTAATTATATTCTGTACGGCACGGCTATTTTGCAGATTATAACAAAAATAATGTCATCGCTTTAACTGAATTAATCTGAATATCAATAAAACCGTCAAGCGCGAAATTATGTCAATATATATAACACTGAATAACTTTCTTTAGTTTTTATTAGACTCAAATAAAACAAATATTTTCTTCGAAGTTTCTTTTTTATTTGAAATTCAAATATCTTTCAAATATAATATTTGACTTGCTGACATTATGTAAGCCAAGTCATGAAGTGCACTTTATTGGTGACGACAATATGGTTTCACATCCTACGATGAAGACGCCATAATTAATAACAGCAAGACAATTTTATGACACATTTTATGATATATTTTTGAGCCAACAGAACGATTAAAAAACTATAAAATGGAACTATTTATTGACATATTACTATGTTATTCGAACTAGTAGCATTAAATTAAACATTATTAAGTAGAATTATAATTTAATTGAAAAGTATTTGTTAATGAAACCTACCTTTAGACTCAGATATTTTGTAATCGAACTCGTACATTTTTGCAACGAAGCAACCATCTTTAGATTTTTATAATTAATAGAGACACTACAAACGTTCGCTTATCCGAGTTGCGAATAGCCATATACAAAATTATAAATTTCCGATAACAATTCTCTACATTGTCGATAAATTATTGTAAACAAAAATACATCACATCGTGTATTTTTTTATGTACCAATATTATTATATTAATTGTGTTTACTAACACTATTATTATAAAAATATAAGTTGTTTGTTTGTTGCCTCATAACACTGCCACTGAAAAACAAATTATCTCTTTATTTGGAATACGTATATGTTATCCATATGTGATGCTAACACTCTATTTGGGCGGTAAAAGCATGTTTAGATGTTTATTATTTAATACGCTTAAATGTCAAGTAACCATTTTTTTATAAGTCTTGGCGCAAAAATGTTTCTCGATTGGGCTTAATATAAATATAAGCCACTTTTGAGCCCCTGGAATGCCATCTGCGAAAGCTTCTGTCAAATAAGTCAAGTATAACAAAAATTATATATCAATATGTATATGTATATATATATATATATATATATATATATAATATATATATATATATATATATATATATATATATATATATACACACAACGATGAGAAAAAAGAAAATGTAGTGATAAAGGTTTAAATTTTTTTTATTTAATAATATCTTAAAAATAAAGTACAAAAATATTTTAAGGACATTCCATATCTCTCGCTCACTTTCATTTAAGAAACAAATTAAGACAAAACAATGATTTTAACAAGGTGGTAAAAAAATTGGACAAATATGTAACGGAGAGCTTTCATTTGTTACAATTAAAGGACAATTTTATGAATATACATTACTCCAATTCTGTATTCTCAATTAAAGTCCTGATTCAGCTCGAGTATTTACAGTTCGAGTAGTTTAAGAGGAAAAGCCAAGATTTTCGTTAATGTAAAGTGATTGACTCATTTTGTAACTTAACTCCTACTATATTCAATAAATTAAGACAATAAAAAGAATTAATTTAATGCGAATTCAAGCTCCATTAGTTATTAGTACAGCTGGCTGGTCGTTTCAATGGCGCCCGATTTGATCGATTTGACCCTGGAGGTTGTTAATGACCTCGGAAGGGACTTGATCGCCGAGGATCTCGAACAAGTTGATACGTTGGTTAATGGGGATCGACTCGTAAGCCGCCAGTTCAATGCCTTCCTGGACCTAGAAGTACACAAACCATGTTGTAATTAAATATGAACCTTTGGTAAAAAAGAAAACGTAAAATCTATTTCAATTATATCGACCAATTAAATCCTACTTTACGATCGACATGAATATCTTGTCAGTAATCTTTAAATATCGTTATAAATTAAATACCAAATTATAAAATTTAACGGACATTGGCATTAACTGATCCAGACGAATCCGGTACGACCGGTCACGGTGATGATTTTCCCAGGAATAAACATAAACGTTAAAAGATACATGTTTTTTAAATATTCTTCTCGAAAACAATTTACGACTCGTCAAACTTGTAATGTTTGAATGCTACTCTTGAAACGAATGCTGAATATTATGTAGTTTCGGCAGTAATGATTGCTTAAATTGCTGATTACTGAGTTTTTAATTTAATAATTACTGGGTTTTTTTCGTCCCAACGATTGTAAGTTTAGGACCAGCAAAAGGACAGTTCGGAAGATATAATACTACGTCCACGAACTACTTCTTTTTGACCGACGGAATTAGGGTTATTTGGCTACACTATTGGTTATAGACCATTGAGTAATCATTATAATGGCTGGTTGAACTGAATATGACATTGAACTTTAAAAAAATATATTATTTGCATTACTTTAGCATCTTTACTTTAACATTTACTTTAGCAATCCGAAATTTTTATATATATTACTTTAGCATTTACTTTAGCAATCCGAAATTTTTATCGAAAACTTTATATTTTTTTCAAATTACTACTACTGACCTAAACCTTCATAAATAATGTTAACTCGAATTACCAATACCGAGGCGATATTTCTGGATAGTTATTACGTTATGCGTTATGTGTTCTATACATATACGTGTAGACACGAAATGTTATTATTATAAACGTTTATGCTCCATGTTCTTCCAAAATCTAAAGTGAAAAATAACATGTTTAATTTGTATACGGCCTGCTGCTTTCTAATGTTTAACATTTTTAATATCTCCATATTAAGCGACATGGATAATATAAAACGACATGGATAGCTCCATATTAAGCGACATGGATAGTTAATGAATAATGTTGACGGCTTCGTGTGCGCCAGGTTAAAATGAAATTGTTGTGTTTATGAAATTGTTGTGGTAATGAATTGTTAATGAAATTGTTGTATTAATGAATTGACATGGATAATGAAATTGTTGTGTTAATGAATTGTTAAAAGATACATGTTTTTTTAAATATTCTTCTCGAAAAAAAATTACGACATGGACATACTACATGGATAGTTAATGAATTGTTAATGAAATTGTTGTGTTGAAATTAATTATAATGAATTGTTAATAAAATTGTTGTGTTAATGAATTGACATGGATAATATATAAAATGAATTGTAATGAATTGTTAATGAAATTGTTGCCTTAATGAATTGACATGGATAATATCTCCATATTAAGCGACACTCATAGTTAATGAATAATGTTGACGGCTTCGTGTGCGCCAGGTTAAAACGAAATTGTTGTGTTTAATACGTTTTTACGCGTCTTACCTTTTGGATCTCGGCGTCCTTGGGTATGAGCTGCGTGTTCTGGGCCTGACGGATGGCCTCACGTGTGTAAGCAGCGCCTTCGCGCTGCGGGCGACCGGCGACTAGCGCCATCGCGGCCATCAGTACGGCGAAGAGTGCGAACCACTTCATTGTTATACGCTAAAAGAAAATATAATTTTGATATTAAAAAAAAATATAACAAATAAGTTCAAAGTAATTTCAAATTCTGAGTTTGTTTCAGTTTTCGATTTTTACATTTTTTGCACGAGCAAAAATTGTTTGTTAATGTACTCGAGGATTTGTAAAAAAAATAATTATACGACAATTTCGGTAATAACTAATCTACTTTGGTTTATTTCCTTGGTTATTAAAGGTAAATTAAGCAGCAAACGTTACAATTAATTATTTTATTTTATGATAATTTTAGTGTAACACGAGACAATTACATTTTTGAAATATTTTCCAAATCGATAAATAATTCTTCTTAAGGATTTAAAATAATTGTAATTAGACGACATAAACGCATTTTCTTCTAAAATACTACTGGATTTAAAACAATTGTAATTAGACGACAAAAACGCATCTACACATAAAATTAAATATTTATTAAATTTTAAACATCAGTAACAAGGTGATTTCTCGAATGCAATACAAATATGCCAATAAGTGTAATTAGTTTAATCGTAGTGACATATGTTCTTATCAGACATTAAAGAATATTAAAGTCTATTTTTTTAATACAGATTTCGGACGTTCCCGATTTACCACACAACAATTATACAACTTTCACACGTGTAACCTGCGTCGCTCACGTTCGGCGCGCCTATTTAAATGATATTTCACGATCCTATACTTGCTTACACTTTCACTACCTTCGACCGATGTGTCGACCTAGCGACCTGCGATCGCCGTGATCACCATTGCACTGCGCCAGTCGAATCCAGCGACAATTGAAATGATCCAAACGATATTCCGACGATAGCATAGATCCAAACGATATCATAAGTTACTTTTAAACAGCGGTATTATTGAGTATGATGATCTGTTATTAATTTACTAAACCTACAAATATATCAAAAGATCTAAAGTGTAAGTAAAATCTATACCTTTTTGAAAACACAAGAAAACATAAAATAAAGTATTTTTTACATTCAATACAAATAAGATTAATTTTAGACTTTCCGTACCGAAATTCCACTTCGAGCAAAATATAAAACAACTTCGGAAGGAAACACATTATTTGTTCTCTATAAACACTCAAATATGAAAATAATGTAAAAGTAAAGCTATATATATATAAACAACGTTACATATTACGTCATATGAACATCTATAAATTCCATACATATCATTAATTCCAAACATATTATTAATTTATTAGTCGCCGATAATTTATTATTTGTATCTATAATATAAACAAAATACAAACAATTTCAAATGAAATTTCAATACCTAAAGCGAGATTTCGAACGGAATCGTGTTTTGAAATGCCATAAATAACTTCGTTATAGTTAAGAATTTAAACATCCAATCGGCAGAAGTTTCACTTATTAACATAAACCGATAATCTGAGAGTATTGCTGTTGCAAAATGCTTGTTTCGTTTACCTTTATGGTGATGTGGTGGTTTATTCGAAATGTCGGTTCACCACTAGAAGTTCGTTTGTTTTACAACACGTTCATTAAATTGGCTTAACGCCGAATGATTACTGTCACATCTGAATAATAAATATATTACCCAGGGCGTATCATTATTAAATATGACTTTCATAATATATATATATATATATATATATATATATATATATATATATTGGCTGTGCCCCATGGTTTCACTCGCGTGAAATTCGGTATACAATTTGTTTGAATTTCTTTTCTCTCATATGTTGCTCTTGGGTATAAATTATTACCATACGACATTTCATCAAAATCCGTCCAGTAGATTTCGTATGATTGACGAACAAATTAACATACAGACAGACAAACATTTGAAAAACAGTTTTTCTGGTTGTATTATCATTTAATCACTCTTTAAAATATTTTCTACGTACAGAATTCACTCTTTTACAACTTTATTATTAGAATATGTTTTTATACATAAATAACATATATCCGGTACTTAAAATTCTTGTTAAATCGTAAACTACGATTAATAATAATTAAAATGATTAAATATACTTAGAGAACACTAGGGAAGAGATATTTCATGCCATAGTCAATTTCTAGAAAGTCAATAATTGGTCTCCATATAATTCTCAAAATTATAGTAAAAAACCCAATATTGTGACAGACATTTTTTTTCTCTTGAAGTGATAATATTTAAATGTTAGTTTTATTATATAATGCATAATTTCTTATAAAATATAACTAACAAGTATATACAGTTAAACTGTATAGTTTAAGTTAAAATTATAAAGATGTCAATTGAAACTATCACCGCATGTCCTTAGATTAAGCAAAACTTCACGGTTTCCTTTTTTCAATCAAAACACACATATTCCACAATACAAAATACCCAATGTGTAATTTTTAAAATCTTTTTATCATTCCAGAAAAACACAATAAAATATTGTTCAAACATAATTGCTATTTTTTATCAGTCGTAATATAAACTGAAATTTACAACATATTAATATTAATTTTCAATGACTCCGTTTATTTTTTTCGGTGAAAAATGTGTCCTGCATAATAACAGGACTAGGGAAATACAACTGGGCACACTTTGGTAACTCACACATAAAATAAATTCTAAAATACGAAAAATAAAAAAATGAACAAAATCTCACCTGCTCGTAACGAAAGTTGGTAACTTTATGGCGGGCGCAGGCTCGCGCGAAAGCCTATATAGGGAGGGCCCCCTTCCACCCCCGCGATACTTTCACTCGCCGACGAGGAAGCAATCTGGCGCTTGCGGCCTTCGTCAATCGCTCATCTTGAAGATGGCCGTAGGTGGGTGAGATTGGTTATTACGATTACGGGCTGACGTGATTGTTTATCCCTGACGATTTTGAGGTGAAGCCAATATTGTTTCATTCGAATTTCTTTAGTTAGGATCTCATAGATGTTACGTATACGTTAAAGGAGAGCCTTAGAATTATATTTTATTAATTCATAGAAATAAATTTTCCCAATTTTTACGTGCAGATAGCCTGAAATTTTCAAATATATTTTTGTATATATAAACATATTGAACAGTTTTACAAAATCTTAGCTGGTTACAAACATTCGAACACAGTAGCTACATTGAAACATAAAATAAACATTGATATGATGAGATAGTGACGAGTCACTCAATTAATAATTTGTAGCATATACAAAAATGTCAAAAATATATTTCTAGTTAAGAGATTGAGTCATATTTATGAAAGGTGTTCTAAAAATATTTACTAAGTGAATAAAAAAATTAACAACCACGCACAGATAGTCAGCAATTTGGAAATTCGTATGCATATACGTATATGAGAAAGTGCTAACCACGAAATCGCAATTCGGTTGTTAACGTCTTTTCAAAGTGAGAAGTCAAACTTTAACGAAGAAATTGTGAATACAATTCCATCTACAAACTCAATATACACCATTGAATTCACAGCTAGTTTTTTTTATTAATATATTTCTAGGCTACAGAAAATTATTCCTGTATCTAGATATCGCATTTGGTTATTTAGATAAAATAAGAAAATCTTCAGGATCCTGGTACCATTCAAACTAACTTTTTTTTTAAATTTTATACATGTATACTTAGACTACAAGAAACAAAGTGCAAAGAAGAGAACACTTTGAAGAAGTGTAAATGTCGTATAAACTTTTCTGAATGCACACGCTAATATGTAATGCGTTCGGGTGCCCGTTGCAATTTTGTATAATACGAAGAAAAAAAAATAAAAGTGATCAATTGACGATACATCTAAGATTTAGTTGAACACCTTTTTTCTTGAAATGAACTTAAATAATATAGTAAACAAATATTGTCAATGTGCTAAGATTTCTCCATTAATGAAGAAATATATCTACTATCTACTATACTATCAAAATAATGGAGAACTATATCTACTATACTATCAAATTAATGGAGAAATTATGGTTCCCAAATTGCGAAGCAACAGCAAAGTAACATTATATTATATCGAGAACTTGTAGAGAAAATATCCAGTTAGTATTCATGATTGAATCACATTTATTTACGTGCACCAACAACAATGTCACCCGTTGACCGGGTTTTGATATCCGAGAGCGCGTTGGATTTATCAAAGACAAACGAAAACAGCTGAGAGGAATTCGTAAAGTGCCATGCCAAAAGTGAACCATGAAAGTTGTACGACAGGCAAACACTATGCGATACATACCTACCTACTCGGTTTTATAATTATGTATATACAAACTAAGCTTATGTTAACTGAAGTCTTGAATTCCTACGAAACGACAGGCGGATATATCGGTATTATAGTCGATTACTGAATGAAAGTAGTAATAAATGTTAATCCAGTCGAATCCTGCTCTGAAAATACTGATAATATCCGGCGTTAATAGTTTTTATTTATTAAAATATACAAGAAAAGGGGATGAATGTAATAAAAGGCATTATCTGCCTTATGGCCCTAGTTTCAAAAGGGTAGTCAAATTATAATACTCTGGGACGATTTTCAAAATTTTTGGAATTATGTTTATCTGTGTCTATTTAGGAGAAGGAATTTGGGACTTGTTAATATTATGGTTATCCTTTTCGTTATTTTAGCCGTGTTTATTTTTTTTCATTTAATTTTAAAAAACAAGTGTATTGAGTACGTTCCAAGTGTACTTCTTTGTTGGTGACTACAAAAATGTGAATATTTTTGATGTAAGTTCTACGTTTGCAATTTCAATCTGGAAAAAGGGACTTAAGCTTTGCAAATAAAACAATCGTTATTCAAGATTTAATATGAAAATAATGAAAATTAAGTAAACACAGCTTATGAATATGAGCGTGGTTAATGCTTTAAAATTAGGCGCTAATTTTCAGCTCTTATCCCTCTTTAAACAAACTGAAACTACCATAGATCTTCCTATAATTTTGAATATATTATTTGATATTTAAAACTGAAAAAATATAAATAATTTAGGGTCACATGGAAAATGCTAATGCCATATTATGATAAGAGGTCTATACTGAAAATGCTGATGTCATAATTATGTTTTTAGAAAAGGTCATTTACCTTTTCTAAAAACATGATATGTTGACTTACTTTATATTTATAATAAAACAAGATAAATTTATCAAGAATATTTAATTTTTAGAATAAAAAAAAATTAGTAGAATGTGAGTTAAACACAGGCATCGTTGGTTTTCCTGTTTATGTTGAAAGCATGAAATGTTCGTACAAAAATTAATAGAACAGGAAAAACGCTTAAGTCGCATAGCAATATATTGGCTTAGATGGGACCATACTGAGTTTTTACTAATATTAGAAAACATGGATATAAGAATAATCGTAATAGAAAGAAATGATTAAGCATTTCAAACTACTAAAATGCATACCGATAAAAAATTACTAAAGGTTTTCCATCGTACTTTTAGATTTTCTGAATCCAAATTGTTAGCTTCAGAAAACAGAACGGTGTTCTCCAAATCACTCAATCGATTCTTGTTTAGGCATTCGATGATATTCGCTAAAACATAAATCAGGGCTATGGACCTGTAGGACGAACCCACATTGGGGTATTCATGTCATTTGCGATGAAGATTATTACTCGAAATTTTGGTGGCTTTAGAATATTGCCTGAATTGAACATAGTTAATGAGAGAAAGAAGATACCACTGGGTAGAGGGTAGTGTTTTTCACCATTGATTATGACATTTCATCACTAGTAGAGTATGAAGTCTTAAGATGGTGCAAGATTAATTCCAATTCGTTAATAGAGAAATGTTCTTCTAAAAAATGGTTGGAGTTTATAGATTTATATCTGATAGGATCCATGTAATGGGAATAAACGCGAAAATCGTTGAAAATTGGTCCACTAAATTCCCGTAGTTGGGTTTGGGTAGATCAGAAAACAGACTAAAATCATTCGATATTAGTCCATGCAACAGAATAAAGCTACTCATTATAAGGAGAGAGGGAGAAACAGAATTTTTTCAGTTTTACTTCTTTTTTTAAGGAGAAATCGTTTTTCAGGGTCTTTAAAAAAAGAGAAAATCTGCTTTTCGTCATATTAGATTTTATAAACATCTTCAATCTCTTTACGGGCTTTAACCTATGCAGAGCACTGTACATCCACCAATGTATAGAGGATCCATAACGGTGAGTGTGTCTCTTCAGTGGGATAAAGCTCTCAGTGGCTAGGTTCATAGTGTTTGTGAATCGGTTACAGCAGGAAGGGGAGGGAGGAGAAAATCCACCTCTATTTTAAATAATAACTCTTCACTACTCGCAAATTCATCTAATCTAAATAAATTAGATTTTTGGAGAGGAGACATTTTTATAATATTTAAATTTAAGTGTGAGAAAGTAATAACAATGGAGAAATGATTGCTTCCAAAAAACTCGGGTAAATTAATGTCGTCAAAAATTTTGAACAAATTGAGAAATCTGCTAATGTCGTGTTCTGTGATGGGACAATCTTTAAAATGGTATCTAGTGTCATGCAGTGCCTTATAAACGATTACACGAAGCCAATCCTTAACATCTGGTATACATATGTATGTCACATATTTATTAATATTTCATTATATAGAAAGGGTGCACAGCGGAAATTTTAGAATTAGAAGAGAAGATTATAAAGCTAAATAAAAAATAAACGAATAAGGTTAGGTTATTTAATTTATTTTTAAATGTAACAAAGGTCTGCGGATTTCGCTTTTTAAAAATAATATCTTCCAAGTGACGTACATTTATCTCAATACACTCTCTTAACGAACCCTTATATTAACAAGTACGCGCAAGCAGTGCTGGGGGGTTGGCAGCAATTTCACGCCGAATATTTTCTTATGGGGCAGGTATAATACGGGGATTATTACAATACACTTTAGACTTAACGTAATCCAAAGAAATTGCTTATTAATTTTCTAAAAAATATTTCTCTTAACTTCGCCATAGAGACCCTGGCAGTGTGTGGTGTTGCCTCATCTTGTTTAAAATACATTATATTGTTGCCGTCCATGAAACACTTCCAATTGCGATACCAACAATTCATCAATCATACGGTTGTATGTCGAGGTAGGGACAGTTTCTCTTTGAAAAAATATGGGCCAATTATTTCCTGAGCAGAAATATGAGCATGCTGTCGTTTTAGGGCAGTGGAAACTCTTCTAATGCCATTCCCTTGTATTGTTTGGGTTCCAGTAACGCATATTTTATTTATTCACGTAGCCTCCGATGTGGAAATGAGCTTCATCACTAAATAATGTTTCCAAGCGTTCTTGTGGACCGAAAACATTCCAACATTGTTCTTGCGTACGTTTCTCTTAAAACAAAATCACTACCGTTATGTTTTTAGACGATTTTGTAGAATTCACGCTATGATTACATAGCTTTTGGCAGTATTCAGATTTAAACAATAGCGCATCACTCACATATGTCATCATAATGTTATTTATCGATCTGTGCCGTCAGTCAGATTAAACAAAATTAAGTTCAATCAAAAGAACTTTTTGTAAATACTTGCAACAAGTCATAATACAGTAAAAGTTCCTCAGTGAAACAACTTACGAGAAAAACATCATATTTAAAAAAAATATAGCTCGGTCGCAAATAAGAAAAATTGATTTCAGAAATTGTAAATCTGGGTCCTTTTCTTTGCAAGTTATAATTTGTTTTCGTTATAGTCACTTTTTATTTTGTCCCTACACATTTCTCACACTCTGAAATCGCAAATTATTAAGTATTTATTATAAAAATATAACAGAATGTAAAATCATTTACCATTTACTGCAATTTTACCAACATTTAAAAATTAATTCATTTACATTATTTATATGATTTTTTATTGCTACTAATGCTGATATTGAATTGCAATTATAAAATTGTCCAGCAATCCAAGCTTTCATAAACTCATCTCTCTTTCTTCCTTTGATCTTGTTTACAAACATAAACCTCGCTAAATACGAGGAAAATAATTTTAACTTGAATGTATCGGGGCATTTGATACTTATTGCAGCACCGTAGTACTTCAATCCTATTAGCGTGAATCCCAGCTATAAAGTTACCGTTAACGGTGAAATAATTATATTCTAATCCTGTAATACACTACAAGGCTGTTAGCAATCTGATATTATTGTGGTATCGGGTAGAATCTATGTTTGTATTAGAGGTATGAGAGCGTCAGCATCTCATTGCTCTACATGACAGAGAAAAACTCACCGTCTTTCCTCTCTATCCCTCCAAATACACATTGACCTTCCACAGAAAAACCACGATCATATATTCTTCGAACAAACCTTGACTCATCTATTTTCACCGTTCTTCCGGGAACATCAAATAGAAATCAAATAATGTGTTTCAAAATTGCATTATCTTTTTTCATTAATTTTTCAAATAACAAAATCTTTCAATTATTTATTCAGATACTTTAACTAAATAAAATCAATTGGAAACTCTAATCGATTTGATCTAATCTAATATTTTAAAACATACCGTTCAACACACAAAAAACGACATCAAAGTTTAGATTATTTAATTGTACATGTGTGTCATACTTGCATGTTAGCTATATTATATTGATTGTAGCATTTATTTAGGTGATGTTTCTAATTTTTATTCGTTATCATTTTCCTTTCTTTCTTTTTTTGCGGTACTAACCTATTTTATATATTGCTAACCAAAAAGTGACAAAGTAAAGTAATAGAGTTAAGTAGTGAAAATAGTAATAACAGTTATTTGTTTTTTTTGTTATCAATTATTTGGCTGTCAGCCAGCACTTGATATTGACAAAAATTCTCCCACTAAAGGAGTGTCCTTCGGAAAAAGAAGAATAAGAATAATGTATGTTACTCCGTAGACGATACATTTAGGTGATATTTTCCAATTTACCTTTTATTGAAAAAAAACTTATAATTGAGAACGATAGACCATAGTCAATTTTGAAACGAAATGTTATGTTTATTTTAAATCGGTTTTATTTATTATCAGGGACTGAGTATAACAAATGGAATAAAGGTGGTTTGGGAAATCTAAGCATATTGACAAATTCTGATACAGAAACATTTTCATTCTCAAAAGGATTTATAGTGTACAATAAATCTACAAAATTTTGGCTTTTCGTCTATAAAAATTAGTATCGACAAACAATTGGCTATTGCAAAGCAAGAACATAATAAGAGAATAAATAGAAATAGAAACATTTTGAAAGGTTAATACAACTATATTTATATATTTTTAGGCAAGCAAGAGTTAACTTTTCATGATCACGATGAAAGTCATAATTCGGCAAATTTTGATACGTAGAGAGTTGGTTCTTAGAATCCAACGCAAAGGCTGTGGGAAAACTATAGCGATGACTCTAGATGCCATGATTTTTGAAATATGCACTATGTTTTAGCGCTTATGGAAGTTATAGAAGCAATATAACCTTTTTCTATATTAACAGCCGATTTTCTTGCAAGCCAGGTGACATAGATGCTTGACATTGGACACGATAATACATCTTATTAAAGCACTTATGTTGCACTAGACAACTTTTTAAAAGTATTAATATAATATTTAAAGGAAGGGTAAGTAAAGTCCTTAATCCTTTTTTTTTCATTTCATATATCATATGGGATATACTTTGAAAAGATTTGTTATGAATAATACAAAATATTTTTTTCATAATTTTGGAATGTACACATAAAAAATATGTGAAAATAGAGCAAACTTCCTTATTTTTGAAAATATTGAGCGAAAAAGCATGAAAAGAAAATAGGATTAATATAATCTTACTGGACAATTACAATTACAAATACAGAAAACGATGCGATTACCCTAGATTTTATAATTTTTTTATAAGCACCATGCTTTCATGCTTATGAAAGATATAACAAGCAATATATTTATACGTTGAAAAATTAATATTTCTAAATATTTAAAAGAAATATTATATTATATTATGTAACCTTAATTGTTTTTAAGTTTCTAAACATCTACGGAACCCTTATAGAGCGAGTTCTACTCTTGCTTGACAGGTTATTAAATGTCAGTAGTAATGTTAGTTGTTCAATAATAAAGAAACATATTTTTTGTCAAATAGGCAAGTACGAACTTAGCTTTAAATTAGTAGCGCAGTGTTATGAGGCTCGCGCGTTTATGTTGTAGGAATTGAATAGTAAAGTACAATATATCTGACATTGTTTACAATTCGAATCAAACGTTATACATATCTAGTGCGTCAGTATATGCCAATATCATAGCTCAAAATATTGATAACTATTATTACGATATTGTTCATATAACTAAAAAAACAATACATAATATCAAAACGAAACAATAAACACTTTTAATGACGACATTTGAAACTTGTGTTAAAATTAACGTGAGAAACTAAGTTGATTTAACTTCCTGACTCTAAGTGCTACATATATCTGTACATCAGATGAAATAAGCGAAATATGAGACCCACTGTCGACCAAAACCTTTACAGGAATACCTTGTATGACCGCTGTGATTACGTCAATAGTGTTATTAATACTTTCACAACAAAAATAAACCACGCGTTTTGTTTCGTAACTTAAAGCTCTGATTAAGAAGACATGGGTCAATATTATGTCTTGTTTTTTTTGTGAAACGTACAGTAAAAAGTTTAAGTACTGGAGCACTTTCTGGAATTGACTCGAACATATGCGAATTTGATTTTTGTACCAAGTATTTGTAGTAACCTACTTCAATACACGAGAAACATTTTAAAGGATTTTCAACATGTATTCATTCATGGGAAGGTTGTAGTAGTAGTAGTTATTTTTTTGTCTACTTTCGTAGCTTAGAAACGAGTGCACAAGATTTAGACATAGTGAATTGTGTCTTTCTTTTTTGTGACTTTCTTTTAGTTTAAGACAAGTAGAAAATATTCTAAAAAAATTTCGACTTTTTAATGGAGGCGCGGATTTGAGGATCAACAATACTTCATATAACTATAATTGGAGTCAACCCGTCATTTACTGCGCAAACCCTCAATACTAAACGTCAAGCATATTCGGCTTATGTGGCATAGCTATTCGAGTTTTTGCACATTAAATCAAGACGTTTAAAATTATAATGTCCGTTGCATCTTCTTGTACTAATAAGGACGTCCATGGATGTGTAACCGTAGTGTGCGTTGCCGAAGGTCCATCGTTGGCCCGGATACTCGCTCCGTTCTCGTCCAAATATAGTTGTAGTGAAGTATCTATCGATTTCATGAGATTATATTTCGAAGACGCGGTTTCAGACTAATAGATTCTAGAATCGTGATACTATTTCATACAATTACCCTATAATTTTGCTTTTCGAGAATGCTTTTGCTTTGTTTTGTCTTATTTAGGTTTTGTCTTGCACTCTTATTCGACATTATTGCGTAATAGAGTACTATATGTAACTAGTATCTATGGAATCGAACTAGTATTAAAACTACTAAATTTTTTTAAACTCAAGTTATAATTTAATTAACGAAAACAATTTGTCAGGATAACCAGAAAAACTTCAATAATAAAAAAATAAAGATTTAAGAAATTAAATTGGAAGAAACAACAATTCATTCGGATATAATACGGCCGATCGTTTCAGCAGTAGCCCAATAATGACTCAATACCCGTCGTCAGAATAATCGGCTAGAAACGTTGCTGTGACAGCGGCTCAAGCCTCGTCTTAAGGGTCTAACTAAGAACGTGTCTATTATTACTAGGTGTTTCAGCTCATAAAATTATTTGAAGCGTTGTTTCTTAAAAAAGTTTAATT
Source organism: Druceiella hillmani (assembly GCA_039881145.1). Classification (NCBI taxonomy): domain Eukaryota; kingdom Metazoa; phylum Arthropoda; class Insecta; order Lepidoptera; family Hepialidae; genus Druceiella; species Druceiella hillmani. The sequence goes on along the minus strand of JAYKKI010000003.1, from coordinate 24,206,993 downwards.
TATTTTCGTTTGAGTCGCAACTTTAGCCGTGATTTTTTTCAGAAACAGATATAATTTTCATCTAATAATTTTCATGCACAGAATCACTTATATGAATGAAACACACTTCTTCGTTGGTTGTCAATTTGGCAATGTGCAGCATCTTTACTTATCTGGTGTCATAATGGCGCTTTAATCGTGGAACTATACCACTGTCATCTTTAACTGAATTGAAAGAAATCTTATATCTTGTTTTGGATAGCCAAGAAAATTATTTACAATTTATTTTCCAAAAAGTCAACGAGACTAATATTTTTTTCAACATAATTAAAGTTGTTTTTTCACTGAAAACTTAATATAAAAAGGGAGATATAAACAATTAAATATTAAATATATAACCACGCAAAGAAAAAAAAACGGAAACAACCACAAAATTGTACGAGAAGATACTTGAAATTACATGGCCGCTAAGCCAATATTAAAAGTAGTTTTTAAATCGTTTTTCAATTAAAATTATTTTTTAGACGTCGCTAGAACAAAGAAACTGATTATTAATAGTATTACATGACATGAAATCTACAGGCTGTTATCACTGTGTCAAAGAAATATTTTACTAATTGCACACCTGATGATGTTGTAATATAACGAAGCCTATGCCGTGGTACAGAATTTAAATAAAGTAGAAATAATACTACATCACGTAGTTTAATTTAATTGTGAAAATTTATAACGTTATCATGGACCGGATCAACAACACTGGTGGAATGATTTACTTGCACGCACCAGGCGGCACCGGAAACACGTTTCTAATAAATCTATTGCTGGCAGAAATACGTGCTAAACAACATATCGCAGCCGAAGAAAGATTCCTACTATGTAAAACCTCAAGATCGTCTGGATGTGGTGAACTTCTAAAACAAGCTAAAATTATCTTCTGAGACGAATGCACAATGGCACATAAAAAATACTCGAAGCCATAGACAGAACATTACGAGACTTACGAGGAAATTGTGAAGTGATAGGAGGATCTCTACTCATACTCTCAGGAGATTTTCGACAAACACTTTCTGTTTTCCCCAAGTCAATACCAGCAGACGAAATCAATGCATGCTTAAAAAAATCACATCTCTGGCCACACATACAAAATACTGTGACTAACAAAAAATATGAGAGGTGAATTATCGAAAGATGAAACAGCACATTTTGCTCAAAAAATTTTACAAATAGGCGAAGGCAGATATCTTACTGACCAGACGACCGGCCTCATTGAACTCAACAGTGATTTCTGGAACATAGTCACTACTGAGAACAAACTCATCGAATAAATTTATCCAAACATTATTCACAATACCAATCCGGAGTGGCTATTTCAGAGGGCAATTTTGGCAACTAAAAATAATATTGTCGATGATACCAACTTTAATATTCAAAAGAAAATTCCTGGTGAAGAGAGAATATACAAATCGATCGACACGATGGTAAACGTTGAAGAAAGTGTGAACTTATTTACAGATTTTTAAACTCTTTGCAAGTAACAGGAATGCCATTACACTGCCTTCGACTCAAAATTGGATCTTCGATCATACTACTCAGAAATCTCAACTCACCAAAACTATGTAATGGAATAAGGATGCTCGTCAAACAGCTATCGAATAACATCATCGAAGCCGAATTTATGACTGGAAAGGACAAAGGACACACAGTATTTATCCCCAGAATACCACTGATCTCTACTGAACTGTCATTCCAATTTAAAAGACTGCAATTTCCAATCAAATCAACCGGTTTTACAATTAACAAAGCGCAAGGACAAACTTTAAAACATTGCGGCATCAACGTCAAAGAATCCTGCTTTTCTCACGGTTAACTTATACATATCTTGCTCTCGAGTAAGAAATTCGAAAAATTTGTACATACATACCTCGGATAACAAAATGAAAAATGTTGTTTAGAAACAAGTATTGTAAATAGTTCGAATATGTTTTCAATAAAAATTGTTTACCTCTTATATTTTACAGTTTATCCTTTTATTCCAACTACCACACAATCTCAACTTCTTAAGCGAAACCGGGTACTCTAGATAGTTTTCTGTAATTATTTTTCATTCAAGAGTGAAGTAATATTTATAATTATATTTAATCCTGAAATATTGAATTATTTGGCGTTAATTTTGTAGAAATACATTATTCACAATTAAATGAAACCACGTGATGTAGTATTATTTCAATTTTTTAAGCAAAGATTGGCTAATTGTCCACCTGAAGATGTTGTAATACAACGAAACCTAGGTCGTGGTAAAGAACTTAAAGAAAGTAGAAATTATACTACATCACGTAGTTTCATTTAACTGTGTTTAATCCTGAAGATGTACTATAAGTATTTTATCGTTGTATTTATTTTTTATTCCATCATAAAATTTCATCCCATTGTCAATCATTTTTTTCACGACGCTGAAATTCACCCGTCGTTTTTCGTTGCTATTGAGACACTACACAATTTTCATCAATCGTTAGTGAAAATAAGTAACTAAGCAATAAATACTTCATTGCTTGAAGAGATAGTTAGGTTCGAGGACAATGTATCGTCCGTTTTTATATTATTATGATACTCACTTAGAATAATCTAGTTTACTCTTTATTTTCTTCTTTTCATAGATAAGAGTGTACTATATATTATTTTGTGAAATATATTGGTTGAACTACAATAATATTAAAAACTAGTTGTGTAAATTTATGACGTTCTAAACATATTCCTAATATTTCGGAATAAGTTTTTATAGATGATAAACAAGTGTAGAATGTATTAACTTTAAAATTAAAACCAAAGTATAATGTATTAACACCATGCGAGACTCGATCAGACCTGATTACTTACTCAGTGATATCTGATCGTAGAACGCAAAACACAAAATATCCCAACTTTACTGGTTAAAAGTAGATAAGACATACTATGTTTTATCTAACACTTTCGTTAACGATGCTAATTCGAATAGCAGTTTTAAAAACGCACACAGTTTCATAAGCATTAATATTAGACAAACATTCAAACGCGACGTTAATGAATGGCGCAAGTCATTATAATATGATGATACGTAGTAAATTTCTTATAATAATGTTAAGTTGAAAGATATGACAAATATTTTTTTTTTAATTTTAGAGACATGAAATCAGAGCTGTCTTTGTTACGACACTATTTATTTTCTTCTGTTATCGAAAATTTTATTTCTATTTTAGTTCGAGATATTACCTCTTTTAGAATGTAACTGATATCTTGAAGACGTTAAAATCATGAATTTCTTTTTTTAAGACGACTCATTAAATTATGTGTTTTTATTTTCAATGGTATTTATTTAGATATATGGCAGAAGAGGAGTGCTTATGTGAAACTGAAATGATAAATTAATAGCAGTTGTCAAGACTGACGTTTCATTCGTAGAACACATATATCAATATACGCTATCACTAAAATGTGAAGTACCTTTGTCCACAGAATATAATCAAAACACTGCAATATAAAGGTTTTAAAAATTTACAATTACAGAAATGTTGAGTCATACTATATGCCGGATAAAAAGCGTCTATATTGTAATTGACGATGATTGATTTTGAAATAGTCGCCCACACTCGGAAACTGTGGCCATCCAGAAAGTCAATCACTTCCACGATGTGTTACGTGAGATTGAATTTCTATAGCGTACTATTCAACATTATCGCCTGTTTATGAGAACTGTTCAAACGGAATAACATGCAACAGTCATACTGAAGAAAGTGACACCAAGTCAAAGTCTTATATTTGTGTAACTCGAGGGCATATTTTTGATTTATATAAACGACAGATACAGTGAATACAGTTTATTATCAAAAATAATGATTTTGTTAAAATAATAATAGCATATCTTCTATATTTATTGATGTGTTTATTATAATATACTCTATGTCAAAGGTTGAAGTGGCGCAATTTATTTAATTAATAACTAAATCGAGCCGTTTTTTGACACAATATTATTTACAATGATACGGGCTATTGTTGCGATTATTCGGGCCGTTGTTGTCTTATTTTCCTAGTCGAAATATTTACCTAAATCGGTATAAAGCATGGGTCAATTCAACCTAGCCCGAAAATTTCTTTATCGACATTTCACCTAGAATGAAATTGTGGAAAAAGGGAAAAAATGTTAAGAGTATATATAAAAAATAAATTCCAAACTGGTACTTTACAAACAATATCAGCGAAAAAGTCAGTTATTCGCTCAACCGCTGTTAGGTATACGAGTCTATTATTCGAGCAGTGCGCTGGCTGCATCCCTGCCTATACGCATGATAATGGACCTATATAATAATATTTCTCGCCATTTATTTATTATGAGTGACTATCATCAAATTCACTTTATGCTTCAAGTATGCAATACACACTGAGCTATATCAAAATATACGACAAAAGCAGTACTGAAGTAAATTAAGTGAAATGACCGAGAAGTAATTGAAAAACACTAGCAATACTTTGTACTTCCACAAAGGCCACATTTTAAAAGTAAGGAAAGAAAAATATTCATGTATTATATAAAAAATAGTCACACAAAAACATAAATTTTAAAAACCTAGGACAAATCTTTGAGGAATATTAAATTGTTTGGCTACCAAAATTGTTAACATCCAAAACACTGCCTAGTTCAAAAGCACTTCTTTAAGCACCAAACTTGAAATGTGGTGAATTCTAAAATTCAAATATAATCAAATTTTAGCCTGCAAGCTTTCCCTGGTGATAGCATGTTTTAATGTAGTCTAACGCAAGCGAATACCTACGAAGTTCAAATTTCATAGTATTCGCTAGTATTAATCTCAAATAATAATTGAGCAACGGATGATCTAAAGAAACGCACCAAACGGTTCGGGATACAATAATGTCCGGTGTACATACAGCGGGTGCTTTGAGAACTTATCCTGCACAATATCGTGCACTCGGAAAATTTATATACTCAAAAATGAAAAAAAACTGTAAACATATTTTAGGCCTAATATTTTAGGTACTGATCTATATAAATAGTAATATTGTAACAGAGTGAATTTTGTACATGGAAAATATTTTAAAAAGGATAATTGCTTTTGCGTATAGAATGCTAGTAGATGCCAGAAAACCTGTTTTTAGAGTTTTTGTCTCTCTGTATGTTAATTTGCTCTTCAATCACGCGAAATCTACAGTACGGATTTTAATGAAATTTGGTATGATAATAATTTATATCCTCGAGCAACATATAGCATACGCTTTCTCTCGATATTACAAATATAAAAAAACACCCTGACCTGTTAAATATTACGACATTGCTACTGCCAACGTTATTTATTAGCATTTCTAGTAAACTTTACGCTCATAGAATGCCGAGAGAAAAAAAAAATAGAAAAAAATACAAAAAAAATTTCTAATAATCTTTCTTATATCGAATTCCATGCGAACGAAGTTGCGTAGCACAGCTAGTAAGTTATATTTGCGTTGCCGCAATTGACGATATCGGTGCTTTAGGCAGTGTAACAGTGATGGGGTTATATTGATGACTAATTAATATATCGGTCAGTTAAATAGAAATTTCAAAAGCTAACTGCTATGAAAGTTTTACGATTGCAGTATGAGCTTGTGATTGAGCTATTTAGTTAATCAATTTGTGTAAAGCATGGACCAATTCGACTTTGTTTGAAAAATTCTTTATTAAAAGTTTCATATTTATACCTTTATTCCAATTTTTATTTCCAATGATGAGTGGTGTTGTAATTGTATCCAGTTGTTTCTAATATACATTCAAAGAAATTTTATATTCCTATACGTTTCTTTAAATTTCAGTCCAAACCAATTCAATTGAATTTCATTCTCATATTTACTATGGCAAATGTAGAATAAATTATTTCTTACGTTATATTGGATTCCGTGTTCTATAATATTAGCGCCCCGTGGAAAATTTACTCTCTGACTACAATTAACACTTTAGATAAGTGGAAATATTTTTGGAAATTGAAACCTTTCAGGTAGTAACTTATTTCTTGGATCTTCGTCGTTGCTTCCTCCGGGATTCGTAATTGTCTTAATTCAATATTTTTCTTATTTCTTATAATATGAAGGACCTAAGTAAAATAAGCAGTTGGTTTCATAAAATAATTGACGATATATTTTTAAACTCGGTCACTTACTTCTGCTTTACACCTCGATATCATGAGCATAATTACTTCCGGAACTTGACACAGATTAATATTCGTCGCGATGAAATATTCTTATTCTTAAACGGTATAGGGCAATATCTGATTACATCATAACCGAGTAATCAAAACAATATATTCAAAAACCTTTGAAATCTATTTAAAATAATGGTAGCTAAAAAAATTAAGAAAATAGCCGGAACGATTTAGACTTCCGCTGCAAGTAATCTCTTCCAAGCAAGTAATCTCAATTATAATTTTTGCACGAAACGATGTAAACAAAAAGCCCAAACCGAGAACTCGAGTATCGTAAAGGTAATGACCAGTTAGTGAACCGGTTATTAAATGATAATCATTCTATTTCATAAACAATTCTAGAATACAGATTATAGGTTTAACTTAATTTTACTGGAATATCAAACAAAAATCATGTGGTTCTCATTTTCTTTTTAATACTTTACAATATGAGCACACATCTTTCATTTTTGCTATGTAATTTGGATTACTTTTTTGAGACAATTTGATACCTATGTGGACAATAGTACGTCCATTCTATTTGTGACATGAAATACTTTAATTTTATTGAAAGAAAAGTAAAATATTCTAAGCAAAAAACGCATTGCGGCTTGTTATATTTAGTGAAATAAACTCGAATCTTAGTCATAGATGATGGAAAATAATTGATTTTTCAGTTTATTATGAGTCTCAATTAGTAATTTAGTAGCTTTTCCAAAAAATCATTATCACGCAAAAAATACTCTGTTAATTAAATTATGAATTCAAGTAAATATATCTGATAGTGTACGCTATCCAATACACGTCAATAATAGGATTTTTTGCTTTAATATTTTCGTCAAGTTTAAGTAAATGTGCCAAAAGTTGATTTTCCCAGGCAACTAATCCAGATACTGGCTTCTCGATAATATCGTTAAATTTGTCTACTAATAGTAAAATATGTTTGTCGTGCCTTTATAAACTTATATTAAAGCCATTCAAATGTGATAATATATCACGCAAGTACAAGTCAAGAGTTACAAAGATTTATTATCGTGAGAAAATTAGAAAATGGATTATTTTGATTTTGAAAAAAAATGTCGTAATTTCGTCTCGTAATTTTTAAAGCTTTCTTAAAACTTTATCTTCCAACAACTATTCGATTTCTGCTATGGAAAAATTGTGATTTGCAAGCCCTTTCATTACGCAGTGTGATATATTGAACAGCCAAGTTTTAACTTTTAACAAAATAGACCATTTTAAAATTATATGGCTTCCCTTTTACAGCGAGTACCTAATTACGTGTGAAGAATGCAGTACGTCCAAGCCATCTGTGGCATAATATTTTTAAAATTTTACTACTGAGCCACTAGTCTTTTCCACTATTGCCTAAGCGCCATTATATTTTCCACACAATTACAGTAGACACAACAATAAACCTCTTAGAAACATCACGGCTTCTCTCTGAATTTACATATGCAATTAAATGTTTTCGACCGCGGTAAGACCTCATTTTATGTGCAATAGAATGAGATAGGTGGCTATCGCCACTGTATCTAATCAATAGAAAGGCGCGTAATGACTCGTGCACCGATGTTGGCCAAATTCCTAAATTTCGTATAGGCTGAATTATAAATCTCAAACAATTAACATAAATGATTGAATACAGTGAACAGTAGTCTTGTAAAAAACCCTTTGAAAATAACGGTCAATTATGTTTTATTATTACATTTATTATATTTTTATTTTTTTTCTCAAGATTAGCCTGGGATGGATGAAAGGATGGCATTGACCATTGTATTAGTCTCGTGTCTTCTGTCAGATGGATTGGTTTATACAGAATCGATACCGCCACTGCTAAGTCTTCGGTTATATTGCGTATGTTCAGAAGAGGAATTGAGGATACAATATAATATGGAGCATGTGTTTAATACTGCTGATTTATAGTGCTATACGCAGATTGATTTAGCCTGTTGTAATATTATGGGAGGTTATGGAGGATTTTCGGAATTACTCCGGTTTAGATAATCTTTAATATAATCAGAGGGAGATAGCTATATTATTTTAAATTGTTGCGCTGCTTTTCGAAGGTATTGAGCACTGACATATCCGTTAGATTGTGGGTTTAGAAGACTTTAAGATATTTATAATTTTCCCAATGTGGTTTTTAAAACGTTGCGATTTCGTTAAAGTTTGATATCATTATTTTCTATTTATTTATATTTATTTTTATAGTTTAGAAGTTTTTCTATAATATGCCTTAACTGACTTATTTTTCATAAGTTTAAAAATATTTGAATCTAAGCTTCTATATACTATCTTCTTGGACTCTGTAGTGGTTATTATTATTATTATGGTCAACAATGTTACTCTTTGTTAAACAGAAAGTTATTCCAGTGTCAATATGTTCTTGTTGAACTTGGTTAAAACAGTTTCCGTGCAGTGATTTTTGTGTCCTTCTTTCGAGTATTTGGTCCTCTGTAACTATGTTCAAGGAAAGTAGGTATTTTAAAAAAAGTATTCAATACTAATTATTTTTGGAGCCGAAAACAATTAGTTTTCTAATTGTAATTATTTAGTAGTGGTGTGACATACGCGTATAAATAGCACACACATCACTCGGACAAATTAGTCCTACCAAACAATAATATCCAAATAATCTAAACCAATATTTGTCCATATTCAAACTTATCTACCACCGACAAGAAGAGTTAGCGTTTAAATTAACATGTATCAAGCAGTATTTCCGAGAACAAACCAATAATATATAATTGATTTGTTTCCGGAAATACAATGACAATATATGCGCAAATCAATTAAATTTCACTGACCTGAAGATTTCTGTACGAGATTGATCCCTGCACTCCCACAAATTCCTTACAGATGAGAGCCGGGAACTTCCAAAATCTTAGTTTTCAAACAGGCTGGTATTTGTGTGGATCAGCGTTTTGAACGTTTTTGACTCGCCAGTTATATCCAACACGATATGGCGCTGATTCAATGAATATTTCGATAGTTGCATTGAAATTAATCAAGACGAGTTTGAATCAATAGCACCTTCAATAACTTCTTTATACATTGAAGACAAACTCTTCGTAAATGAAATTACGTAGATAGGCAATTCACCAGCAAAGCTTATTTAATTATAAACTGCGCTTATCAAATACAAATCAGACTAAACTTTAATTTAGTCGCATTACTTTCATCATCACGACTTGCTTCAGCAGAAACTCAAACAAGAATGAATTTAACAAAAAAAAACTAATCTAGAAAAGTTCTTGTAAAAGTACTTAACATGAAAAAAAGAATGTAAAATTATTAAAAAAGACAGAAAAATTTCTAAAGAAAAAATCGAATATCCTACACTAATTTGAATTCATTCCTAATTTTACATTTCACATTCAGAATAATACTTTATAGCTTGTTATACATTTTGAAATAAAGGTTGCCAGCGCCATCTTTCCTTCGTTGAGAAACGCTAATCTCATTGTAATAAATTTATTTTTGCAAGCATATACCAATGATAATTCCTGGCGCTAATTAAATGATTTAAAAAAAAACTAATAATTATTACTATTTTTCAAATATATATTTATAATTAACTATAACTTATTTATTGTCCACATATGGTGAGAGACAGACATAGTTTTCCATAGTTGTTTACCACACATGGTGAGAGACAGAGATAGTTTTCCATAGTTGTTTATCTGTTAACTAGTCAGGAAGAAAAGGTAGATCACAGGCACATTTATTTAAATGTTTAGTTTATGTCCCCATTGTATTTCACACAAACACACACATAAACCTTTACTAAAATGGTTTCGCGAAGATGAAAACAACACAAGAGTTTATAAGAGTAATAAATAAGATTGATATTGTCTTATTAGAAGTAGAAGAAAATGTTAAATAATTTCTGAGAAATTTCCAACAATATGTTTTATATTTTTTTATTTAAATCTAGTTATAGTTATTTCAATCGCTCAGCTTTTTGCTTTTTTTTTTGCCGGTTTGATTTTGCCGGCCGCATTTATTTCTAGAGGTATTCAAGGGTCAGTTTGTTTTCCTATAAGTATTCAGTATTTTACTTCAGCTCGGAGAGACCCAAGGAAAATATTTAGTTAGTACATTTTTATTAATGTGTTATTTTTATTAATGTATGTGCTTAAAGTACTTATGTACGTGCTGAATATTATACGAACATTAGAATTATTCACTTTAAGAAACGTCTGTCTCTCACCGTGGTCCTTTGTAACACTACTTGTTAGTACAATGGATAATTTTTACGACTTGCAAATACCATAATCTGTAATAATATTTCAACCCTTTGAGTATACAATTTATAAATCAGAACTAATCACGAAAAGAAGCAAAAACATGAAATTTATCGAAATATTAAAGATAGGGATATTGGAATCCAAAATTATCCTTTCCCTAATATCGAGGGTACAGTAGGCAGATTAAATAAAGCTCAATATTTCTAGCAAGTGGATATAATCGAATATCTAGCAAGTGGATATAATCAGATTGAAATGACCTTTGACGATATTGAAAAAACTACATTCATAATTTGATATCACCACAGGAAATTTTTTAACATTGCATTCGATCTTCGAAATGTACATTTCAAAATTCAGATATTAATGGATTTATTACTTCGAGTACTTTTGAGAGATACCATAACTGATGTACTTGGATGACATACATAATCGTTTATTTGGTTTCACCGGAAGAACATAATATAGTCCCATATAATAATTATTGTTTTAATTGCCGAATAATTTGAAGATACCATCTGAGAAAGTGGTATTTAAAAAAAATAAGTCGATTTGTTGGAATGAATTTACTCACGTGTTTAATAAACATAGTCATAGAAATGTTGTCGCTCTAGTAAATTTCCCTGTTCCTAAAACTCAGAAGAAAATTAAATTCTTTCCAGGACTGACACCATTCTATCCCAAGTTTATATATAACTACGCTAAAATATCAAAATCATTAACAATACGTTTAAAGAAATAAACCACAATCAAAATTACGGGCTTTTTTAGAGGTATATAATTTTGAATTAAAACAAAGATAAAAATCATGAAAATGGCCATGGTGTAGCTTTATAGAAAAGATAATTATTTATCATTTAGTTTAAATAAGATTTTAGGTATATGGGTGCGCAGCTGGCTCGAATGAAGCACAATCCGGAAATCCAATTCACAACCACTTTTTCGAGCTATAATTTGTTCAGCGATGAGGCTCATTTTTGGTTGAATGGCTATAACAATAAATAAAACTACCAGAATTGGAGTGAAGAAAATCCATTTTTCATTATTAAGACGTCATTGCATCCACAAGAAGTCAAAGTTTATTGTGTTTTATGGGTGAATGGAATCATTGACCCTTATTTGTTCAAATACAGTAACGACTAGAAGATTACAGTCAGTGGAGAGCGCCTCAGATCCATTATTACTGACTTTTTCGTTCCGCATTGAATAGCATTCATGTTGAATAGTTTTGGATTCAACAAGATGGTACAACATGCTATGCAGTACGTGACACAATCGATTTATTGCAGGAAACATTAGATGAGCGCATAATTTCGCAAAATTCTCTTGCAAATTGACCTCTACGATCGTGTGATATCGCACCTATGGATTACTTTTTTGTGAAGATATGCAAAGTCGCCAGTATATGCCAATAAACTACAAACGTTGGACTACTTAGAAGACAACTTTCGCTGTGGAACCAGACAACATTTAGTGGTTGAGAATTGGCCTCATAAATTGCGCTTCATTCTAGCCAGCCGGGGCGCCCACATGCTTGAAACCGTATTTAAACATTAAAGGCCTAACATTACCTTTTGAATAAGAGGTAGATGCAGTACAGAAATAACCTCTCCAATTTAATATTGGAATATTGATTAATCAGAAATATTAATAAATGACATAGAATGAAGTAAAATTTTATCAAGAATTTAGTACAGTTTAGTAGTAGAATTTAGTATAAATGCAAGAATAGGTATTATAGTTCCTATTCCTGCATTTCTATTGTTCCTAATCCCTATTCTATTGTACAACATTACCAGAAAATAAATTAAATTTGGATTAAAACAAATCACTGCTGTTTCTCCATAGTAAATTATTAAGTGTCGAGAAATATGTATTGTCAGCAATACCAATCAGATTTAGCACGGATAACGTATTGAAATTCATTTACAAAATACCTGTACTGAATGAAAATCCTTGGAAACTTCAGTAATCAATTTTTTAACTAGAAGACAGTACCTGACAGCTTATTTGCTGCATATTGTCCATATAATGTATCAACACAACGTATATACAGTTGAATGGAAGGTAAATAATAAAACAACCCATAATTATAAAATTGGAATCCAAAATTATTTTTTTTTACAACCTTTCAGCTTTGAGCATGTTTGACCAGACTTCGGAATCACCAGCTCGAATGTGGCTATGGGCATAATTATGAACCGTCTATTAATAATTCATCTCCACGGTTTATCACGCTTTAATAATCTACCTTTTTCTAAGCATATGCCGTCCAACATTTTCTCAATAATCCTTATTTTGCTCAGTTCGATAAATACCAATGGCTCCACTAATAGTGGCGGGAGTCCTGCGGTAGAATAATTGAAGTACTATTTCCAGTAATAAAGATCTTTGCTACCTTCTTGTCAGATATTTTCCTTTTGTAGCTGCTATCAAGGAAGCTGAAGCTAGGATACTACCTTAGGATTCAAGAGTATACCTGCTTATGAGATGAAATTGTAGATAACAGATTCTCCTTAGCTCTTGCGGTTCTCAACTCGACGTTTTTGTTGCGAAAGTAATGGATACCTGATAATATTATATCTCTTTATAAACGTCTCTCATCATTCCTACTCTCTTGAGCTGCGTGACATTTTATCCTTCATTCTTGTTCCATATGTCGGTCCTAATGACCACCGAAATATGATTCGCCTTCTTCGGTCATGGGGTTATAATCGAAGCAATCTACTGGACGACATCTTGGTGGAGCTCCAGGGTGACTCAGACCTGTGCCTGCTGAACGATGGTTCCTCATAAAGAGTTCCTGCTCTAGCACAAAGCCATAGCGCAAGCGGTATCTTCTTCTATTCCTTGTCTCTTGCAATTCTAGTCACCTGGAATATCCTATCTGAAACTTTTGGAAGCGACCACTACCCTATAGTCTTCCATGGGCACCCATATATCTATTTAAGTTTAATTCCAGTAAGAATTTCCGCTCTTTAAAAATACGATCTACGTAGAGTAGATTGAGAGGGTTTTTGATCTGTGACTCTTGTGATGATCAGTTTGTAAAGACTATCGACTCTACTGCTGGTAGCTCAATCTCATTGAATATGAATTTTATAGGTCCTCTCTTTCTTGGTGGACGGAGATGGAGTGTATTGCGGTCGTTAAAATCCACAGAGAAACTGTAGCGGGAAGTAAATCTAATATATTCGTAGATAATTTCCTCTTTTTTCCAATGACCCAATCACACAAAAAAGAATCCATTTTAAAAAAAGGAGGGTAGAAGGAAATTCAGTTTCTTTCCCTCTCCTAGTACCCTGTCTATCATATAGATAGACGTGAACTCTTTCTCAGCCTCAAAAAAATTTCTAAGAATTCGGTTGACCCATTTTTATATAAGCGTCCCCATCCGTTTCTAACATTAATAATCTGCCGCAATCTTGAAAATATTTACCACTATTTGAAAAAATTTGAAATAACTTTGAATAACAAATTGGAAATAACTTTATGTAACATCCATGACTCTGTTCTTGGTATCGACATTATAACACACTCAATTATGAAAAATACTCTACTCAGTGTGCTTTGGTACCTCTTTTCTTTCATTAGCGCCATGCTAAATTATGGAAATATCTTGAAGTATTGGAATCTGACATATTGTCCCCATCTTCAAACCACTCCCCCAACGTACAAGTAAGTCGGACCGACTTACTGATCCATATTCCTATTCCCAGTTTTAGCAAATATAACTGAACTCCTAATCGAAAACGAGTGGTATCCTTTGCAGAATACCACTCCCTTATCCCACGTCATCAATTTGACTTCAGAAAAGCTAAAGTCACGATGGGCAAACTGAAAGTCCTAATTACCGATATACGATTCACCTTCCCCCGACAAGAGACCCTTGTAGCTGTTTACCTTTCATACTCCTGCAGTCTACTGAAATGTAAATATGCCTATACTCAGACAAATATTACAAGAGGTAAGGATTTCGGGCAGATTAAACATTTACTTTTCAGCTTCATCATTTTTCCAGCACCTGGAGCCCACTCTTAACAAGATCTGTCTGGGATAACCTGCCTCAGGACTCAGTCCTTCATATAATATTCACTGCGCTGTCAGTCCATTCTATCTTATATATCAGCATGCTGTTTATCTTCATTTATATACTTCTGACAAATTAATTGCGGTTTCCAAAGATGTTTTAAATTCTGTCATCGTTAACTTGAGCAAATGGTTAGCACTCGTGCTGAGGATTTGTCCCTATCCAAGAGCACTGCGTCGGTCTTTAATAAAATGAAATAATTCCTCTTGTTTCCATCTTCTGAAACTCCTAAACTATCCCTATCCGCCGCAACACTAAATTATTTATTATGTTCCGGAACTCAAGACTATCATAGAACACTGACATTGACTATGTAGTTGTGCGAAGCCAAATTGACATGAATCTGTGCGGTTTCTGGAGTATAGTGAAGCTCCCACCCCACCACTCAAAATTTAGGTACAATCTTCTAATTCATAGTCATCAGGGCTATGAGTCATTCCTCCTAGACCCGATATCGAAATCCAATGCCACCAAATTGACTCGCATTCAGTCTCAAGTTCTGAGAATCGTGGCGGGTGTCAATCTTTTATTTCGACAAATGTAATAAATATGGTAAACTTGTTTCAATAGTCACCTTAGCGACCTGAAGGTGAACTTAACTTTCCTAATTAACCCTTTCTTCTATATAATTATACAAGAGGATAAAATCTAAAACTGTAAGTGGTGCATTTCAAAGTTAAATTTAAAAAACAAAGTCAATGAATGTTGAGATGTTTAATAAAATTTCGCGTTATTGTATCATATTACGTTCGAATCACTAATTAAATCCGGTAGGAAAATTCACGATATCTGTTTATTAAAAAGTATAAATTTTGCATAGCAGTACATTAAAAATGTTTGCAAAAAAACGATTAAGTGGATGAAGGGTAAGTAGAAGTACGTCTCAAGACTATTTTCGAAATTATGCCTGTTTGTATCTTTATTTGTGCACACATTACGTAAACCGCTATCCCAATTCTGAAGGAGTTTTTAGAAAAAGAAAACATAGGGCTCAATGTAAAGCAATATTTACTTACCAATTCATTTAAATTGCTTCAATCGATAAGAAGATATGTGAAAATAACGTTCAAAAATAATTTGGTATAAAGTATTTGATATAACACAAAGAAGTGTCTATCTACTCGACGCGTGGTAATTACATGAACGTACATCGTACCTATGTAAATCAATAGATGGCAATACTCTGGATATTCCATAAATGCTATTACTGGCGATATGGGCATGTTCAGAGGTGAAGTGTGGAATGGTGCAGAAGGGTTAGGTGTTTGGGTCAGCGTCCCGAATGTAGATATACGCATAGTCGTCTTCCACAAATAAAATGTTTCGATCTTGTATGTATTCGATATAAGTTTACTTTTTTGCTTCAATTTATTTAAAATTTTAACCAATTGTCAATATTTGTTTTTGGAATTGTTTTTGTTTTTTTGTAGGAGTTAGTTTATTTGTACAGATACAAGGATTTCGATGAAACTTTCATTGGTTAATTCTGTTGCCTCTATGATAATATATAATCGACAAAGTACAAATGAAGTACGGTAATTTGACATTGTAATATGAAGCACACTTACTTAAACAATTTACTTTTACAATTATTATCAGAGATAGTTTTAATGAAATTTATGAACCGGAATTTAGCTTAAAAACAGCATAGCAATAAACACAAAATTGCTGTTTTCAAAGCAAGCAAAATTGATCCTCATACGACTTAAATTTTTATAAACGTGTCTATTACATAAAAAGGTTTAAATAAGGTATCGCATATTTAACTGATTTTTCATTCTCTTCAGCGTTATCTAGTGAGCATGCTGGAAAACAAAAATTCGTAAATTTAACATTTCTGAAACAAATGCATTTAAAAAAAAACAAAAATTGAAATATAATTAAAATGTAAAAAAATGTAAGACCTTCTAATTTATATCAAATATGTTATCAGCTTAAGCTGTGGTGTGAGTGACTCCATAGGAACCGCCGCCGAGCTTAGTGAGTGCCTATCCCATGCACGGCAGGTATGAGAGAGTCGATAAAGAAAATGTAGGGTTTGTTTAAATATCTCAAATTTGCGCGTCGCTGGTTCTTAGACTATATTATTGAGTGGAATTGGTAACTCGCTTCAAGAATATTGGCCATTTTTAATACGAGTCCTTAATTATTAATTAATATTTAACGGTTGTACACCTCGAAAAAACACCTATGTAACATTTCAGACAACCCAGTGTTTCGAGTCCTAGTATGGGTAGGTATATTTTCGAAAATTCTGAAGGAAGACCCACTTCAATAGCATATTTCATTATAAAAAATTTGCTGAAAATCAGATAGTGCTGTTTAGGGATATGGCCGTACAAAGAAAAGACGTAGAAAAGTATGGCTACATGATGAACAAGAATTGTATTCGGCACTTGTTCACTCTGGCGCCGTGACGTCTCAATTTTGAGGCGCTCCTAGCGAGCCTATTAAGGGTCTGTACTAAACATCCGGATCTTCTTACATTTCCCATTTCTCGGTATTCCTTTCTGTTAAAGTTTTCTATAATACTTTTAGTGTTTTATGCATATTATGGGCGCTTCGTAGTTTTTGAAAAATTTAGTATTAAATATAATTATTATTAAATTAGTATTAAATATTGTGGTTTTATTTATAACCTGTTTGATAAAGAGCAAAAAGATAAAAGAAATGACACTTTAAATATGTTCGCATAACAAAAGCTGATGGTAGTGTATATTAACGTGCGTCGCGGTGCCCGTTGCATATGCGCAGCCAGTGACGTCATTGCAATGTATCTAAAACTTTCTTTGTTTAATGCTCTATAGAATGCAATATTATTTATGAAACTATCCTTAATAACATTCGGTCGCGAATTAAGCGTGGCATATCCCGGTTTTGAAATATAAGACGTATTCTTCATCAAAAAGAAGAAATATATTTATTGGTTTAATAACTATTCAAATTAAAATTTATATTTATATTTGTTGATGTTTCCAGCCGAAACTGTAAAGAGGGAACAGCTATAGCAACATCTCAATTATTGTTCGTCTAGTCTATTCGTTTGTCAAAGTCTCCATGTGCTTACTAATAAAGAGCTAATATTTGGTATAATTATAGTGAGTAAAATACAAAAACTATTCTCCGTTATTTTAGAGCAATTTTGACAAGCCAAGTGAGTTACCTAATTTTTATTTGTGAGCAAATTGTATGAATAAATAACATTTTGTTTTCATAAATCTGGTTACAGAGTAGTGCTCCATTAAATTGTAAGCTGCAATACTAGACCCTGCATAATCTCCCTGAAGCGCTTGCCAGCCATTTTTACACCTCTGAATCCACCTTCGGGAAATATTGGAAGTCTAATTTTAATATTGCAAAAGGATATCGGCAAAAAATATATCAAATTTAAAACTTCCGAAATATTTGACCTCAACTATCTTCTGTTTCTTAGCCTAATTACTCACTAGACGACAGATATAGGTCATTTCCAGGAAAGATACAAACTTTAAATATGGCACAGATGATGCGTTTGGGATAGCAGTAAAGGAAAAACTCAAAAATATTGAAATTTTAAAATATTTGGCGTTAATTTCGTAGAAATTCGTTATGCATAATTAAATGAAATTACGTGACGTAGTATTATTTCTACTCTCTTTAAATTCTTTACACATAGGTCTTCACAATAGGTTTCTTTATATGACATCTTCAGGTGGGCTGTTAGCAAATATCTTTAGTAATAATACTATATCGCGTAGTTTCATTTAATTGTGAATATTGACATTTTTGGTGAAAATAAAGATAAAATCTATTTCAATATTAAATCTGTCAAGCTTCAAAGTAGGTTTCTATATGTATTGTAAGAGTAGCTATGATTTTAGAAAATATTAAGTAAATAAATAAACTGTATATTAACATATTCAGGATTATAAAACCGCTAAGCATCTTATGGTTATGTAAACTGGCTTTGGTTTTTTTTATATTACTACGTATTAGTGATTTATGTGTACACATCTGCCTTCTTACTACGACGTTTTTAACGGTGATAACGCGTTTGTATTTAACTTTATTTATAAGAATATAATGTGAAATCATTTCGAAATTCAAAAGTCGACATCTTCGTAATAGGTGCATTGCTAGGATTCACTGCAACTGGACGTTTCGGCTATGTGGAAGCGGAGTTTTTAGATTTAGGCGATGGATATGATTATGGTCCATTGGGTAATCCTCTATGGAAAATGAAAAAAAAAGTCCAAAGGTTGTAAATCGTCTCGTTTTATTTAATTTTTCAAACAAGATTTTCCAACAGTTTTTAAAGTTTAAATTGTCATAAAATAATAGGATTTAATGCAATAAATGTAGGGAAGTGATTTTATAGTATTTTTTCGGAAATGGTTGATTTTTATAATTTGGAAGTTACCAGCCCTGAGAAAAAATGTCTCAAGGTAAAATATACAGTATAAATACAAAAACTCATCTATTAAATTCATCCCACCGAATGTATGCCATGCGAGTTCGACTTGAATTTATACTATAATTGTTTAGAATTTTCCCCTTTTAACAGTAATTTATTACTGTTAAAAGGGGAAAGATAGAATGAGTGCAGGTGAAAACCTGAGACTTCTATGAAGCCTGAATGTGACATTTTCAATTAAAAAAATTACAATTTTACATAACACACTCTTATTATTTACCCGCCATTTTGGTATGTTTCATTTATATTATTCACTAGAACTTTATTCGATATTATTCATTAGACCTTTAGGCCTCCTTTAGATACTCGCGGAGCAGAGAATATTGGGCACGAATACGAATATGTAAACAACTTATTCGGGTGTATTCGGTACTCGCCACGAATATATAAACGAGTTTTTTTCGTGGTCGTATTCGTGCACGAATTATTCGGCTAGTTATTCGGTGAATTATTCGACGATAATTTAAAAGAGGCATTTTATGCCTTATATGCACACTGATAAACGCAATATGTCTCAGAAATAAAGCTATAGAGTACGAGTAGAATACGCACAAAGGGGTTCCATACATGTTTACGCATTTATAAACGTTTTAGTGTACATAATAATATTTCTATTAAGCCATTATACACATATTTTTCTATAATATAAATATATTACATATAGTGAATATGTATTATGGGCATAAAATTATTAAGCACATTTAAAAAATTCTAAGATCTAAGGTGAGTGCTAGTTTTGCTGAAACAATGAAAAATGTTGTATTTCTCATAACAGGCCCTTTTAAATGATACCCCACATAATATATAAAATTTAAAAAAAAATTGAGTTAAATGCTATTTACCCCTTCCGAAATTATTATATGCATACTTTTAAAAAGTTACTTATATATCACTATGCCAATTTAAAATAAAACGTTTTTCTATGCCTTTCAAGTTTCTACGTCGCACAGTTTCTGAGAAAATAGGCTGTGACAGAGCGATAGACATAAATATGAGTGATCTTATAGCCCTTATAACATCTGTTTTTTAGCTTGAGGTACAGAACCCTAAAAACCACAGATCGTCGGCAGATCAATCGCCACATAACCTCGCTTAAATTTTACACACTAAACAATATTACACGTGTGTAAAGACCGCCGAACACATCATTTTCAACTTATGTAAGGTTGCACAATGCGACTCGCAAGGCTCCGGATGCTGGTAATCCCTCGCGCCGTTACGACGTTCGCAATTCACTTTAATAATATTAGGAAACTTTATATTAACGACGGAGTGGCCAGGTGGAGTAATCGCATCGTGTATTATTGAAAGCCTTCTGCGACTTCACTGTTGGTAATTTCGGGTCACGGTGACTGTTGCGGTCTTTCGATTTAGATGTTGACAATTCTCACATTCTAATCGAATAGTGTCTTAAATTGGCGACAGTGAATGGTTGGTGACCAATATATTTATGTGTGATTATATATATATATATATATATATATATATATATATATATATATATATATGTACACATATATATGTACACATATATATATAAACATACGGCGAATAAAGTTTAAAAGTTCTAAAACGTTATTAAAGTTAATTGCTGAAGGAAAGCAAGTAAATTTGTTTTTACCTCTGTGGTTTATTTCTGTGGTTGTAGAAGATATTTCTCTTATTTTATAAATACTACCGGCTCTACTATGGGCCCATAATGATCAAATTGTATTTTGGATTATATTTAATACTAAATCACTTGTTTTTACAAACGACCAGAAGGACGACGCCAATTTAAGAATACTGATCATCCGCTTGTGCAATTTAATTTTTTTTAGCAAGGAAGTCATTGACAAACGCTCGATAGTGTGTTTAGAGCGACTAAAGCCCCCTCAGAGGTTTAACATAATTTTATGCAATGGAAATTCCTCCAATAACAAATGTGGAAACTTGAGCGCTTGCAATAGCGCAAAGACAATAAATATCTTTATAACAAAGTAGACAAAATGGTCTTGATACTTCTTGATAATTACTCGTTTCATTTTTAATTTTATGTTTATGATTTGATTCTTCATTCAAAAGAATATGCGGCTTACTTTTGTAATATGTCTAATACCGGTAAAGCTATACGGTGTGATACGGATTAGCCCGCAAAAATAATTGTTGGGTAAGTGCATGCGTGCGCGCGTGCGTGCGTGCGTGTGTGCGCATGTGTGTGAGTACGTTCAATCATTCATCTTGATAAATGTGTAAAGGCATTATCGTGTTTAAGAAATATTCTACTGTGAGGGCGATGCTCTTGATTTTTTCCAAATTTTCTAGAACAATCGTTACATAATACCTGTCTGAAGAACGAGACGACTACCTTTTTTCCCAGCACTTCGTCCTTTCTTCATCTTTGTAGGCAAGTCATCAGAAGGAAACAACCAGTTATACACACATATCCATACACATATACAGTATATTCAGTAGTATAATGTGAAATACGGCATTTGAGTGACCTCAGTCGAATCTTTTCAACATTTCACGACAAAAATTTGCAACGCTGTTTATGATTTTCGATGAAATCATGATATGTCCACATAGTTTTAACGTAAAATAATTTACGTATTTAATTAAATTATAAATCAAAATATTTATGCTTAATATCTTGTTGTAATTCGATTTTTCATCTTGTTGTAATTTTATATTTCTTCAGATAAGGTTTCATTATGTAATTCTTTTATTCCAAAGAAATATGAAAAATGTTACATTACATAAATAATACAATAACCAAGATCGGGGGATAATAAAAAGAGTCGTGTACGATGTACAAGTTAAATTCTAACAGAAATCAGAGCATCCAAAACCAACGTTTTTTCCTGGCGGTCGAATCTTCCAGTGTACATCAATTTCTATTAAGGTTTTTATATTATCTTGTAGAGGAATTTAGTACGTAATTCATGTTTAAAACATAAATATAACAGATATTGTAAGTGTGCCTCTTAATATTACAAATAAATATATTTTCAGTTTTTTTTCATGTTCCTTTTTACCTTAAATAAAGTTAGTTTTTATTAAATCCTTTCCTAACTTTGAAGATAATGTGTGTATCTTTATATTAATATATGTTTTATAAATATTTGTCGCAAATTTCTGTCGATTTATTAGATTTGATTACGCCTGTAATAGCATAATTTGCACAAAAGGTTCGTAATATTTGCTTTAATGCACAAGGAAATATCAAGGGGCTGTATTCCTTAAGAAATTTCATTTTATAAGCGAGTATCCTATGCACTACTGTTTATATCAGCATTAGCTGCTATCGGTCATATTATATGATAGTTAGACATCATGTAATATATATATATATATATATATATATATATATATATATATATATCAACGCCAGGACCAAACCACTAATGATAAAAAAATTAAATTTGGAGGGTTTATTGATTTTATAATGAAGGCATCGTTTAAGAAGGCATTTTTCGAAATTCATCCCCTAAGGGGTAAAAAGGTGTGATTAAATTTGTATGGGAAAATATTTTTATGATAATTTTCACTTAAAACACATTCATGTTCATGCTCTTTAACAAAAATAATGTTGCCCGTGTTTAAGAATTTTTCGAGATATTACATCTAATGGGGTGAAAAGGAGTGGCTAAATTTGTATGGTAATGAAATTGTTATGGTAATTTTTAATTAAAATTTGTTACTAATGCTTTTCCATTCAAATCATTAAACACCGAAATTCACACAAATCATTAAAAACCGATATTCTAACCCTAACGGGGTGAAAAGAGGTGGCTATATTTGTGCGGAAAAAATATTTTCATGGTAATTTTTACTTGAAATTTGTTACTATTTCTCTTCAATAACAATAACGTAACATATGTTTTAGAATTATCTGAAATTAAATATCTAGGGGCTGAAAAAGGATGGCTAAATTTGTATGGGAAAATTTATTATGGTAATTTTTATTTAAAAATTTGAATTAATGCTTTTTAATAAAAATAAAGAAGAAAGCATTAAGCATTTTCCGAGATTCAATCTCTAAGGGGTAAAAAAGGGATGGCTAAATTTGTATGGGATAAAATTGTTATGACCATTTTTATTACAAAATTTCTATTAATGCATTTCAGTACATATAATGAATCAAGCATTTAACCATTTTCCGATATTCAACCTTAAGAGGGAATAGGGGTTGTTATAGCATGCGAAAAAAAAATTTATGTTAATTTTTAGTTAAAAATTTGTATTAACACTTTTCAATAAAAAAATGAAACAAGTATTTAAGCCTATTTCTATATTCAAACCCTAAGTAGGTGAAAAGGAGTGGCTAATTTGTGCCAAGAAAATTATTTTGAGCATTTTTACTTAAAAATATGTATTAATATAATATAACAAGCATTTAAGCACAAATAATTTAACAAGCATTTAAGCATATTCCAATACTCAGCCTGTAAGGGGGTAAGAGGTGGTTATGGTAATTTTTACTTAAAATTTAGTATTCATATTTTCAATACAAATAATGTTACAAGTATTCAAGAATTTTACGAGATTCAATCTCTAATCGGATGAAAGTCGGTAGCTAAGTTTATACCGGAAAAATATCTCTATTGTAAATTTTTACGTACCACTGTGTTCACTGGCTGTACTCTGGGAGGGGAGGGAGAATCGGTTTTCATACCGCGAATGCTACTTATACCCTACTATTATGTTCTGGGATTCAAGCGACTACAATTTCCCCTTAGAGTCCGTTTCGCAACATCGATTAAGAAATTTTAGGGCCAGTTATAAAATATGGTAGGCATTGACTTAGGGGAAGATTGCTTCTCACATGATTTTAGCATCATACAGTACAACCACCAATATAGTACACAAGGAAGTGCTATATAAATTCTAACTTCTTTTCGGCTGCTTTATTTGCGTAAACCAGGTAGACACTGTTTGTAAAGTTTGTTGATATATAAATAAACAATTTTTATTTAACTTAACTTTCTATTTCATATTTTAAACTACAAAACTGATTTTTACAAAATTTTCACTATTTTCCAAGTTAAAAGTTACTTAAGCCGATAAAAATAGAATAATTGTAATCTCATTAGTAGTTTCTCATAAATACGCGGAAAAAACATATTGAAAATGTTCATATTTTTTGGAAATTTTGTGCATTTTTTTCGAAGCCTTAGAAGATAATGAATATTTAATAACATTAAATACATTTGGGTCGAATTTATAACCTCCTTTTTGAAGTTAATTAAAAATTTGACTGAAGTTTAGAAAACGAATCGTCTACGCGATCGAAGCCGTGGGCGAAAAGCTAGTCTTATATAATTATCAATATTATCCCTATAAATATAATTTACAACATTAGCTGATTTACGTGCCCTATTTAGTGAAAAATACTCTGGGTGATCCTTATATTTTTTTAACCCTATTCTATCGTTTGCAATACTGTATTATTTAAAGTGCAATTATTATTTAAAGTACACAATTTATTATGATATGGATTAAGAGGTAATCTACTACGTATTCATCCCAAAACGTAGACTTAGACATTATATTACATTATATATTATATATATATTTAGACAAAACGTAGACAGAGTTTTTCTCTGCCATATTCATGTTACATTGTTCACTGAGGAATATTACAGGTGTCACATCAATACATTGTGATGTATTTAATATTTCATCTTTTTACAAGAGAAATGTGCGCGCATCAATTTCACTGTTGCTATCGCATGATGATGCAGTAGTTGTTTAGTCATAATAATCCTCAAGTCCCAGCGAAATTACAATGTCTAGAGTTACATATTTCCTCTTGTTGTCAACAAAAATGGAAAATAAGTTTTCTAAATAGGGTATAGGCTTAATTTAATCTACGCATAAATAAATGTTTAACATTGAAATAATTTTTACATTGTTTACATTGGTTATCCGTCAATGAATATACATGGGATTTGTTTCTTATTAGTAGCTTTTAAATTATTTTGAAATTTTTTCAGTTTAATAAATTTTTGTACATGGTTGGATTTCTTAGACAGTAGTGATCTATATATATTATCTTTACATTAGCCCGAATTAAAGCTATCGGCAGAATTATCATTCCCCTTGAATTTTATACCTTAATACGTGACAACAAGTGGTAAATTATATGATGTGACATTAGACAAAATACCAAGCCTGTGACATTAGACAAAAGATAAAATATATAATTGAATAACTAAATATACGTAACGCTTACATACATACTCTATTAAGAATGAAAGGGAGAAAAGTTATAAATTTGATTGTCAATTTTAGTGCCATTTGATGTCTATACTGAGTTAATCGTATAAAAATACGAGACCATAATTACATTTTGTCTTCAAACTTAAAATTATAAAGGTTAAAATTATTGCGTAAACGTTTTAATAGACATGGTATATATATAAAAAAAATTACCATTGATTATAATGAGCGGTTCTGCAGTAGTAATTATTGCTTGTATTGTTTTTATTATATCTAAAAGTACACCATTAAAATTATAAGCCGGGATTCTTGCTTAAAAATATCCTAACACTTGTTTAAAATTGTTATATTACAATTTTAATAATAACAAACATTTTTGATTATATAAATTACATTAAAGTCTTCAAATCCTTCAAAAATATCTATGCGTCATCACAATTTAAGTTTTCCTGAAGTGTCGTCAAATGCTAGTGAGATAACTGTTTTACTAGCTTGAAAACATTTTGTCTTTATGTATACATATAATAAAATTCAAGGTGCAAGGCAAAGTCGAAGGCAAACGATCCCGCGGACGCTCTCCGACACGGTGGACAGACCTAATAAAATCTGCGACGCACTCCAGTGTAAATGACTGCTCTCACTCCGCAAAACACCGAACTACATGGCGTCACATCGCGAGGGCGGCAGTGGGGAAGGAACCGGCCGAATCATGATCACGACCACTCTGTTAAGAGTGCACGACTAAGAAGAAGAATAATAAAATTGTAACACAGTGAATTCTGTACATTGAAAATATTAAAAAAGGAATTGATCTAACATATGGAATGATAAAAGAAGCTAGAAAACTTTTTTTATAATTTTGTCTGTCTGTCTGTTTGTTAATTTGAGCGGGTATCACGCAAAATCTACTGAACAGATTTTCATGAAATTTGATATGGTAATAGTATATATCCAAGAGTAACATATAAGAGAAAGAAAAAACAAAATGGTTTTTCCTAATTACACGGGAATAAAGTCGTGGGCAGAGCTAATACTTAATAATTCTAACACTAGCACAAGTCAACAAGTAATACTTACAAATATAATACCACAAGTAATACTTAAAAAAACTAATCCAAGATTGCAAAGAACTAAGTATGGAAGGTAAAGAACATTGTAGAAAATATAGAATTTAGTCGTAAAATAACACCGAGCACATGCAAATTCTTTATCACTATTTCATATCTTCTTCACGTTTTGTGTTTTTTCCTTAATCTCTCTTGATGTTCTATAATTTTTTTTCCTTAATCTCTCTTGATGTTCTATAAATTGTTTTTTTCCTTAATCTCTCTTGATGTTCTATAAATTCGTAAAATAACACCGAGCACATGCAAATTCTTTATCACTATTTCATATCTTCGTCACGTTTTGTGTTTTTTCCTTAATCTCTCTTGATGTTCTATAATTTTTTTTCCTTAATCTCTCTTGATGTTCTATAAATTGTTTTTTTCCTTAATCTCTCTTGATGTTCTATAAATTCGTAAAATAACACCGAGCACATGCAAATTCTTTATCACTATTTCATATCTTCTTCACGTTTTATGTTTTTTCCTTAATCTCTCTTGATGTTAAATGATGTTAAATTGTTTGCAAACACCTGTCATGCTGGGGTTGGAATTTGATTTAGAAACACTTTTAGATGTCTGTAAACTTTCATTATGAGCTTTATTTTTAAATTTGTTGTTTAAAATTCAACTTGTTTTATTACATAAGTGGTTTTTATATTTTTCAGTAATAACTTTTTAATCTTGGTATTCTCTTCATAAAGCCTGATTTGAGTTTACAAAATACGTATGTAAGAAGTCTAAATTTTTCCTATGCTCTTTTTTATTAGCCCTGATAATACAAACAAATATGCATTACGCAAACATAATATTTAACAAAAATTATTATCATTATGTATTTAGTGTATTTTTAAATAGTCAGAACTATTATTTTCTGATGTAGTATATTTTTGTATTCTGATTAGTAGGAATTATTTCTGTATATCCATCATGATTCTTCTTTTGAATATATTCCGTATATTTTACAAGACTTTTGTTGAAACTGAACCTCGTATCATTCTCAAAAAAATTAAATACTCGGAAGGCTAGCCACAATAAAGTCAAGTTAAATACAAACATGAACGTGTAAACTCATCCTTGGCTTAATATATTCTTGTTTTTAAAACAATTCATCAAAAAGTGATGTAACATTATTTATAAAACTATTCACAGTCAGCAGGTTTTAAAAGGTCATCCAGATCTTTCCTTTTATGGACCATTATACAATTCTTTAACATGAAACTAATTTACAACATTAAACTATAGTTTTTAGCCTTTAAAAAAGACAGTTATGGCGTCTAACACGATAAATCTCATAAAATCTTACATGAAAATTTTAGAGTATTAATATGTCTTTATTTTTTGGAAATGACACACGTTGAACTAATTTTATAAAGAATTTTGCGTAGAAGTTATATAAATAAATTTCCGAAAATAAACTCTTAATAAACAAAATATCAGTAATTTGTAAATGTTTCAAACATTTGTAGAAATTCAAGCTGCCACGTGGCGCTAAAATGGTTTTAGCAATTTCAACCCAGAGTTGGATATATTGGTATTTGGTTTCACATTTGCTTTCACTTACTGAAATATTTTGTTAGATGTTTATTATATTTAAATGCTTACGTATTATTCATACATATTGTGTTTAATTATTTCGACATATTCATCTAACTACCCTGTAACATAACCGATAGCAGCTAATACTGATATAAAAAATAGGAAGCAGTACATAGGATGCTCCCCCTTAATATTCGCTTGTGAAACAAAGCGAGTATTATGAGCCTTTTGTGCAAATTATGCCATTACTCTGATAGATCGACAGAAATATGGATGAATAGTGAAGAAGACATATTTTGGATTGATTATTCTCAAATATTACGACAATTTATGGTAAAAAATAACATAAAAAACTAATAATATATTTAATTTTAATATTAAGAGGCACACTTATAATATCCGTTATATTTATTTCACAAACACTAATTATGCGCTAAATTCCTTTATGAGATATACGAAAACCTTAAAAGTATTTGATATAAAACGTACACTGAAAGCTTCGACAGCCAGGCGGCCGAGAAGAACGTTTGTTTCAGATGCTCTTATTTCTGTTAGAATATAACTTGTACATCATAAACGACTCTTTAATAACCACCTCCGATCTTGGTTATGGCTTTATTTATGTAATGTAACTTTTTTAAAAAGAATTACATAATGAAAGTAACCTTTTATATAACTTATCTAACGAAATATTAAGTTACTGTTAAGCTCTGCTCCTGTACGATGTACCAAATACACACATTTCCAGATATGTGTCACTTTGACAACGAGATTTAAAGAAATAAAAACAATCTAGATGTTTTAAAGATCCTATCGTAAGTTAAAGCGACAGAAAAAAAATTATCGTGGCCTCGTTCAACATTGTGATATGCATTATATTTAAATTAATTTTCTTACTTATCTACACTCACTCTACCGGCAAAGCTCTACAAGAACTCGACTGCTTTTATTACCCTGTTTTTATAGCAAACATTTTAAAGGTATTTGATCCTCTTTAGAATTATGTTTTGATTGGATTTGATTAATTTCGTGGAATTTCTTGAAGATCTGATAATTTACATAGTTTTGATGATGCTAATTATCATATAAACTTTTCCTTTTGTTCGCAGTTTTCTTTTCTTTTTCTTGGGCTTTTCAACAAATTTCAGCAATATTTGGTAGTATTATCCACTCATGACTTTAAATCTTTTTGAGATAATTTTGGCCACTTTTATACCAATTATAAACCTGAAACTCTTCCCAATCGACTCCATGCTACACACCATATGATCTGACTCTAGGAATGTACTCAGTATTTCTGTACACAAAATAAAAATCCGCATGAAATTAAGTCATGGTCTGCCATGTGAGTTATCTTATGGGCAAACAGCTGATCATCAACAAAATTTAAAAATTTTAGTTTCTTCCTCGACAGGAAAATTTTTATGAGGTAGGCATTTTTTTATCACACACAAATTTTTTTAGGGTATACAAATGAACAAATTGCTTTCAGAAAGGCAAACTTCAATTCAATTATATCAAAGTATTTTAAGTGTTTTCAACCATACCATATGACATGACCAATTTTCCAATTGCTTACAAAACTATTTACGTTTTTCAAAGCTAAAGTGTTAGTCTCAAAATCAAATTCCTGTTGCAGTTGTAAAAAGTGTAATGCAAAACAAATACACAGAAAGTTTAAAAAAGGAGTCATTGCCATCCATGTCGAATAAGAATATTAAGTAAATACATGATCCTAAATTCATCTGGTTTATCTATTTATTTAATATTTTCTAGAACCACAGCAGTTGTGTTAAGCATGTATGAGACTTGATGGGTACGGCTATAAACACTTTATTGTTGTTTTGTGACCAATTACCAGATTTCTGATTTCTTCCTTCATGGATATCCTAAAGACTATTTATATTTGTCTGGAATTGTAGTAAAGTGAGAATAGATTTTCATTACATTATTTGAACTACTTAATCAAACCATCTGAAACCATGGCACAGAAAGTAACCCAACTGAATACTTAATATCTGGGAATCCTGGTGAATAAACAAACAAGAATTCGATTTTGATCTCATTTGTATATATATATTTAAAAATATTTGTTAGTTCAGATGCTTTAATTCTATTCATATATATATATATATATATATATATATATAAATATATATGTGTGTGTGTGTGTGTGTGTGTGTGTGTGTGTGTGCGTGTGTGTGTGTGTATGTATGATTTGAAGATAATTCAAATCTTGATTTAATAATTTGTATTGCACAGTTTTCATTATTCATAAATGTACTTAAAAATAACAAAATCAGTGATGAATAGACAGAGGATATTATTTAATGAACAAAATTTAACCAATTTAGGCAATTACACCTTTATTATTTAATAACATCTTGCCAGGAAAACGATATCTAAATTTTCTAATTTCACCGTGTTTCTGTAAGGAACTATTTTTATACTTATTTCCTTGATTATAAATTTATAAATCTTCAGTCCTAATGAACTTTCAAGTTTTTTCGTCCTAGTCTTCAATAATTTTATCTAATATCAAAAAAAAAAATTATCATAGTCTCTATTTAGATATATCATGTATCACATTTAGGGGATAATCTTCTAACATTCCAGATTTCTCACACCATCTCATTGAAAGCTTCTTCTAAGCTTTCGTTGGACATAATCAAGTCGGTTGTTTTTTTCAACTTTCATGTGAACGTTTCAATGCAAAATGCGTGTGTTAAAGTTTTGCAGCCTTTATTTATCTTCTGTTGTAGAAGGAAGGACTTTTCAAGTTGTTATCATCTCTATTTAAAGTATCAAGGTTTTCAATGATGAACCATTTTTAATGAGTACTATCATGAAAAATATTTGTAGCTATGATGTTTTCTTCGAAAGTTTTAAGTACAAATTATTAATAAGTATGTTTACTTAACAAAATCTGTTGAATCGTTTTAAAAAATGACTTAAGTTATTTTACAGTATTAAATTGTATCTTTAAGATTTTATGGATTATAATCAAAATTAAAATATACAAAATACATAAAAAATTGTTATCATCTAGGTGATAGTGATATACACAAGTCAATAACATAAACATAAGGAACAGGTAACATTTTTAATGAAACTTTACGACAAATCGTTATAGGTATATTTACATTTGTGTCGAAAAATCTCTATTTTTGCCAAGTTCATTATAAATATGGAGCCATGCAGTACCATCATTTCTATACGAACCATAATTTTACACCTTCATTTATATTACAAGGAAATTACGTTTTTTCTGTTTCACATATATATCTCATGATAACTAGGTTTTGCAACTCATTCCTTACCAAAACCGCTGAAGAGGGCACGTTTAGAAGATTCATTCCAAACAATTATACCTGAATGTGTCAATTGTCAAAAAGAAATAGAAAAATATTTATTATAAATTAATAAAATACAATTTTTCACACATTTTGTACGCAGCGTCATTCCGCATCAACTAATCATCTACGTTCATTGATCATCATTCTGCGCCAAGATGCACGCGTGCACGACAGTTTTTGACGCTCTTGATCTGACATTTGAAAAAAAAATTAGGATCTCTTTAACACTGTGGATGTGATTATGGTAGGAAGAATCGGTCTTAAGCCAAAGAAGAAAAATAATTTAACTGAAATATGTTATTTCATGATGTCTGTTACTTTAAGTACCATATTTAAAAGTTTAAGTAACGTAATAAACTATATATATTAATATATTCATATATATATATATATATATATATATATATATATATATATATAAATTGGCAAATTTATAAGTACGTATTTTTTATATTTTATGTAAATGTATGTACATGTTAAAATTTTAAAGTTTATCCATAGCCATTCTAACTTTATATTGACAATTCACTACTCAACGCTAAAATATTATCTAAATTGGTTGACAATGTTCCTTAACAAGTTGATTAACGAAACATATCTGTAGGAATTTTAATTTCGTATCACATCGAGAAGCGGAGAAATTTGATATTTATTATTTTGGCGTACATTCCCATTGAAAAATGTGGGTATTTCGAAAAAATAACTATGTTGCAAACAAAATCTTTCAAAAGGCATATGCATAGAATAAAGAGTACTCCAGTAGGCGCGAACACGCGCAAGTGTCCAAAAACTACGCATAAAATGCGTAGTTTCAAAACACGGCTGTCAGTACAATTTAAGACACAGCTATGAAAGGTTATGCTTTCAACGTGACAATATAACTTAAAATGCCGGCTTGTGCTATTCCTCCTGCAAAAATGTCACTGGACTGAAAAAGAAACAAATGGGGATTACTTTTCAAACGTAAAAACTATTACTTAATTTAATTTTCAATTAACTATTCAAAATATCGAAGTGGATTGTTATCAACAGAAGCGCGCCATTTTTATTGGTGTTGTCACCTCTTAAAAAATTGTTTACCCAAATTAAAACATCTTAATTGCTCGATACTAAAAAATGTAAAATTTTATTTATAAAAAAATTGGGATATGGAAAATGTCGTTGGAGAATTTATTTTAAACGACTGAATTCCCGTTATCGTATTAAATTGTAGAATATTTTACGTATTGCGTATATAATCACTATATGTAGGATTACGACAAGAAACACATGTTACATTCATTTCCGCCGTCTTCCTTAATTTATTCAAAATGTGAACCGATATTGTTTAAAATATGAAGAAATTTTACCACGACTTTGAATGCTAATTAATATAAATAATTGTTTCGTCCTATTTTGAATTTCTTTAGTATCAATATTTTCAAACTTTTATTATGGGCTTTTTCACATTTCTTTTTACTTTAAGATACTAAGATAATTGTTTTCTTTTTGTATTAAAAGTGTGATGAATAAAATGGTAAAATGTGACAAAATTTTTAAATAATTTTTAATCTAAATACTTTGGCCATTGGTTATGGTCAGAATAAACATTTTAGAAATTTAACACGGCGGCCTTAATAATACTTCTTATAAGCCAAGCCATGACCATATAAATTGATGCAAATCTGAATCCTAATCCAAAATTGAAAAAAAACACTTTCTGACTTAATTAACAAGTGTTACGAGTATCCGATATATTCTAACCGTAGTGTAAGACATTTAAGTCGTTGGTTCCTAAAGTATCTTGTTTAAGGTGTTATACGTATCTCACATTTATGCAATGGAAGCATGAAAAAAAATGTCTTTTAGTACACCAATTGTATGGGCCGAGCCAGCAAATCAGGCTGTAGATTACTTTTTCTGTCTAACGGAATTAAACGGATTTTCTAAAAAATCTGAACGTGGTATTAAATATATCGTTGTGCCGTCAGCTACAAAACCTTAGTCTTATTCTAACGATTTACCTGCTTCTGAGTGTCCAGTTGAATGTTCAATTGAAATAATAAGTACGTCAAGTTCGATAGACTTTGAGAATCCTTATGATCAGGAGTATATAAGGAAAGACGCATCGAAGCAACTTCTTGTTAACCAAACCAAGCTTACTGACCTGATAAAGAGATTTTATTTTACTCATGTCGAAAAAGATATAGT
Organism: Druceiella hillmani; assembly: GCA_039881145.1. NCBI lineage: Eukaryota > Metazoa > Arthropoda > Insecta > Lepidoptera > Hepialidae > Druceiella > Druceiella hillmani. Next base: position 24,173,629 of record JAYKKI010000003.1, on the reverse strand, counting down.
TCATTATTTCCATAGTATTCTAAAGAAGATTGTTTAGTTTTAAGTAATGATAAGAACAGGCCAATGTCTCAACTTGATCATAGATCATAGAATGGCGATTGTTTACTGATTCTTCAAAAACAAGTTTAAAACTATTTTATTCCATAATGGAAATAAAATTAACATTTTTATTGCTTGCCTATAGAGCTTATTTGAAAGAAAAATATAACATCATGAAACGTATATGAAAAAAATAGAATATGAACAATATAAATGACTAATTTGTGCAAGTCGTAAAGTGGTTTCTTTTTTAACTGGCTTGCAGTCAAGTTATACAAAATATTGCTGCCCTCTCTATGAGGTGGATAGTCGAGCCCGATCACAACATTTTATAAAAGAAAATTGGTCACCATGTTACTTTTTCGTATTGGGAAAAAAATTAAAATCGTAACCTTTGGTCAAGTCACATAAAATAATTTTGCCGCAATTACTTATCGAATTGAGACTCAAAAAAAATATCATAATATGCTGAAAAAAGACCATTCTGCATTTCAATTTCTCAAGCCTAAGTTTCCCAAGCTTTATGAGCCATAGATTAAAGAGGGCTTATTCATAGGTTCGGACATTAAAAAATTTATGGAAGATTCACCTTTTACGTCCATTCTTAATCACAAAATGGAATGTTTTTATTGACATCATCAAACATTTCCTTGATGGCAATAAATCCATCGACATTCGCGACAAAATAATGGTAATGGTATGCTTACACCATAAAATGGAATGCGATAAGTCATTAAAACTATATTCTTTTCATTCCCATTTCAGCATTTTTACTGAAAATATGCATTCAATTACCAATTATCACTGTGTACTCTTCCATCAACACGCTGCAATCGAGAGACGTTTCCAAGAAAGATGGGAACCTACTATACTCGTTGATTACTTCTGGAGCTTTGTCAGAGATACACATTAAAAAAAGAAAACCAGGTGGTTACTTTTCCAATAAAAACATCAGTAAATATCAAAATGAAGATAGTTGTAATTTTAGACCTGCTTTTTATCTGGAAGCTGAGATATGATGGAAAAGTTTCATTTATGTATTTCGATTATGTGAATAGAGAAGAATAATAATCAAATAGTACGACCTCGCATAAAGTTAAATTTTGGTAATTTGTATAGTCGTGTAACCAAATTAATCTCTCTCAGTCTTAATATTATTCGTTTAGCCTTTATTCCATTTATCCGTCTACTTAATAGATCTCGCTTATTCGATCTGGTAAACTATTTTAGTGAGTAAACTTTCAAGAAATATTTGAAATGTTTCATACATTCATTTTTTAGTTTTGATTTAAATTTTGAATATGTATAAATGAAAAGCCGCGACGAGTTACTTAAGATAACATTTCAGACCAGAACTAATTTATTCAAAGTTAGTATACAATACTTTCAAAAGAAGAATTATCTGTAAATATTAGCTTTTACTCCTATTTTGCTCACGTGGTAATAGTTAAAAACTTATAGGGAGAAATTAAAACATGCAGCACCATCTAGAACGATTAAAGGAAATTAAATATTAAGCCTTTATTTTAGTAACTCTACAATACAAATGACAATGAAAACAAAAATCTTTCCCTATTAATTAGGGATTAAAGGGAGTAATTCTATTGCTATTTTATAGTGCGTAGATTGCGTTCCATCACGTCTATCCACTACTCCATTTCGACATTTCTCCTTTATTCCGCTTGTGTGCTTTTTCGTTTCAAATAAGAATTTTTCCAAAGCAATAATATTTACAGAGATTAAAAGTAACCTATGTTATTTCCTGGCTCTCCAACCATCTTTTTGCAAGCAATCACGTTGACTTGTTATTCTATTGGGGCGTGAAAGTAGGACACGCAAACATACTTTTACATCATATTAATATAATAAAATTGTAGAATAGGCCTTAAGAAAACATATTTAGGAAAAAAAATATTTAGGGTAACAAACAAATAATAGAATACAAAAATATTGTTAGTGATATGTGTATCCGCGCAAGAGCAGCTAAAAGGACATCCATAATTTTTTATTGTCGAGATCCGTTGGGTTTGAGGTACCACATAGGCTATGTTTTATCGCTATAGACCAACTAAAAATACGGCAGTTGACGTTTCAATACAAAGTAAACTACAAAACAAAAGATTGCTTTTATAATTTCTATTATAAAAAGCATTACATATATAAATCTTATAATTAATTTAATTGTAATTTCTACAGATGGCAAAGAAAGAAGTTAGAAAATAAATCGTTAGCCGCTTTGTTTTATTTACAGATCCTTAAGCTCAAAGTTTCCCTTTCTCAACGGCACATGTGTACAAAAAATAGGAGATGTCCAAAGGTATTTAATGTTTTATTATTTATAGTTGATTACTAAAGTAAAAATGATATTTTGTAAGATTCGATATGTGATGATTATTTTAAAGATAGTCGATAGGTGATTTTAAGTCAGTATCCATAAATAAAGACAATAAATGCCACCCCTACAATGTCGGTCTATTGAAATAGTTTGAATTCAAGAACAAGAAAAGTTTTCATAAAGTATACTTTACATGGTACAAGTTAAGTCCCTTTTGCTGTTATTTACATCGTTGTTTGGAAAAGTTGTAGGTTTGGATTTTATCGTAATCAAGGTTATAATATAGTTCATATAACGATGACGACTTTCCTTTCACTAAAATACTTTAAATAGTTCCTGGTTTTTAATTCCGCCAAATTTTGTACAATAATTTATTAGATAAGGTACAAGATTATGACGTTACTTTTTTATCTCTTTGCTACTTTCTGTGACATATGTCTGATCTAACCTTTTAATCTTGCATTTTTTTTTCTGAAGACTCTTTATTGTCAAGAAGAAAATGTATGAACGTAGGGTTCGGTTTGGCCACCACTGTCTGGCTTTGGATTCTTTAGGCTGCCTATTTACATTTCTGAATCAGTTTAATCTGATACTGAAGGAATAAAATCAGGGAGGTATCTCTTAGTTTTCACTATTATGAAAGGGATCATCATTTTCATTCGGCTTTACAACTGAAAAAATGGTGATTTGTTATTCTGGAAAAAAAAGGAACAGAATGACTGTGCTAGAGGGAATGGATAGAGTACTCAACGCTATTTAGGGTTAGTTATTGGCATACAATTTTAAAGGATGCAACAATTTTCACAAGTTCTTCCAAACAGGATATTTCTCTTATGAAATCTTCACCCGTGGCCACCTAGGTCACCCGATTTAAGCCCATGTGACTTTTTCTTATGTTGATACTTAAAATCCGTTGTTTACAAAACAAATCCGAGCACTGTGACACAACTTAAAGAAAATATTCGAGCCGAAGTCAGTAGGATACCCCAGTCGCTCTGTAAACGCGTTTTTGAAAACTTGCGTGCTAGACTCGAAGAGTGTGTCAGACTCGATGGCCGCCATTTGGAAAACGAGGTTTTTAAAAAATGAAATCCGCATTTGTTGTTATAAAGTTAAAATAAACCTACTTTGTATTAGAGGTGTAGTCTTTTTTACAATTTTTCAAACATTGAAATCTGCCACTGGACACCTGTACTTACTAGCTAAAATTACTAGCTAAAACACTTAAAAGATTTTCCTCTTGATATAACACTCATATACATAAAACTTTTGCCTACATGTTTTAGCTAAGTCAGCACCAGAAATAATATTTTTTTTTACCGCGAACTGCTAAACAAAATGTTGGAATTTCAAATAAAATTGTCAGTAATTGCTTATTTATGCCAAATTCTACAGTGTTTTACTCGGAAAAACATTTTACTTGTTACTGGATAAATATTCCTAAACTTAAGACTTTACCTTTTAGTGAAAGACTAAGATTAAAATGTAAATTCTTAAGTCGACTAAGTAATTTTACCCCTTTATTGAAGTAACTAGGATCGGCAGCAACACCGGTCCGTCACGTCTGTATTGTGATTCGAATCTATTTACTTATCTATGCTATTATAAGATCCTAAACAGAAATGTAAGGTTTGTTTCTGCTTTCTTCAAATGACGTAATTGCATCTAATATTTTATTTATGGCTTGAATTAATGTATATCTTTTCGTTTGAAAATATTTAGTTGATGTATTTAATACCGATAATATAGATTTAAAAATCGATAAAACAAAGGTGTAGTATTGAGGCTTTCAAATTCCACACCGAAGTTAATGTGGAGAAATTCCTCAATTTTTTGGAGATGGGCATAATGGCTTGGACACGTGAAATGCAAATCTTACAAAAACCTCGATAGTTTTTTAAAAATCAAGTTGTTGAGAAAACATTTGTTGACGATTTGATAACATCTTAATTGAGTCCGTCAAATGAAATAACGGAACTCAAACAAAAAGGAAATTATAGCATATCTTATTAGAAGTACTGAAATATAGTCGTTGTGCCAAAAACTTTATATACACAGCTTTCGAAACTATCTTTAATTACCGTCTGGAGACCATGGTGTTTTCCAGAAATCACACTTATTTTGCCGTAGGGTTAGGCAAATAGTGGTACATTATTCAGGTTACATTTATTCACCGCATCTAAAATGAATCTCGCAAATCCTTCTGATCTCTTTGATAATTTCCCGCAGAGTCAGCTATGTTACAATTTCGATAATTTAATTTTGGTTTTTGGCGCTGAAATAGCTGGTAGGCTCTTCAAAATATTTTTGAAAATAATAATTTGAAAAGCCTACGAGTTTTCTTAATGCTAATAATAATCTAATAACACACAACTAAGGGAATAGTGCGACCTATTTCGTGTATATTAACTCATACATATTTAGTGAAAAGTTCAGAATTTTTTCCAAAACTTCCTCTATTATTTACAGCCTTGTCTTCACGATGTCCTCGCTAAACCTTCATGAACCAAACACGATATTACGTTTATGAGCTTCACCCAATGTACTCCGTACTGAATAATTTCATCTATAGTTTATTTTGTAAGTTTTTCGTGTACACTTTTCGACACAAGCTGTCAATACTACTACTATTCTAGGCGATTTGTCCCATTTACTTGGAGTCGGCCTAGTTTTTCTCTTCCACTAAGCATACTTTTGTGCTCTGTAGACGTCAGGTTAGGCTTCTTTCAGGTCTTTTTCCACCTGCATCAACCAAATGCAAGATGGCCACTCTGATCCGCATTTCGTCGTTGGCAAGTTCAGAACAAGCTTAAGCACATAGCAGACCGTCTGTGGTATTTCCACAAAATCAAGGCCTTTTTTAATGTATTAAAAAAAGGAGGAAATTCTCAATTCTTCTGTATTTTTTTATATATAGTTCTTTATATCTACGGCACCTCTCAATCAATTTGGATAATAATACTTTTCTTTTTCGCAAAGGTTTACTGCCAATATGGTCCCATGAGATTAGAAACTAGTTAGAAACTGATCATGGAAATTGAAGATACGTCATATAATTTACCAACATTGAACAGATCACGGCAGAACGAGTTTCGTTGATGCTAAATCTAATAACACATAACTAAGGGAAACTTTAATTTGCTTTTTTCTACAAAATCAGGGTGTAATGATGAAACTAGAAGGTGGTGACAGGTAGTCTTCAATAATGAGGAGTAAACTCATCAAGTTTGGACTCATTTCATTTGTCTGGACATATAATGAAAGTACAAGTTAATTTCAACATTTAATTTCACAATATAATTTCAACATTCGATCCATCAATTTAAAGTATACAGTCTGCCTAAACTGTGAGTCGTGAATATCAGCTGATTTTAAATTAGTAATGCGGGTCTCAAGGAAAGACTCTGTCATTAACTACGGCTTCTAATTGCTCAGCCCATAAGTTTGACTGATACTGCCCGCCTAAAGCGTGAGATTTGTGTATCTTCCGTTTTTCATTTGGTATTATGTATCTAAAGGAGAGACTATGCCCCTAAATTTCAAGTTCCAACTTCTTACTCTAGACGCTGTGGTGGCACTGCCTGCTTAAATCGCGAGATTGGAGGATCTGTTGTTTTCAAGTTTTGGATTGCGGATTTTAAGCAGAGACGCTGTGATTGAATTCAGCTCTTCAGTTCTTATGCTGCAAGTCCTCAAATATCACGGTCAGGCATACTGCCTGCTTAAACCGTGATATTTTAAGATTTGCTGTTTTCAAATTAGTATTGTGGATCTCAAGCAGAAACTTAATCGTTTAACTTCGGGTTCCAATTCCTCAACCCTATCACTGCATGGGCACTGCTTGTCTAAACAGTGAGTCTCAAGAATCTGTTGTTTTTAAAATAGTATAGTGGATTTCATGCAGAGACACTGTCATTGAACTTTGGATTCCAACTCATAAGTCCTGATGCTCTAGGAGTACTGCCCCCCTAAACCATAATACTTGAGAAGTTGTTGGTTTTAAATCGTTATTTTGTGTCCCAAGCAAAGACTTCACTGCCTGCTTAAATCATGAGCTTTGAAAGTAGTATTTTGGGTCTCAAGTAGAGACATTACCATTGAACTCCGAGTCCCAAGGGAATTGCCTGGATAAACCGCGAGTTTTGATAACTGTTTTTAAATTAGTATTTATGGGTCTCAAAAAAGACTGTTACTATGCTGCGGGTTCCATCTTCTCAGTTTCTGCGTTTTGGGGGTACTATCTGCTTAAATCCTGAGACTTGTGGATTGACTGTTTCAAATTAGTATAGTGAGTCTCAAGCATAAACTCTGATATTGAACTCCGAGTTGCAACTCTTCAGTCCTGAATCTGCAGGGGTACTGCTTTTTTAAACCGTAAGACGGAATGCTGTAAGGTAAGAGAGAATATGCTGTTTATAAATTAGATTATTTTGAGTATCTAGCTGAGTTTCTACTATTAAACTGAAAACTGAAGTTGGAACTATTCAAACTTCTCAGTTTTGAGGTTCATGTTGTGGGGTACTATTTGATTAAAGAGAGTTGAGGATCTACTATTTTTAAATTAGTATTGTGGGGCTCAAGCACACATTCAGTCATTAAGCTCCAGGTAAGTAGGAACCTCATGCTGCGAGATCATTCTTAGTCCTCATGCTGCGAGGCTGCAGCCTGCTTAAATCAAGAGACTTGAACACCTGCTGTTTCTAAATTAGTATTGTGACTCTGTTATTGAACTTCGGATTCCAATTCCCCAACCTGATGCTGCAATAGTGCGAGCTATTTCGTGCATGTTAACTCATATTTTTGGCATTAATTAACCAATTTGCATGATTATTTTTTTATTTTAATGGTCCCAGTGTACTATCATAAAAATTACTAGAATTTGACCATGGACATTGAAGGCACATGATAGAACTACTCAAAAATGTAGAGCAGAGGTGCCCTGATCGGGTTTGGATGATATATGTTTAATAATATTTTACTAATAAAGTCTCTAAAGTTTGATGTAATTAAGGACAACATAAATCTCGCGTTTAGCAAAATTAGAGTACAATAATGGAGCTAGGAGATGGTGACAGGAAATATTCACAGATGAAGATTGAAATCATCGAGTATGGATTCATTTCACTTGTGTTGACGTAAGCAAGAAAAGATTAAAGTAAATAGGTAGATAAGTATATACAGATACATACAAAGACATGAATCAACTAAGGTATTAGTTGGTAGGTAGAACAGTAGTACGTAGTTAGATAGGTAATAAGTAAATACAACGATATACAATAACGAACACCAATTAGAGCAATAGGAAGCACAAATATAAAATGTAAAAATGTATAAAGGCTTGAAACACTGACTACATAAAGCCAAAAGAGGGAAAATTATTTACATGCCCATATGTATGCATATATATGTGTGTGTGTGTGTATACAAGCATGTATTCAAATAGATTTATATGAATATATTTAGGTTCATTAAATGCTGTAAACATTTGTTTCGATTTCAATAAATAAGATATTATTTTATTGAATTTATTATAATCTCGTGACATTCTTAGTAACATAGGATATCATATGCATTAATAATTAAAATATAAAACATTTTTCCAAAAAAAATTATGAAAAGAAAATACGAGCACGTAGTTGGAACGTTTGTGGTACAATATCGTTTCCGAAAGTAAGTAAATTGTCATAATAATGCTACTGCTAGAAAAATATAAAACCAACCTGTATGTGAGGATTGTTCGACTTGGTACCGGTTCCAAAAATGGCATTGTACAGCAAAGTTCCAACTGATTATTCTTATTTTTAAAATTTTATACTTTTTAGTTCATTTTTTATTCCGTGATTATATGAAATCGGTTAAATTTTTTTTTTGAAATATTTTTTCTTTTACTTTCTATTTTATTACGATGAACATGTTTTTTCTAATTGTATTGATTTCTGATTTTATCTAGTAGAGTGTTAATCGCTGACCAATAAAACAGTTTTGTATGTAGTTTATTGAAATTTTGTTTGTTGGCCATCCTACATTATAAACGATACAAAACTTCGGGTTTTATAGCAGTTTTGCACATGTTTCTTTTACATTAAGTAGTATTATTCTATCGCACCTGACGCCCGTAAGTTTTCTTCATTTGAGCAGTCTTTTGTAGTTTTATAAGTAACATCGCTATCAATGTTGTCATCGTTCTATGGATAGAGCCTAAATATTTAAGTTGGGTCACCTTTGATAATTGCGTAGTTCCTATGGAGATCTTAAGGCAATCTAAATTTGTGGTGCCATCCAAAAAGTGAGACATATGTTCTGTCTTCTTCCCGCTAATTTTTAGACCCTTTTCTTCAAATGCCTGTATCCAGGAGTTTGGTTCGAGGTAGTTCATGCTGTCGGACATCAAAACAACACCGCCTGCGTCTATAATGTTCCATGGTAATGACTTTAGACGATATAACCCATGGCAGCAATGAAAAGTATTTGGTTGATTGTAGAACTCTGGTGCACCGCAATTTCAATTTTAAACGTATCGCTTGTTTGCTTGCAGGACTTAGGGCTTGGGTAATAACCGATTTATACAAATATTGAATAAGGTCGACATAATGTTCGGATATTAAGTGATTCCCAGATCAAAACCCGGGGGACATGACTTTTCATAAAATGCCTTGATACAAAACCACGTAGTTATAAGTCAGATTTATAATGTGCTTCAATGTATTGTTTAGAAAATGCTCCTAAGTTTTGAGAGTGCATGACATCCTCTAATTGCTACTCCCTATATAATTCCCTTTTTCCCTGCATCACGAACTCTTTGGACATGAGTTTGGTACCGCTTAAGCTTAAACTAGTTTGTTGTTAATTTCATATAATCAATGTACTTCCTGATCTCCTAGGTATTTCCAAACTTCCATCCATCTGGACCTGGAAACTTATTATTTTTTATTTGCTATATGGCTCTTTTAATTTCGTTCGGAGATATAGTCGGGAGTGATCCTTGAATAGTTTCTGGTTGGCGGTATTCCTAATTTTTGCGAATGGGATATATTTATATGTTCATAATATTCTATCTGTCTACATGCAATGTTGAAAATGTGAAAGGCGCCCACTTCCGTGAGATCAATGACCCGACGGGAATCCCATACCCCCTCCCCCAGTGAAAGACAGAGCAGGTGACTCAACCTTATCTCTGGAACATCGTTAATGTCTGGTATTTGCATGAGACCAAAGCTACAAGACATTGTTTAAGGTACTTGCACCCAATAAGGAGTGGCTAATAACGACCACGTGTGAAAACTCACACTTGCCATTTTCAAAACTACTTTGAATTTCGCGCGCAATATTCTGAGTTACCCATAGTCACTTGCTTGCGCGTCATCTTGCTTGAGCGCAGCCATTTTGACAGCAGCCTTGAGTTTGTGTCAAGCAACAGAGAGACCGTGTTTATAAAATTGATACGCCTTCTTTTGTTTATTTTAGTGAAAAAAATAGCGTTTTCGTGATTACTTTAAGAAAAACTATTAACTTTTACCTTAAAAGAAAGAGAAACGAAACTACATTTTGTTTTAATAACAATTTTTGCTTCAGAATAAGTATCATACCGTAACTGTCGATCAAATTCCTAGTGAGGACCACAGTTTGGGTTCGTATCAAGGGCCGTCCTTATTAGGAGAACTGAGCATAAAAGGAATTATGAATTTTGTGTACAACTTCAATATTGACTTTTTTTATTTCATTTTAGTGCAATAAAAATCAAGTACTTGGGTAATGTATTATTTTTATATTTATCGAACGCCAGTTAACAGAGCTTTGTGGTAATAAGATATAAGTTGACTAACATATTGTTGTTTCTGGTTTTAATCTTCCTTGAAATTTTACTGGTTCATAGGTAATTCGTAATGGAGGAGCCACTAGCTAAGGAAAAAAACGGAGCAATTGGTCTGAGATTGCACTACAATCTACCGTGGATGCTGTAATTATAAAAAAGATACCAGAACGAGCGGCTGCGGTCATATATAAGATTCCACGACGTACATTAAAAATCATTTCGCTTCAGGAAGTTATGACAAGAAAATGGGTAGAAGATGTACGTTGACTGAAGATTTGTACATATCGGCATGCCCTTGACTCCAAAAGTAATAAAGGAACAGGCATTTACATACTGTAAAGTTCATAATATTAAAAATCAATTTAATGAAGCAAAGGGTTTAGCTGGTAACGTAAAGTACAAATAATGAATCCTGCGCGGGTACAGAAACTCAACAAACCAATCGCGAGTAAATATTTTGAAGCTACAAAAGAGATTTATGATGATCTGGACATTGTAAACCATCCTGAAGTTATAATGTTGCAGAAAAGGGTTGTCGTTTGACACTGCATCACCAGCAACAGGTTCTTGCTCAAAAAGTTACACGGAGGGTTCATTTAGTAGCCATGGAGCATGCCGAAAACGTCACGGTAGCAGTATGTGTCAACGCAACAGATAAAGCATCCTACCTTCCATGACATTTTTAAAGGGAAAATATTACGAGGCGAATTCACAGAGAATCTGCCACCTGGAAACTTAGTCAAAATGGCACCCGAGGGCAATATGACCACAGAATTATTTCGATGGCGCATCTTCACATTTAGATTACCAAATCATCGAAGCTACAGAAACAAATGATATCATCCTTTACTCTTTACTATTGAACACCACCCACGAGCTGCAACTACTGGATAAATCCGTTAACAAGTCCTTTGAGCATCACTGGGATGAGGAGATTCCTTTGTACACGTATCAAAAACCTTGATAAGAAAATTACAAATGTTCGTTTTAGTAAAATCTTATCAAAAGTTTGGCCAAAACGCATGATAATATTGTTAATGGATTTAAAGAGATGTGGCTCTTTCCGTGAGATCCTAATGTGATTCCGGAAGAGGATTACGCATCCTCAACTCTTACAAAAAAACTTAACCCATGTTCTCAAAATGCTTCTTGTCTCAATTTAGTGTCAACTTCGTCCGGTTCAGTTATTCGGCGTCGTGGCGATCGTAACCAATCAGAAGTAGATGCTACTGGCAGCGACGAGCTAAATGAATCACCACCCCTTCTCGCTTGTGAAAAATATAAAATTTCAGTAAATCCTGTAAACAACGAAGATGAGTTAAATAAAATGGTGAAAAGCTGACGAACTCAAGTACTGGCAGATTGGTTGACTATTGTTATTTGAACACTTCAGACGAATTCATGTTATTCCACAATCTGGTACTTCAGGTCATACGACGCAGGTCATACGATCATACGACGCCCGTCTGTTCTATACTCTCCATGTTCAGATATCTTGGATATTGATATGACAAAACTAGTTTCAAAATATTATTCTTCAAAGCGTTTTAGAATATTCTCTTTCACGTCTGAATTTGATGATGAAAATCATAAACCACTGAATGAATCGGTGGACAGAGGAGAAAAAACGCACAACCAATCAGCGAAATAACTGCAAAAAGTACTCAAAGATGGGATCACACTACGACAAAGAATTTGGGTATAGACGTCGAATCTAAAAGAGAAAGACAATTCCCTGAAGGATACAAAAAAAAACATCATTCCAGCAAATGTATCCAACTTCAAATCCAGTACCTCCTAGTAGTACTGTTTTGTTTAATTAAAAATGTACCTGTGCTGAACTTGTTATGGGAGTTGATTAAGTAGCTTGTTTATTAGTATTTCTGGAAAAGGTTCATCTGGGTTTAAACTTTTTGATTGCGCCCTAAAAATTGAAATGCAAATAAATTTAATGTGATTTTTTTTAAACATTACTAGTAAAACATTTTTTTAAATTTTAAATATGTTTTTCAATGTCTTTCCTATTCATCGAATACATCACGGGAAGGATAAGAAAAATAATAAAAGAAGAAGAATGATGAAAGAGACTATAATTTTAAAAGTTAAGGTGATATAGACTAAATACAACTCAGGCATGGTTCTGGTATTAAACTGGCGATAAGCATACTAGCACTTTACGCGGCTTGAGTTGATGTAAAAGTTTCAAGCGTTAAAAAATTGCTGGCAATCGTTTACTAAAAGATTGTTTTTATATAATTTTTAAGCAAAATGTCGTTTAAAATCGGTTCGGCGCGTGCAGAGCATGGATGTAATAATTAGAAACAATAAAAGGAACGTAAATCTTGCTACAAATTTCTCAAAATATAATGCTGTGGGCCTATGGTATTTATCAGAATTTGAAAATCTAAAATCAATAGTTCATGTAACAGTTTTTTTTTCGGTTTAAGGAAATATGTGATGGCATGTGAAAGAAATGGTTTGATTAAACTTTTAAAATGCAAGAACTCTAGTTATTTTTATTATGCTTTTATAATGTATTCAGATCACTTTTAGGTAAAGCAAGATTCTGACTTACTTCTACTTTTATTTTGAGATTTAGAAACAGAGATTTATTAGATTAAGATGTCACATTAATGCTTTGTACCTAATTATATTTATTTCATTTTTAATTATGCTATAGGTACTCAATTCCAACAAAGAACTTGTAAAATGAAATAAAGGTTTTAAAAAGAAGCGTTGCGATGGGAATATAATACTAGTTCCTATTAACCAGAATACAAAAAGGAATGTTATTTCTTACTTTTGAAATAATTCGTTTTAAGAATTAGACTTGTAAAGCAAATCCATTGTTAGATTTAAAAATGAAATTTCGATTGTTTATAATGGATAAGTTCCTACGCTTTTTCAAAGATGTTGGAAATAGTCCTAATTAGTTTCTATGTCATCGGCGCAGCGGAAAGATTATTTTCAAAAGTGAACTATACCTATATTTAGTAAAGATCAAAGTGGTAACTTAATACCAAAACTCCCACTCCTAGAGAGTTTTGAAAATATTTATTAATCAATTAGCGCTATAAAAGTTTGTTTTATAATTAATATATTCTTTTATTATTCCATTGTGTGAAAAATTAAAAAAGTTTCTTAAAACATAAATACAGTTGGAATGATTTTACTGATAACTCAATTTGTTCAAATGAACATAGTTAAAAATTATTTAAGTCGGTTATCTATCACTATTTATTTTTCTATTGTAAATTATTCATACAATTATATGAGTACATCAAACACAACATGGTTACCGTGTCGATTTCAACGTCTTTCAAATTTGATAATATTTGCCGAGCGTGTTAACATTGTTCTCCCACTAAAGGGCAACAAGTGTCAATTGGCAGAAGAAAAAGCTCATGGACATATGAATTTTCACTGAGACCCTCGGGCCAGTATGTAAATTATGTAAATTATAAACTATATGTTTTTCAACACAGGAAAATTCTGCTAAGTGTGAAGAAAATGTGAACAACTCAAGGCTTTAAATAGTGTTCTTTTTGGGCTGCCATTGAAATTTATGTACTTTATGTATTTACTATGTTATTTGCTTAAACAAACTTTCAATAGAGCAAAGAAAAATCAATTTACATGAGCACTCTTTAAAATGTTTGCGTGAACTGTAGAATTATCTATACGATGTCATATGCTAAACCATAAGAAGAATGTTATTGTCATTGTAATCAACTTTGTATATTGTCAATATACAAAGTTGATTATAGTATTGACATTTAGGTCAAAGATATAATGAAACGTGATAATTTTTAAAAAGGAAAAAGATGTTCATCGGTCAAGTTTCCAATTTCTATCCACATGTTAATAATATTTAAAAATATGCGCATACCTTTTGAGCTCAATTTTTTTTTCTATCATTCTATTTTTTTGACTACCTCCATATAGTGCTACTTTCAAGACATTCTGTGATATTTGTGTCTTATTGAGAAAACACTTGCTTTGTTTATATATTAATTGATTAGCAAGAATATTCCATTTTAGGATTATTGACTTTTTGTGAATATAATCTATTAATATTATTCTGCGAACATGATTACAATAATTCCAGTGGAAGGCAGCCTGATTGACCTTCATTTATTTTTTAGCAGTAAGTATCATAGCTCTAGAACCTTGGATATCACTATAATGTGGCTCGCTAACAGTCCAAGAATGATTCTTTAGAATTCTTTGTAGGAAAGAAGTGAAGACTTTCTGTTGAGGAAAGAAGTGAAGACTTAGTAGTGTCTCAAAAAGATTTCCGTAAGATTCTGGCTATGATTAGATAGATGAACCTTTAAGATGCCATTGTAAATTGTTTAAATTAATTTGGAATATATAAGATACTACCTTTACTACAGTCAGTTAGTGTTGAATCTCAAGCCTTGTGCATCTTGTTTGTAAAGTCTTAAATAGTTATAATATTTGACACTTATCCACAACAAAATGGATCACTCGAAATGTTTTTGCTGAATACTCTCATTGGCTGGATAGGAAATATCTAAGAATGATTCATAGCGAGATTTTTGTGATATAGAACTCAATAAGGTCTGGGTTTTCTTCTTATTCATTGGTCAATATGCTGGTGTGCTTGTTTACAACATATTTAACCAAAGGTTACCAATTTATTATTATTTATTTTTATATACCAATATTGAAAATATTAATATCTAGTTTAGTCCAAAAATAGGATTGACATATTTGCAGTCTCATTGTTACATTCAAGTTAAGTTGTAGCATCACAAAGCAAACATTAAGTATGAAATGTCCACTGGATATTGTGTGTCATGCCACAACAGGAGATGTTGGACTATAACAACAGGCATTTCATTTGCAACATATATAGTAATTATTTAGAACATTGGAATAGCAATTATCTATTTATTTGGACATTATATATATATATATATATATATATATATATATATATATATATATATATATATATATGTATATATGTATATATGTATGTATATATATATATATATATATGTATATATATTTGATGTACTTAATGTTAACATGACCTTACTTTAGAGTACTTCTTTAAATTGACCACAGTAGTCAAATTTAAAAATTTTGTTGTTTGGACAATGGTAAAAGATTCTAAAGAAATTATCTGATTAAAAAATCTGCAAACATTAGAAACAATATATGAAGAAATTGACATATTGGGAGGGTGCAGACAAGGAAAGGGAATAAAATGGAATCAAGAAAAGGTAGAGATGGGAATTACAACAGCTTTTTCACGCGACCCTTACATACATTTATAGAAGGCGAGTTACAGGTGTCAAGATTAAATTGATATTGAAGGTTTACAATTTGGATAAAGAAGAATTAAACTATATTTATAGAAAGTAGTTATTCTTTAGGAAGAGGGAGAATGAGCGGATTTTCAGAGCATAGTCCTATACTGTAAGTAAACAAGTAATTGTGTTCTAAAATACAATTTTTGTTGGACAATTTGCCCTCTCCAAAATATTATAAAGAAGTTTAAGAGTATATTTTCCAAGACCAAAAACATAACAGAAACACAGACTTTGAATACTTTCTATTTTTATAAGATCTAGGTAACATAAGTCTCCATAAGATCTGGATAGCATATATCTTCATAATCAATCAATGGCAATAAGAGTGTGCGACAGACGTAGGCTTTGGCTTCAACACATAGAAATTTTGGAGACGCTAGAAAGTGTAGTCTATTAAAAATACGAAGACCCATATTATTAACTTAAGATTGGTAATAGCTGACATACATAGAATTAGTGTGTTGTTTAACATTAGATGTGGCAATCTGATGTGGCCTAATTTTTGAGAGCAGTGGTAGTCAAAAACTGCTTGAGATTTATCTTGTGGAGTCATTCATTTTAACCTGAGGGGGGTAGATTTAGTGTTCATAAGCTGGTGAGTAAGTTTATTGGGGTGATTAAGAAGCCTAGTTTTATATTTGGCAGTTCAGACTATTATTTCTTCTTTTATTGTGGCTATTCCTAGTTCATGACGAACTCTGTTATTAGTAATATCCCAAGGGGCAAAAGCATAATTACTAAAAGAATATTGGAAATGTTTTCATTTGGTTGTGGTGTCAGTGTATAATTAGTTTTTTTATCATACAAAACTTACATGACCATCTAAAAATGTGAAGTCACAACAAAATAGATGTTATGTATGGTTATGCTAGGTCTGAAACATATACATTGATACTTTAACAATTTTTAAAGCTGTATGATGAAAATCTCAGAGGTATTATATTCCAGAATGTTCCAGTTATCTGGAACTGTGATTAATATTACTATGGGCTAGAAGGAAGTCACAAAATTGAGCAACGTCTGTGGCTGACATAACCTTCATCTCCTATTTTTTATATGATATCCTCAAAAACGTCCTTCTAATCCTTCAGCACAGAACTGAATCTTATGAAGAATCCTTTGCTGTATTCGCTACTAGATTACGAAGTTAACTGAACACAAATATACATAGTGCACCCTCATTGTCTGTGTCCAAAATCAGTCTGAAATTACATTACCTATCATCTTTGGCAGATTGAAATACTTTTTTATAACCATTCTTTATCTGCCCCTATTCTTAATATATCGTTTTACTTTCATTTTACTTAATTTTATATTAATTCTGTATGTTTGCTATCCACACCATGTAAATTTATTTTCTCACAGTCTACTTGAGTTTACCATAGCACTTATCTTTCTCACTCAATTCATTGTGGTTGGCTATAAGAGATTGCTCTATTAGTAACAAATCCACCACTGTAATCTTAGTTTTCAAATTTTAAATAAATATAATAATAAGGAAAAGCGTCTTAAATAATTCATTAAAAATATAATTTAATAATAAAATATAATACTAATCTGTATAGGGCCCAGGGTACAGTTAGCAAATAGATGCAGAAGGTCTCAGTCTAGATTTTGCTTACATTTTGGGCCATCTGCTAAAATTTGTACTCGCGCTCGTGTAGTATTCGGGTCGTCTACCGGTTAATGGGGTCATATCAAATAGAACTGTTAAGTATGAGTGGAAATTGCACTACGAGTGTTCCAAATACACTTAAGCGCAACAACATTTAAAGTTATTTCATATTTCTATTAAACTATTCACAAATATTCATATATTTTAGGCTCTACTCTTCATTTCAGCTGATCCCACATGAGGCCTACTGTATCGTACCACACCCATTCTCGAATCGCACATGAAGGCTCTAGGCCTTCATTGCGTTGCATCTATTATTATTATTAAGTGTACTATTAATACTATCAATAATTTGACAATAGCTTTGTGGAAGTTCGCAATGCCAAACAATAATGTAATTAAATTAGTCACATATTACTTCTATATAGAATTACAAATTATTAATATTTGGATTTACTCCTTTACATGTGCTATGAGGTCTTCATTTGTGTCACATTTCAAGATTCTAGGTCAACGAAAATGTTTTAACTATGAATTCGCATGTTTTAACTAGTGAGTGGACATTAAATTATATGATATTTGAAAAGCAGTTTATTTTTATAGCATTGAGTTAGAAGCTTGAATTTTTTACAGGACTATTTGGTCATAGACAATAATATTTGACATTACAAGCTGATACCTCTAGCCATTCCAGAGAAGAAGGGTTTTGAATATCAGGTGGACAGATATACAAGTTTTTTTCATTCTGAAATACAAAACCCAAAAATTAAAATATTATATTTTTTTATATATCTTTTTTTAGCATTGACTGTGTTTCGTCTCGATGTCACCCACATTAGTGACTAATGTTAGTTCAAAAATGTACAATATCGATGGTAAAGATATATGTTATTCAAATACAATATTATTGACATATCTCAAAAAAGATGATCTTTTCATTATATTATAACATTTTTAATGACTTGAAACTGGTTCAGTGATTTAACTGAAGGAAAACAATGTTTACGATTAGAAACAATAATAACAAAAGTGTGTTATTAATCACGGTTGTAAAAGGTAGAGAGTAATTGTATTAGGTTTCGAAAACTGAAATCATTTGGAACAATTATTGTCTTTTGAAATTGGAATAAATATGAAAATTTCTAAGCAAACATTTACTAAATACTTCCACAAGAAACATACTTATTCATATAAAAGGGGATCGGTTTTTTACATATTTTGTGTCATGGTAAAATAAATTTAATTCTATATCTACCTAAATACAATCTCTTAAAGTATATAAATTTCATTACCTCTGTATTTATAGTATGTTTTTAGAATTTGTTAAATTTTTACTTGGTACGAATAATGAATATATTTTTTTATGTTTTTTGTAAATATGTAAGATAATACGAACTCACGTAATATTAAATTTGACTCCAGGTTCACAACGATGTAATGATCCTCCTATTTTGTATTTTTATAAATTGTCCTTCTATGAATAATATTTTATGTTTGTGCATTACTAAAGTATATAAAATGATTAATCTTAATAACTTTCATTTATCTTCTCAGCAATTATAGGAGATTCAAGTTGATATACGAGTAATGTGCCTTTTTTTATGAAAAACAAAATATATAAGTTTGCAAAATGTCTTTTAATAAGAACATATTTATATATTAATTCACATGTTTTTTTACAAGTTTTCAGAAAAAGCATGTGTGCAAATCAATTGATTATAGATTTAGAACCGAGTACTAACAAGTTAACCTTCATGAATCTGATTTTCATAGCAATAAAATCATAATTCATAGCATAAAAGTCTTTAAATAATAAAAATAAAACGATATAATTTTAATAAATAGACACGTTTATTCATTATAATAATATTATTTAACTAATAATTAAATGCAATTAAAATTAATAATAACATTTGAGAGGAATGTCGCATTATAACAGCGATCGTCAACATCACGTTATCTTAAAACATATCTAAATTATTTGAATAATTTCAAACAGGAATGTAATATTTAAAACAATTATAAATGGATAAGTTATGAATCAATACATTATAATACAAATGAAACATAGGTAGTAAAATATATAAACGTTTAAAATATTGTTCAGTGTCCTTAACAGCAATGCAGATTTTAAAAATCAAAGGTTTATTTATAATAGAAAAGAATATTAAGAAATACATATAACATTTTTTGTAAGGCGAACAATATTTTCTTTTAATTATGTAATATTATCAAATTTACATAATGGCTAATAAAAACACTTCGGATAATTTTAAAAACAAATAATCAAATTACTTATGCGAGTGCATAGTCCGTCAAAAAATGGTTGTAGTCAGGTTTTGAAATGGAAAAATATTTTCTACATTATATAATATGTAATTTAAATGAAATATTAAAATCAGAAATTATTTCTACCAACAATTAGACTAAAGTTGGTTGAAAACCAAATGTTAGGTAATGTCAAAAGTGCACAAAGGGACAAATGGTGCACTCCTTTCTGTATAGCTGCCCTTAACCAATGAAGATGAGATTTAAATATTTAGTAGTCATAATATGAATAAAAACTATTTACCAAACGGAATGTTTAGACCTTACATGACCATTAACAGATAAAGAATGAGGCAGGTGATAAAACGAATATTTGTAAAATGAAAAATCGACTTACATATAACTTCCTTTAGTAAGTATACAAGTTAATTTTAATTATAACGTCACCTATGTATTTAAAGTATGCATTGTAAATTTGTGCAATTTTTGTACTTGGCACTAACAATGAATATATTTTGTTGCTCTCTCGACAACATTAGATACAAACTCCCACAGTATTATAGATGAAAATGCCATTAATCATTTTCAATAATGCCTATAATAGAATAAACAACTAGTGCAAAAAAATAACATTTTTGTCATACATCAATAATATAATATTAACAAATATATTTGTAAAATGCAAATTGACAACAAACATTGTTTTTGGCAATAATTGTAATTATTTCAATTTGTCACAATACATCTTGGTTTCAATTTGAATAAATACTATAATTATGCAAATATTTTTAATTTAGATAATTATCAGTAATTTTATTCAACCTAATTAAAAAACAAATTTAAAAATTATTTGAGCTTTTCCTTGAATCTAAATCATGTTTTTTGTTTCCCTTTTAGATCACTTTGTAATTAAATGACCCGTTCTATTTTGGGTTTTTTATAGATTATCCTTCTTTCAATAATATTCTATGTTTGTGCTTTACTAAAGTGTATAAAATGTTTAACCTTAATTCTCTTCATTTATCTTCTCAGCAATTATATCATATGAGATTCAAGTTGATATATAAAAACATATATTTTTATATAAATGGGTAAGAAATAAAATAATTTCTACTTCAAATATCACCTTACATAAATAATATATGGCAATACTAGCATGCTTGCGCTATCAATGGTGTTTTGTCATCATACTGTTCTTTGTAAAATACTACTACTTTTCAGATTAATATAAAAGATGTACTAAAGCTACTACTGGGTATTTACTTCACAGTAATGTCACATTGATGACTAGTTTAATAAAAATTCATTATCGACACGATAGCAAAAAAAATCATTTTCACATTTAAACTACAATAATAAATTACCTTACAGACTAAACACAGGTGATCTGGAAAGACATCCTGAATTTCATATCACCAACTTTATTTGGAAATATTCATTGCACGGTTCACTACACAAATTTATTTTGAATTTAGTCTTTTCCTAACAAATTAGGTGCAAGTAGTACACTATTACGTACATTATGCTACATAAAAAGATATCTGGAATTTGATCCTAAGAATTCATACTATTATATTAAAACAATTTACACGGGAATAGTGGTCAAGATGTTTTTGTTTGTGGTAGTCTCCGTTTTGTCTGTAGTGCTCATTTCAGTCATTGTTGTAGTCTCCACAGAATGCGTTTTAGCTTCAGTAGAATGATCAATTGATGAAACAGTGGGAGATGTATCAACTTCCCTTTCGGTAACAAACATTTCCTCTGTAATCAATTTCTTAGGTAATGTTTCCGATGTTTGCACATTAACTTTCGGAACAAATTCAACATCTTTTCGACCTTCAGTAGTTGACAGCTGTAAATTAACATCTGAAACATCATCAATTACAGGTTTCTTAGTTGTTTCTTCATATCTATTATTAGTACTTGTCAATACTTCATCATTATCATTATTGTCAGTATCAGTTATGGGATCCAATGTGAAACCGGAATCAATATCTTTATTTGTACTATTCAAGGAAGTGAGCATAAATTCTTCACTTTTTAATAAATCTTGATTATCTTTATTTGATTTTCGACCTCCGATTGTTGCGACATCTTCAACTAAGCTTATTAAATCAGCTAAAACATTATTACTCTTGCTATTTGTAGCTGTAGATGACTTCAGAGCAAGTTCAGACAGTACTGTATCATTATTGGGTGCTCCAGTTGATTCTATCTTGTTTTTCTCAGACGAAAATGTGGTCACAGACTCTGTTGTAGGTATATATACATTAGTAACTATTTTTGTACTAATCTCCTTTACAGAAAACCCTAATGTGGAGAGTGAGTCACTTTGTCTTAACATTCGAGAGTCTGTAGAAGTTTGCTCTGTTTGCTTGTATACTTTTACTGGGTTTTCTGTAGTTTCAAAATGCAAAGGTTCAGTAGCACCATCTACTTTTGATGGATGCGTATTATAACCTTGAGTTGTGAAAGTTGAACCAGATGATGTCTTAAAATAATTTGTCGTGTAGGAAGGATCTGGTGTGGATGAAGGTGTAACTTCTTTAATTACTAAATGGCTTAAATTGGGAATGTGACTACTTGTTTCAGTAATTTCTGCTACCCCAATAATATCATCATAAGACCCTGACAACCCTTTGGAGGTTATGGCTGAAGGAAAATTAGTATTAGTCTGTTCTGTTGCTTCGTTTGTTACTGCAGAAGACAACTTTAAAGATGTCGAAATACCATCTGTTGAATCGCTATTGGTTATCTGTGTTGATTGTTCAGATGAACTTGTTATTTCAGTGGTATGGACAGGTAATACATCAATTTTTCTGGAAATACTTTTGTTTTCAGATCCATTTTTCTCTGAAGTGCTTGCATCGAGTTCATTTATGCTAGTAATTGTCGCTGTTGGTTCCTCAGTAGTAGTCATATCCTTGTCAAATTCAATGGCATAAGAGATATTACTGATTTTAATTTCGTCATCATTTATGATTTCCACAGGTAAATTTAATATATCTTGTTGAGTAGCAGTTTCTAAATTGATTAATGGATTAACTTTAAGATCAATTGTTGATGATTTTAACCAATCTTCAGGAATCATTGTAGTGACATTACTTACATTACTTCCGTTTACTTTAACTAGAGGTAATACTTCCTGTAATATTTTAGACTTATCATATTCGTTGCTCACTTTATTAGTTTCTATTTTGTTTTGATATGAAGGTAAGGAGAACACAGGTCTCTTCACAAGAACAATGTTTTCAGTATTACTGTGAGAACCCTGATCGACTTCCAAGTGTAATGTTTCAGGGGAAAGGTCAGTATTGTCATCTGGAACATTTAATACCATTATGTCATCTGGAATTGGTGGAAATTCTGGATTATGGTCTACTGGAGGTAAATCTTCTTCAGTATATTGTTGAATAACACTTGCTTTATCAGTTGATTGGACACTATTTGGGTTTAAAGTGGTTGTAGCAGAGATGTCGCTCAGCTCTGTAGTAGTTGTTCTATATAATTCATTTACAACTTCTGTTAAAATTAAAGTAACATTTTCAATATTTGTGTTATTATCAGATTTTGATTCCAGTTGTTCATATTTAATTTTTGGTTGAGTATTGTGTGCAAATTCTAAGTTGTTTTCTATGTTTTCTTCTTCCTCGCCTCTTTGCAATCCTTCAGCCCCAATGACTTTGATAACTGTTGCAGGCGTACTAGCTCCCTTGTTTTCATAACCTAAATTGCCTAGTTTTATATATAGGACTTTGTCTGTGCTTTCCGATTCTTCAGTTAAAGTTGGATTAATAGTCGTCAGTCCACTTGTTTTCAAAAGTTCTGTAGTCGTTGTAGGTTCTGTGGTGGTTTGATTGTAAAGTGCTTCACGTGGTATGAGTGGTGATTTTGTGCCATCGTAGTTGTATTCGCTAACTTCAAGATTACTTGGCTTAAGAATTTCTTTTATCCTTATACCCGAGACTGATGGAATTTCTGACACTGGCGTAATTTCCTTAATAGTAATTTCCTTTTTAATATCCTGGTTGATAATTTCGGGTACTTCCAATTGTTTTTGATCCCCGAAACTTACATTATGTTGGTTGGGTTCTGTACTCGCACCTGAAATATGATATTGACATTAAATTAACACATAGGTTTCAATTTACTCATGCAATAAACCATAATTTTTCAAAATAAAAGAGTGCTCCCCAAGAGTACAGCAGTAATACAAGAATAAGGGCTGGAAAATATTTACACAGTTACATGCACATGTATTCTCAAAATAATATGTTTTTATGGAGGGAACACAGGGACCTTTACAATAATTTTAATTATCAAAGTATAAATTTACAAAGCAACCAAATGTTTGATTATCCGCATGGAATTGAATCAATATATTTCTAATTAATTAATTAGTGCACTGAAAATTTAGAACTCCAAACAAATTATATTTTCTTTTATTAAGAATATATAATAACAATAGTTGTTTTTTAAGCTGGATTTTATAAAATTACTTTCATTAAATTTAGCAAAGACATCAGACATTTTAAAACACAAAATAAAGGAACAACTGGAATGTAATTATATTCTTGACAAAAAATCATCTTTTTATGGTACTAGAATAAACTGTCTGATTATGGTCTATTTATTAACTTATAATAAAACAATATTTTAGGAAAATGGAAGGTTAAGGTGATTAGGACCAAGTCATGCATCACAGAAAATGTCACCAACATTTTGTTTATAAAAGTTCTTAACGGTTTAGAGTTTCTAATTTAGAAGACATAATTTTTATTCTATCCTTCATTTTAGTGGCACTTCTAGATAGTGGATTCTTATTTGACGATGAATAATTTTCAATTATTAAGAAAAGTATTATAAATATTAATTGTTAATATTATAAAATTTAAGAATTTTGTGTTCCTTCGTGTTCAGTTTATCAGACAAAATGTCGATTTGTGCTTATAAATTTTGCGGGGCAATAAACTTTTATTCTCCATTCCGATATGTATGTTTGGTAAAATTAAATTATTAGTTTTTGTTCTGAGGACAATAGGCCTGTTCCACAAACACGAAACATAACAATTGTATTGAAGTGGACATATATAAATATACATAGGACTAATAAATCTGAATTAATCCCAGTGCACAGTTAGTATAATTATTTGCAACATTCATTATTTATATGTTCAGAAGAGTCACACTATTGTCCAAAGGCATGTAGATTCAAGAGATCAAATATATTTTATTGTTTACATTATGCCGGTATCTATACCACGTATATACAATGCTTGCTTACCACACTTACAAACATGACACAATTGGCGTTTCATAAAATTATTTTGTATTATATTAAGTTTTTTATATTATTATGTGTTTTATAATGTTAAGTTCGTTGTGTTAAATGTGTAATATTTTTAAGTATGAGTGTAATTAAAATGGTGAATGTTCCGAGCACAGTACCTATACTCGTAATAACTTTCTGTATCACTTCACATTTCATTAAACTACTATTTCCATCGAAAGTTTTGATACTATTTTATTATGTTTTTTATGTAACAGTAATACTTATAAATTTTTCGAAAAACTTCATCTTACTTATCTGAATTTTTCTTAAATATAAAATATAATCTAAGTTACGTGTGTATACAGTGTAAATATGCACACTAAAAAATATATATACTTTTTTATCACATATACCAAATAAAGCCACATTAAATTATTAAAACCTGATTGTTTATAAACTTCTCTTTTCAAATTGAATGGAGTATAGATTTCCATCAATTTAAGGAAAGATTCAAAGAAAATAAAACCCAATAAGAGACTTTTCTGTTGTTAACTACAAAAAAATTTAGCTGATCATTTTCATATATTATCACAAGTAAAAAACTTACTGTTTGGGATCATTCTTTTAAATTTTAGTTTTTTGGTTACACTGTGTATCTCCATTGGCAAAAGTAAGTATACAAACCTCGTATAGGGCAGTGATCATACTCAGGGCAGCAGCGGCCTGGGTGAAAACGTGCCTCACAGTCGTCGCGACGGAAGCAAGCTAGTCGACTGCAGGCAAAATCACCACCCTGACAGTAGCACACACTGCAAGGGTCTGCTGGGTCTATGCGTTTCTCTCCATTTGCAAATATACGACCGTCAACTTCACATTCTGAATATTAAAGAAATGATGGCTTCATTAAGTCACAAAATTTGCTGTGAATAATATTTATTGCGTTACTTCATTTAGAAATTTGTTTAACTTTAAAGTTTTTCTCTCTAATCAAAAAACGATTGTTAATCGTACATGTAGTTTTAAGAAAATATGATGCTAATTTCTGAAATTTAAATGTACGTCCGATAAATTGATATTTCTACCAAAGTTCAAATTCACATTATAACTGAAGCTTTCCCAAAATTTATTTATACAAAGGAATAGATATCTTCTTTAAAGATTGTCTATGAGATTGTTAGAAGTAACACAAAAAGTGATAAATTAATTCTGTTCTATTCTTGGTAGACGATATTACAATTTGAGTATTTGTCCCACATCAGCTTTCGTACCATATTTTATATAATATTAGTACATAAAAAAAGTTACAATTTATCATATATAATTGCAGTGTTAATATCTGAGATGATATTAAAGTTCGAAAGAGTACCATGAATATTATTAACAATTAGTCTAACAACTAACCGCATTGATAGAGAGGGCAGCAATGGTCGGGCCTGTGGAGTGCTTTGCAGCCAGGCGCAGGGTCACAGGAGACGCGTGTGCACTCTATGCTTGAGTTGCTTCCACACACACACTGATCGCACGAGTCGCCAGGAACAGCAGCACCCAGTGTGTACTTCACGTTGCCCACAATGCATACTGAAATCATAACATCGTGTCACACTTAAAAAACTGTATCATTTTTAATACTCATTAAGACAGAAGCTAAATTCATATTTTTTTATTATTAACTGAAATTCCTATTCTTTATTAAATTTTAAATCAAAATTAAGTTGTTAAAATGAAGCACATGTGCACAAATATACATTTTCACATGGTAGATTTTGACAGATACTTAATATTCCACTTGAAACAACAAAGGTGAACAAGGAGAAACATACACATATCAAAAAGCTGCTAAGATTCTAATATATGAAAGTTGTATCTTATATCAAAGTTGTTCTGTGTTGGGAGATACATTGTACATAACAGGTTTCGTATTTTGGAAAGTGGATTTAAAAAAGGCAAAAAGAAAATGGATTCTTAACTTCATTTTTATATCCCATCTAAAAAAAGCATGTTAACATTAAATTATTTTAACAATCATCGCACGTCACATTAAATTATTTTAACAATTATTATGATAGAAGTCATTGAGGTTGGATCATAATTACCCAGCACATTTTGAATTTCAATTATCTTTAGAACTGGCCGAATGTTGCTGAAATTTTCTGTGACTGGTATTAATACCCACGTTAGCAAAAAAAAAACCACCAACCAAATAAACTAAGGGTCTATTGAAAAATAACAAATCAACTAAAATATTATAGTCTACACACCTCTAGGTTACTACTAAATTAACATTTTCCTACATAATAATTGTGATATTCTTATGACGGTAGATCCGTAAGATCCATAAGAATATCAAATATCCTTGCAAATTTTAAATAAATTAAGTATTGTACAAAGTTTAAATAAATTAGGTATTGTACAAACAAAGTTTAAATAAATTAAGTATTGTACAAACTAAGTTTAAATAAATTAAAAGTTTAAAAAAAAAGGAAACAAAATTTAAATAAATTAAGTATTGTACAAAGTTTAAATAAATTAAGTATTGTACAAAGTTTAAATAAATTAAGTATTGTACAAAGTTTAAATAAATTAAGTATTGTGCAAACAAAGTTTAATTAAATTAAGTATTGTAATATACCATGTTACAGTATATTATAATACTTAATTTATAGATGTGTAGTATTTTTAATGTCACTTATGTTAACTGCAATTGTAATGTTGCTATACCCTTAAAAACCATAGCTACACAAAAAATTTTATAAATATTATAAATCTGTAGAGTATTTTCATTTAAATAATTTTAGGCTTGCTTTAGTTTTCAAGATATAAGATTTATTAGTTCAAAAAAGCATGTATTAACCCCAAACTTAAAATTCACACATTAAAGTGATAGGGATTAACATCCAGGAACTTTGGTTATCATTCACACATTTTAACAAGGATCGTGCAAGATGCTATCAGTACAATCTAATGATAAATTAATGAACTTATGGTTACACTGCTCTATTTTTTTCATGTGAAGTCCTCGTAGAGTAGATATTGTAATAAATCAAAATAATTTATTATGCCCAACTTTGATGTAGTGTGGTGTAAAAAAGCATTTCATAATTTATAAAAACAATTCAGTGTTTAGTTTTCCAAAAATGTAATCTCTTATTTGCTTGTAACATTAGCTCTTTACATTTAATGATGATCACTATTTACCATCGATAAAATATTGCACTTATATTGATGAAACACATAACGAAAGTTTTTATTTTCAAGTACTTCTATGTTTCTTGCATCGTTCCTGTTGAATACTTATAAATAGCTTTCTCTGTATTTGGCTTTATCATCCTCTTGAAACAAAATATCTATTTTTAACACAGATTCTTCTAAATTTCCATTTAAAATGTGATTATAAGAACCTTTCAAAATCATGCCTCTGATTCTGTCTAAATTAGCAAAAATGTTCCAGCAGAAACATCCTCATACCATAATATAGAAACACTCCAACACTTCATAATTTCTGCAGAGTTTATCATTCCAATGGTTCTAGACGATTTTCTCCACATTTTTTCATATTGAAACTTCAAACTAAATAGCTATTTAGTTTCATCACTCTGAACAATCTTTTTTCCAAAAATATAAGGGAATTTTAAAATTTTTTTGTAAATAAATAAATTGAATATGTTGGATTTATAACTTATACTACTAATTTAGTTTCTCTTTATATACAGCTATATAAGATTACCATTTTATTCTTATTATCACATCAAGAAATATTCAATATCATCTGTTTTAATTTAAATTAATCTAATATTTTCTGACACAAAGGGTCCAGCCTTACTTCTATAGCAAATCTGCAAGGGCAAGCTATAAGTTCTAAAGGAAACTATATCATATACTATATTGTAGGAGCTATAACTGATATATATATATTTACCATCCTCCCACCATCTTCATTTTTTCAAATCAACATATTTACTTACTATGAAAATAAAATTAATTTCTAGTATACTCTTGAGTTTATTTTATTAAAGTTATGACAGAGAAAGCTATAGTAAGTATTTATAAAATGTAGACAGAGTACATAGGCAAAAAAAATCAATACCTATGTATATATCTTCAAATAATATGAGTATACCAAACTTTATTAAAATCGTATTAGTATAACATGTTGAAAAAAAATGTAATTGGGCCTGTATTTAATATCTACTATTTTAATACAATTAAACTGTTAACATAACACAAATTAACAAAATAACTATTTGCAAAAAAATATGAGATTATATATTTTTGCTGGACAAACTAAGTAAGATTTATACCTATATTATTCCAATTTTATTTCAAGACCTTTTCAGTAAATACATTTTCCATGCCCAGTCTGTTATTAATATTTTTATTTATCCAATCAACTAATTCTCTATCTGAAGTGAGTCATTGATCATATGTATTTTATAAATATCCCATTTTACAACAGAAATATTTCAAATTTGACAGTATCTTATTTAAAATTTGACATAATAGTTTAAATTTTACGAAATACATTGGTATGTTTTGCTTCCACATTCCAGTGTAGCTTCGTTATTTTTGGACTCACTAGTTTATTTGCTTATAATCTAAAGCTACTTTCCTTTGAATATTAGCGTAGGCAATTTTAAGCCTCTTCTAATAATATATAACTCGATATCACTCAATTCACAATAGCAATTATGAGATTGTTTTTTATAATGAAGTTTGTTAACCATGAGACTTATCTAAAACCATATTTATTATTGCTGAGTCATTTTAGGTTCCTTAAAAGAACCCTAGTAAACCTATGATGTATCCGTCAGTAGAGTAATTAGTTAATACGGACTATACAAGTTTACTTTCTTTTATCTTGAATAAGATTTAAATTGGTATTTATTGCCTTTGCTTTTTCATAGATAATGTATCATTATGAATTATCACAAACAATTTATCATGGGTAGTGCTTAAACATTTTGAAAATATAAGTTGCGTAATTTTCCTTTAACTTTTATCTCGAAGCTTATTTAAGACCAAAATAGATGAATAATGCTTAAAATTTTTTGATTACAATAAACCAATACCTATTTTTCTAGGTCTAATAAAAAAATATGCTTATAAATTTATACCTGTTTAAATTTGCATGGGTTATGATTTTTTGCCTATTTATCCTAGTTAACAATTGCATCCATTCTTCAAGATATTCATCTATTTTGGCTAAAAAGAGTTTTGCTAAAAATAGATCTAAAACATTAAAACTTTTTTTACAGATACCTACACAACTATACTTTATTCCATTCCAAAAGAGAATGTTTGTTAACAAAACAAAATGACAATTCAGATATTGTAAACATTTTTCTTCCGTTCACATTAATAATATAATATGGAATTATTTAGTATTTGTAATAAAAAAATCTGATTTTTTATTGCCATTGCTTTTTTAACTTTTTTATTACAAGGTATGTTAAATCATTTAGAATTAGACAAATTATTTATCAATGTTTAAATACCCTGCCGAGAATCAAACCAGGAGCTCTTCAGTCATGCGCTAGCATCTTTACCATTATGTTAGAGCCCTATATATTTATATAGTCGAAGTGCACATAAATAAATACCGAATATAATAAAATAAATAAATACCGAATAATAAATAAAATAAATAAATACCAAATATCCTTATAACATTATTTTTTTAATTTTTTTATTCATATACTATAATGTATCTGATTGATACATATAGTGGACTTATTGCTAGGAAAACAATCTCTTACAGCCAACCAAAACACCAGTCTAGCCCCGCTCAATGAGCAGCTGGGAATCGAACCCGGGTTCCCGTGATGCAGCGCGCTGTCAAAGGCTGTTTGCCTTGTGATCAACCCAACACACCACCTTGTCAATTTATGTTTGACACTAAAAATAATCATCGAAAATATACAATAGAATAAGAGCAAATCTTACCCATTATAAAGAAATACTGCCATATTTTGTGTAAAAAATATTATGTGTATTCTATACTGCAAAATTATGCACTTATTTGAAAATAAAATGACATGTCATAATGTTTTTTTACTGTCTTTACGTCACATTTACTGCAGCTATTTTTCGCTCCAAAATTATAAAATAAACGATTTGTATCTCATACAATATAGATATGTTATATGTCGGAATATTGAATATTTTGCCAAAATATATGAGTTTTGTGTAATTAACAGTAAGGATTGTCAATTTTTTTCCTCTAAATTTTACAGTTCATATTAGTAAAATAACTGTGTAATGTTGGTATTTATAACATTATTTAATGTGAAAATTTATTAAGTGATATCGTGATTGTTGTATATGGTTTAATATTATTATGGCTAAAGTACAATGAGTTTTATGAATAGTCACAGACAGACTGAATATATATTTATGCCAACTACATTTTAACTGTCAAATTGGTTTGTTTACAAACATTCTCTTTTGAAATGGAATGGAGTATAGTATTATAGTGGATATGCAAGTGTCCCTTGACAAAATTTGTTTCCAATTAAATGCTGCAATCAGCAGCAATCATGGTATTAACAGTACTATTATATGTTAATTCCCATCACTAAATCATTTCTCTCAATGATAAATGTTCAAAATTGCTAAAAACTAAGAAGAGAATGAGTTCATATTAGCGTGTACTGTAACGGGCTTATAATGAACATAACATAGCCTATGAAGAAAAGAAAGAAAGAAGAAATAACAATATTCCTTTGGCAAGTATTTAACAATTTTAGAGTTCCATTATGTTATATTTATACTTAATATTTATTATACATGAAAACATATGTATAAAGTCTTATTTTAAATACATGTATTTATATTTTTGCATACCCATTTCAGAACAATTATTTGTACAAGAAGAAATTTAATTGCACTAATATGTAACAGTTGTTGAGAGCAAGTGCACTTACATTTAATTTTTTTTTCCAAGATTTGTGTTAATTCTGTTTTAATATAAATTGGTATATTATTAGTAGACACATAGACAAATATTGAATGCTATTGTCATAGATTTTTTCTTACCCTTTGTAGTTCGGTAAATATACTGTTATCTCCATGCTGAATCAAAATGAAAGAAATCTATATATTTTAGTTACCAGTTACTCCATCTACAACGTGCTATAATATGGCTTACTGTAGGGAGCTTTGCCAAATCATCAACTCATCAGTTGACAGAAGATCAAAAGTTTATGTATTTTGGCATATATCATTTTAATAATTATACAAAATTAAAAAACAACAAATATATTAGGTTATCCCATATGTGTCTATTGTAGATGCATACAAACACTTTATCGTACATTAACCTACGGATTTACAAATTAATTGCTAGTAAGCAATCCTACATCGCAGAGGAAACAACAATAAATATTAAAGAAAAATGTTGCTTAAACAAAATACCAAACCACACCAAAAAACTGATGAGAAAATGACAAATAAACTTACCAAAAAACTAATACTAGATCTTAAAAGACAAAAATATAGTGCAATAGATATATTCAGTGTCTCCAATGCGTTGATTGTAAAATTTGAGTGGTATCTCAACTCTGACAAAAAATGGATTTGTCACATTAGAAGTGTATGAAACATACATAGGCAATAACAAAGTAAATCTAGAAAAGAAAATATAGTCGATGAAGCCACTGCTTTCTACAAACCACTGTTTTTTATGCTAACTTCTACAGCAGCCAGCTTACAGAAGATCAAAAAAGGAATCACACGCACCCATTGAATATTATCAATCATATTCCTGAGCCCTTGCCGAGAGAGATAACTAAAGCTATTAATTCCCCTTCAAAATAACAGATCCATATGTCCTGAAGGAATAGCTAGTGTAAGTTTAAAAATAGAAGGCGGTTATTTAGCTGGCATATTTAATGAGCTTTTTAATAACATTTTACAAAAAATAGTTACAAGCAGTGATTGATTTCATCTGCAGTACTGCCATAAAAAGGCAGTGTATGACATCAATGACCACCAACTAATAACACTAACAAGCAATATCTACAATTTTCTGAAGTTTGTAGTTTCAAAATAGACCCCAATTTTATATTATCACCGATTGATCAGTCTGGTTTTTGCAAAGATTTCAGTACTTGGAATCACTTAGATATCATGCAACAGTTATTAGAGAAGGTTTAAGCGTATAAACCACCTCTTTATGTCGCTTTCATAGATTTCACTGAAACATTTGATTTTATAGAACATTGTTTTCAATGCCAAGCGCTTGATGAAGTCTGGTACTTCTCAAAAACACACTGTTAATTAAAAATTTACATGACAGAGGCTCACCGAGAATTAAACTTGACTAACGTGGTACGGCTTTCATCATAAAGCGTAAAATATTTAACTCACTGCATGAGTATGCTTTCAGGCAGCTAAGATAGAATAGTAAGGGTTTGAAAATAAATGGCTGACTTATTTCAAATATTTGTTTTATCAAATATATTGCTCTCTTCAGCCATAATGAGCAGACTCCATAAGAAGTAGTGTTATATAATCGCTGCAATTTATATAGACCTTTATACGAATAAGAAACAAAGTGTGAACATCAAATTAGTACTCCACATCAAACTAGAAGGTGGAATTATAGAAACTGTGAATTTTACTCGCCTAAGAAGAAACATTAATTTTCGTTCAACACCTACCTGTAGAAATAGATAAAAGATTGCAAATACTTGGAAACGCTACTGGCAATTGAAATACATATTTAATGAAAACGAATCTATAAAAAACTAAAACAGGAGTACGTCGAAAAAATCGGAAAAATAGAAAAACAAGTAAGGTAATCATAATTTCACTGAAAGATAATATGTTACTGAATTGTGAAGACGCAGGTGGCGGTCTGACACATGTTCAACTTCAAAATTCAATGACGATTATTTTCTGTGAAATTATGAAAAACTAACTTGTATTCCCATTTTCTAGTTTTTTTGACGTAGTCGAGTTTTAGTTCTTTATAACTTTGTTTTTATTTTACCCTTTTTGGTAGCTCATTTTCATGAGTATAGTTTGAAGCCGGCAGCTTTGAATTTTGCGAAACGTATTTTTATTATTTGTGCCAAACTTATCCATTTTTTCATGTTTGTGTAAAAATGGTTGAGGAAATTTTTTTTTCAATTCTGTTTTTTTATTGTAAGTTTACCAAAATGTTTTTGTCTCTAAAAACCTAGTCTACGACACTCTTATATTAAATACAAATGTTTCATGCCACATTTGCTAAAAACGGTTCAGCCGTTTTTGGGCTGCGATCAAACATCCATACATAGACTGTTGAATTCATTATAACATTCCTTGGCTGCGCTGTAGTCGGCTAAAAACAAAAGAATTTCATAAAGACCAAAACAAGTTTTAACACATACCTACTAACCATCCTAGCTTTTGAAGCACATACATGGGTGTTAACTCAAGATGATATAAAAAAGGAAATTACACAAAAAAAAATCGAAGGCAATATAGTAACACTACGACTGGTAGACAAAGTATCAAATAAACAAATAAGAGCTCCGACTAAAGTCACAGGCGTTATCGGACACGCTAAAAGTGTTAAGTGGGAATGAGGTGGACATCTGATGCTGCACACAGACTAGTGATAGTATGGTGCGGTGTCCGCGCTACGCGTCACGAAAGCGCGGACGGCCGCGCATTCGGTAATGGTGCACCGAACGTCAACAATACAAGGACTCGGTATACTTTGAACCAAGCTCGCCGCTGAAAAAGTTGCGTGGAAATACAGGGGCGAGGTCTTTGCCCAACTTTAGGATGACCTACAAAACTAAAGTTTTGTATCTTTTATGTGTAGAATAAGCTAGTTATAATCATATAAAAAGAGCAAGTTTAATAAACAAGTCGTAACTTATAAAAGTATAAAATAAGTTACTATAAATTAATTGTAACTAATTGCGTAGATAATATAAGAATAAAGATGGAAAAAAAGGGTTTTAGGAAGTTAAAACAAATAAATAAATAAAATAGCTCTTCAAAATGAGTTTTGAATTAGAGCAAATTTGATGAGAATTTTTTTCTCGTTTACGACAATGGCAACCAGAAACATTTTCGGACATTTGTCGGTTGAAATGTTTTAATGTTACAAATATTACCGATAAAGTTGAATAAAATAATACTGACTGTTGATATGATGTTGTTTTGGTTTATAATAAATATTGAAATGGTTAAAATCAATTAAATGATTACCAATTTTACCTACTTAATTAAGACGCCATTTTTTTTGAGAGCTGATAAAATTTACCATTTTAAAGAACAGATAAAACTGATTTGAATGTTGTCAAAGAGAAAGTCTTTATCTTTATCTTTGATTATATAGCGTTCGTTCTCTCCAGAATATTTTTGAAATATACAGTCAGTGTGCCAGTCAGTTTTCAATGTACCTTCAGTACGGTGCCTAAATACCAAATATCACGTTTTTTAAAGCATATGTTATTATTAAAAATAATCATTATAGTCATGTAGAAGCAAAATTTCAAATATCGTTACTTACTAGAATCCAACGGCATCGGATCACTGAGAGGCACAGGAATCTGACGTTTATGTCGTAAAAGAGGACCTGTAAAGGCGGGAAAAAAAAACTTTAATAATACATTAAAAAAGGGGAGAGAATGTTAGAATTCCGTGTAGAAAATTGACGCAGTAAGCACTTTTTTTTCATTCATTTATTTATTTATAGTTTATGTATCCTAAAACAATATGCACATGTTATTGAATTACTATCAATTTATTTTTTAAAATATATCCTTTGTTTAAGTTTGCCTTCTGGCAAATACCTCCCTTAGTTCCGTCCACTGTTTCCTGTCAACAGCTACTCTTCTCCAATTTGGCCCAGCTCTTTCTTTTTCGAGATCTTTCTCTACTTCTCTTGTTACCTCTCGAGCACAATTTGTAATTGTCTTGCTCCATTTTCGCAGTCCGTCTCGTCGCACGTAATTTATACACTTCTATTTATGTTGAATGAACTTCTCCGTTAAACATAATTACGCATTTCCGGGAAAGCGGCTCGGTGTTTTTCAATTGTCTAGAAATGTAATATCTGTATAATTTAATAAATTGTAAACTTCCTCTTAAGAAGAAATTGATTATGCTAAAAATATGGGAATGCGTTTTAAGATCGTCTAGTATGATTTATTTATTGCATAAAGACGCATACATTTTTTTTCAATTATAATTGAAAATTGTAGAAATGGGATTATATAACAAAATACAAAATAATACAAGAGTTTAAAAATGAAGTACACACATAATAATACATTAAAATCATTTAATCAACTAATAATCAAATATTGATCGTAAACCGACTCCAAAATGGCATCTCTGAAGCAGTCGGTGTAACTAACGCCTTGCTTGAGCAAGGAGTAAAAAATGTTAAGTTTGGGTGTTCATACATAACACCAAGTTCAACAGAAAATGGGTGTGCACTACATTGGGAATGTTTTCATGTTTGGTGCTGTATATTCAAGAAGGACCGTATTGAGTCGGCTCTCCAGCATACATTGATTAAATTCTCTATTTAAGCAACCAATGACGATAAACTTATATATCAGTTCAAGGCGGAAATTTGGCTGCTATCAATTAATTTCTGAAAAGATGGAAGTCCTCCGTTTCACGTCGAGGTAGGAGCGTAATTGTATGAAGCCAGTATGACTCTATTTCTTAACTTGATGCGTTTCCATAACGTTATTCAGTTATATTTTTTATTAGCATAAATATAACTTTTCACCGATTTTTGACCGACAATTTTTGACCAACATGGCTCAACGAAAGGTTCATTTCTGTAGCCTTCCTCGTTTTGCTAATGAAAATTAGAATGAACTGGTACACATAACAGGTAGACTATTGTCAAAAAGTATTGATTCAGTATATGCGCTGCAGAAACGGTTACGCGAGCAAGCTGCAGATATAATCATGGATCTTGCAGTTTCCTGAGGATGCTTTAGACATAAAAAGGCAGTTTGCGAATATGAAACGGCTAGTTGAGGTATAGAAACAAAACACAGATAAGAAAGCACTTGCTTTGTATATTGTCCTACAACTCAAAAGTTCTCGTACAACGATTAAAAATATTGCGAAAGAAAGTTATTACTAAAAGGCATGCGATATACCCTTCGGTATACTGTTTGGGGAAAGCAAGCTGTTTTCGTAGCGCTGACAATATTACAGTCGATGAACTTGGTGCTTTTTCAGATATTTAAGAAATCGTTAGCAATAGCGCTCAAAGCTTATTGGAGGCACAAGAATTTGTAATCGTCAATAATTTACCGGACAATAGTTGAGTAACATTAGTGTGCAAGGGGACGGTGGTTATTGCTTTTCCGGTCATTGTTTATTGTTTATTACTTTTAATACTCATGTCATTAATAAATTTTGAATTGAATTGTGAGCAAGTAATCAATGAATCGCCCAAACCCGCGACATTGTACGACAGATCGGTTAAATCCGTAACTTTTAAGAATTTTCGATTAACCGACAATGGTATTTTTTTATTTCGTGCATATAAATGTGTAAAGAGAAAAGAAATATACTTTACTTTATGAGTGTGCCACTTGTAACATTAGTAGAGAATTATTTCGTGTGTACTTGTACAAAAAACAAAAAACATTGCCGTTGTCAAATTTATATAAGAGTACAAAATGTACACACGTTCACAAATCCGTTTTATTTATATTTAGATAATCATTATCAATCGCTTTAAGATTTGTGACTAACAGAAATACAGACTTAAATGATTATTGAAAATGTATTCATATCATTGCAAATCCATGTGTTCTGTTTCGAAACAGCTTAATGTTATGGCTCATTACAGATATGCATCACCGTGTAAGGTAAAACAGGGAACGGACCATAATAAGAAAGGGTTTCGTTAACACATTCTTAATTTTATTTTCATTTCACATGGCGTAGCTTTCAAAAACATGGGCATGTTTCAGTACATTTTTGATAAAAAAAAAACCTACGGAGTACAAGAATAACTTGTACTATGAGGTTTCTGTACACATTTAGGTACTGTTAGATATGTAAGGGTACATAGTATTCCTTTTAAAATATTTACAAATATTAACTAATAGCTGAGTTACCCGGTGTCGCCCAGGGAGTTGATATGGGATTGTGTGGTAGTTGGAATAAAAGGATAAACTTTAAAATATAAGAGGGGAAACATTTTTTATTGAAAACATATTCTGACTATTTATATACATTTAATACTTGTTTATAAACAACATTTTTTATTTTGTTATCCAGGGTACATATGTACAAATTTTTCGAATTTCCTACTCCAGAGCAAGCTACGTATAGTTAACCGTGAGAAAAGCAGGATTCTTTGAGATTGATGCCGCAATGTTTTAAAGTTTGTTAGTACGCTTTGTTAATTGTAAAACTATAGGCTAATTTGATTGGAAATTGCAGTCTTTAAATTGGAATGGCAGTTCAGTAGAGATCAGTGGTAGTCTGGGGATAAATACTGTGTGTCTTTTATCCTTTTCAGTCATAAGTTCTGCTTCGATGATGTCATTCGGTAACTGACGATCATCCTTGTTCCATTATACAGTTTTGGTGAGTTGAGATTTCTGAGTAGCATGATCGGAGATCCAATTTTCAGTCGAAGGCAGTGTAATGGCATTCCTGTTACGTAGGAAAGTTGACACTTTCTTCAATGTTTACCATCGTGTTGATCGATTTGTATATTCCCTCTTCACCGGGAATTTTCTTTTGAATATTAAAATTGACATCGTCGACAATATTATTTTTAGTTGCCAAAATTGCCCTCTGAAATAGCCACTGAATAGCCATTGGTATAGTTGTGAATAATGTTTGTTTGCATTCATAAATGTGACGTCAATGCCGGATGATGCTAGCGCAAGTGTGATGTGTTGTATTTCTGCCAGCAATCGATTTATTTGAAACGTTTTCCTGGTGCCAACTGGGGCGTCAAAGTAATTCCGCCAGTAATGTTGTTGATCCGGTCCATGATAACGTTGTACATTTTATTTTATTGTCATTGAGGAGTGTTTTTTTGTGAGCAATGTATTGAAGTAATTCGTTGATGTTGTAGCTTTTTTCCTTTTTAACTTCGAAGTTTAGCACACTAAAAGCATCTTGTCGTGGTGCTTTTGTCATCCTAAGTTGTACTAAGGTCTGGTTTTTTATTGCTAAACATTTATCTTCTAGCCGAACGAGCGTTTCATTGAAGATGTTGTTGTTGAATTCGATGAACAGTCTCTGATTTGTTCAGCTGAGGCTGAGTGAGGCTTCTTGTAGTGTTAATTCCTAGTGGTTGTCGTTTTCCAGTAGTCCTAAGCGTTGGCATGCTTCTCTGTACGTCTGGCATAGGAAACTGTCAAAAGTCTTGAGACCTGTGAAACTAGTTGGTCCCCGTAATTCGTGAAGCAACATCCGGAGATAGAAACATTCGGCGTTGTTTTCATGATTCCTGGACGATCCTCTACTGGAATTCCTTGTTTTCGTCGCTGAAAGATTTTTGTTGTCGCGATCTACGTAATAATAGGTATAATAGATAGGGACGTCGACGTATAGTAATATTTTCGCGAATGGATACGTTTGGCACAGCTGGAAAAAAGATGTTAATATTGTGTTCTTAGTTGTCTTTTGCGAAGTAAACTCTTTGCTCATTCTCCAAATGTACTGTTGGGTCATGTTCGGTTCATGAACCAACTGTGTTGCACAGTTGGTTCATGTTCGTGTATGGGAAAACTGAAAATTCGCCACGCTGCTTCGTTACTGTTGATATATCTTTCCATTTGGTACATGAGGATCTCGTCGTTTCTGTTTTGTTGTTCGCTGTTTTTGGCTATTTGAAATACTGCCATGTCACTGCCTTTTTTCACATACTTACAGATATATATAATGATTTCACTGAATTGCAGTATTCTATGTTTAAGTGTGCTTGGAACATTTTGGAAAGTAGTGGGTATATGGTACTACCCATTGACGATCTATTTCCAGTTCGTCTCTGCCTCGTATTCGTATTTGTCTGCATCGTTTGATCAATTTCCATTTCTTCATTTCCGATGAAATATACTTGCAGAAATTTATAGTCTTCGTTGGGTAGTGGTAGTAATGATCCCATTTTGTGATAGATTTGTCTTTGGAAACGTAATCGATTTCATCTCTTTTATTGTTGATCGAAGTGACACCGAAAGAAGTCATTTGGAAGCAGGCGTTGTACACTTTTATATTTTGAGGAGAGTGTTTTGGTTCTGGAGTTTCTCCGGTCACGTATTGTAAAAATTCCTGCGGAGGTGCTCCCAGTGGTGGTAATCTAACTTTTCCATTAATTTAACAGATTTCTGGTGTTTCCCTATTGAACTTTTTCGCATTGCAAAATTGGCAGGTGTTATCCATTTTTCCGATAAGGACGTGTTTGTGTTTGTTATACTCTTTTGCCTGGTCGTAGTGCAATGCTTAATTCGTTAGGTTGTACTGTTTACATGTCCTCGTCCGCGCTTCTCATAGGGTGATATATTCATGGGTGGCTTGCGTTCGCAGTCTTTTATTAAAAGATTGTGTCGCAATTCTTGATCCTTCAATTCGTTCATTTCGTTGTTCTTCGGTTTCTCTGCTTCTCACGATGCTCATTCTCGTTCGTCGGGAACGTAAACGTGCTTCGCGTTCTTCGACCGTTTCGTTTTTTACTGTTCTTTTTGTTTTCGCCGTTTTACTTCAGAACGGACAAGATCTCCTCCTCTTTTACGTTTGGGCATTGTATAAAATATAAATCAAATCAAAATTTTTTAAGAAATACACTAAGTATACGTTAAACACTTTTCACACTTTTTTTCGATTTATATTCTGTCACTGTATCACTTTGATTACTCACACTTCACTGTTTGTTTTTATTCACTCACTGCACTTCACTGATAAGAAACTAACATTCGAACCCACGACGGATCTTGTTTTATATACCCCTACCAATGAAAACCCCATCCATACAAAAAAAGCTTCGAATGGTCCCTACTGTTCCAGAATATTCCGCAACTTTCGAGAATGTTCTGGAATATCCCACAATGATCTGGGATCTGGGATATCCCCGAATCTTCCAAACATTTTTGAAACATTTTTGATTTTTGGAGAATTGTTTTCACTAAGCTCAAAGAATGCTCGGTCACAAATTTTATCTTAATATTTAAAATGTGAAATACATAATAATTAATAAAATACAATAATCCAGTACATTAATAACTTAATACAATATACCGGCTCTCATGCCAATTAACTTAATGTAAATACTTTGTATTTTTATGCTCCGACTACGGTGCAATTGAGCTCGGTCGTCTAGGTGAACTTCTTTCAGTTTGATAGGTTTTCTCCGTTTTCATGCTACTTTTTGAAGTCTTGAAGGCTTTGGTAAAACTATTCAATTATAATTTATAAATTCATATTCACTCGATTGGTAGCAGACCTGTATTTCATTCCATTCGTTAGAAGGTAGGGATATTTTTTTCCGAATAATAATATGGATTTATTTATATTCAGGATTATTTATTTATACCTATAAAATTTTTTAATAAACATAATATGTGTAATATGAACGTAAGGTTTGTTCTCCTACTGCCTGTAGCGTTTACTTCTATTTTATTTAAATTATGTTTACTTACAAGACCAATTACATTCCATTTAAATGATTTTGAATGAATTAAAATATTTTTTATTATTTATCGGATTCATTTACATTCTTATTTTTCGTAATATTTTTGATGTTAGATCATTTAAAAATATATCATTAAGTCATCATGTTTATAATATTATTTAAATTATTATTAATAAAACTTAAGTATATGTTTTCAGTTAATTAATATTTATTATTTTTAATTTCTAAGTGATACAATATCTGAGTTCCGTTGTAATTGTAAAGTTTGTCCTCTCAGCGCTATCAATCACTACTTGTGAAGGGCCCATATAATACTTTCAGCATAAATCCTTGTTTCACATCTGCCTATTTTAGGGCTACTTAATTTTCATTCACTTTTTTTTACATCGGCATTCATATTGTAATTTACAATTGATATAACGTGTTGTGCGTGTGTCTTATAACAATTCAATTCATACTTTCCTTTTGTCGTCCTCATCCCTGATATTCATAGCTCTCTAAAAACACTCACTCAATAAAATCTACTGTGCGTTCTTCAATTGCTCTCTCATGACTTTGCTTAATATTTTTCTAGGTTCCTTATCACCTAAAATAAATAAGGTATGTTTGTCTTATCATTGACATATTCTTTTAAAATAGGTTTGACTAAGCTATTATTATTCTCTGGAATTTGTAACTGATATTTTCTGTTTAGGGGCTGTAATTTTTCATAGGCATATCTCGTTTTTAAGCCACAGATGAACCGAGATTACGTTTGGTTTAATGTCGATCGCCTCATACAAAATAGGTTTTATTTTATGCACCCTATTTGTCGCAGAAGGTGCTGTAAAGTTACTATCAAACTGATATATTTCAGTTAGTTCTAGATTATGTTGTGATCTTTGTTCATTATCATCACGTATA
Source organism: Druceiella hillmani (assembly GCA_039881145.1). Lineage (NCBI taxonomy): Eukaryota > Metazoa > Arthropoda > Insecta > Lepidoptera > Hepialidae > Druceiella > Druceiella hillmani. Next base: position 24,131,415 of record JAYKKI010000003.1, on the reverse strand, counting down.
TAAGTATATAGTGATTCAATATCTTGTTTTTCTTTTGATGTATTCATTTTAATTAGAGTTTAATCACATGCATAAATACTGTGTTATTATAACACAGAATTTCATAGTACTGTTCAATTTAATTGTCATTATAAAACAGTTCCACGACATGAAAATGATGTTTAAGATTTTGTAAATTTGAATGTTTGCCGGTTTAGTGGTGCGGTATGACGTCACGTCTGTCTGTGTATTGTTAACTTTGCGGCGAGAAGTCGAGTTTGTACTGGAATTATCTACATGAATCAGAAAAAATATTTTGAAATCAAGGGTCAATTTTGTTGTGAAAATGCTATATAATATAAACGTTATTATAATTAAAATTATATTTCACAGGCGCTCTGCTAAATTGTTGAAATATATTATTATTATAAAAATTGGGCCACTGTGACCGTGAGAAATTATTAATGATGGAATATTACGTTTTATTCTTTTTTGTACAGTTTAAACAGATTTAAAAGTGTTCTCCTCCATCACTATACTTAATGCCTCTTCTAGGTTGGTCGGTGATTTGAGACGAATTACAATAACAAGTTCAGGTCATAAATTATATAAAAAGTATAAACGTGCATATATCGAAATCTTACTTTTTTCATATTCATAGATATATTAGGATAGAATTTACTTTATTAATTAATATATTTTAAGCAGATTGTGTTTTGTTACAGAAATGTTAATAATTTTTTATACTTTATGTTAACAGATATTAATTCTAACGCTCAATAAATGCATTTCACACTCCGCTGATCGCCAAAGTGTTGAATTAAAAGTGATTTAACTTCTTGCCACAATAATATATCGCCTCATTCTTCTATTAATGCTGCCGCTCATCTACTAAATTACTTGTTATGACGTGTATAATATATTCATTTTGTTGTTCATCACTTTTATACTAAACTTACTACATCCTTGGCTTAAAACGAGATATGCCCATTAAAATAACTGCTAAAGAGAAAATATTACAATTACAAATTTCAGAGAAGAATAAATCTTAATCAAAACAGTTTTAAAAGAATGTGACAATCATAAGAAAAAACCTTTCGAGCGCGAGTAGAATTCGTGCTACGAAGGTTCCGTACGTATATATCTATTAAACTATTTACAAATATTAATTTTACAATTTTATTTGTCTAAATATTAATTGACCATAACGTAATTATATTATTTACATATTATCTACGACAGGTGTACAATATGGAGAATGTTGCAAAAATGATGACGTCCAGAATCATCGCTAAAGTTTTCGTAGAATCTTTGAGTAGGGTTATAAAAACCCCATTTTATTCATAATTTTAGGTCGAGTAATTTCAAAAACAAGGGGGCAGTACCTAGTATTTTTCAGTATATGTCTGAAGATTAAATATCTGAAATAAAAAAGTAATTAAAGTGGTAAAAAAAAATTTCTAATACATAATTTGCCTACACTAAAACTTTCTTATGAATACTTTTGAGCGTTAGCTATCGCGATATATGCGGGGTATGTGTTATTATTATGCGTAATTTTAAGTTACTGCGTCAAGCGGTTCTGAGAAAAATGACTGTGACAGATATATAGACAGACACATGAGTATTTTTTACAAGTGTTCCGTTGTCCTCTTGAGGTATGGAACCCTAAAAATGTAATTCTAACATATTCGAATTTGGGAAACGTAAACAGAGTTTAACTTTGTCGCCACCAAAAGTAGGTAAAATATTTGTCATCTCCTCAGGAATTATATGTACTTTATCATTTTTCTTCCTATTCTTTAATATTTAACAATTATTAATTACTAAATAAGGGTGTTAATTTTAGACTGATTAAAAATTACTCAACAGCTGAATTCAAAATGAAGGAATGCAGAGCATACACCTCGCATGCTCGTTCTCTTTAACAGTCAAGCCGGTTTATGGCAGTCAGTTGATCCACCTCCGGACTGTGTTGACTAATTAATGTACTTCGTGGTACTGCTTGACAATTAAACGTTGACACGTACGTCAAATATAGAGTTTGATGCATTAGATGTCGGTTACATAGTTCGATGCACTAGACGTTGATTACAGAATTCGTTATACTCGACGTCGATTACAGAGTTCGATGCATTAGACGTCGATTGCAAAGTTCGATGCATTAGACGTTGATTACAGAGTTCGATGCATTAGACGTCGATTGCAAAGTTCAATGCATTAAACGTCGATTACAAAGTTCATTATACTCGACGTCGATTACACAGTTCGATGCATTAGACGTCGATTGCAAAGTTCGATGCATTAGACGTCGATTGCAAAGTTCGATGCATTAGACGTCGATTACAGAGTTAATTATACTCGACGTCGATTACAGAGTTTAAAGCATTAGACGTCGATTACAAAGTTCGTTATACTCGAAGTCGGTTACAGAGTTCGATGCATTAGACGTCGATTACAGATTTCGTTATACTCGACGTCGATTGCACAGTTCGATGCATTAGACGTCGATTGCAAAGTTCGATGCATTAGACGTCGATTACAGAGTTAATTATACTCGACGTCGATTACAGAGTTCAAAGCATTAGACGTCGATTACAGAGTTCGTTATACTCGACGTCGATTGCAAAGTTCGATGCATTAGACGTTGATTACAGAGTTAATTATACTCGACGTCGATTACAGAGTTCAAAGCATTAGACGTCGATTACAGAGTTCGTTATACACGACGTCGATTGCAAAGTTCGATGCATTAGACGTCGATTACAGAGTTCGTTATACTCGACGTCGATTACAGAGTTCGATGCATTAGACATCGATTACAAAGTTTGTAGTATTCGACGTGGATTACATAGTTCGATGTTTAGACATTGACAATTCTACCGGCTGCGTCAATTAAAACAAAGAACCAGCGTTAGGCCGAAATATCTTTACAAGTAGATATTTATGAAAACAAGTATTCATTTTCAAATTAATAAGAAGTTAACATAACTAAAGCCAGCAACAAAATGTCTCACTATTTTGTTGAGTCCACTTAAATACGAGTAATATGATATTTACTGTCATAGGACAAAGAGCTTTTCTTGTTTGAACCTACCACAGATTCGATGCTGCTTGTTTCTAGTGGATATTAGGGGAATCGTAACACCCGTGCTGCCCTCTTACCTGACGCACCGCTTACCGGTCCACCAGATATGAATCACTTGAGACGCCTCAAAAGAATCACTTGAAACACAGAAACATTTTGTATACACTATGAAAAATAACACAATACTAGTATAAATTGTGAGAATATACCTACCTATAGAAGTCCTTTGAAGTAAGAGGTACAAAGAGTAGAACGATGAAGAATGAAGATAAGTGTATTCTATTCATAAGCAAACTAAGTTGGTGACAACCACCATCGGTAAATACTTAAGGGTTTTTTCCCAAGGATACGCATAAATATCGCTAAGATTCACTAATTTAACCATTGAACTTTTAGCCCGTTATAAGTTAATCAAATATTAACTTCATTAGTCTTTTACGATTTATTTACCGGAAGTAAATTTTTTGCTTGCCAATTTCCCTTAAATTATTTATTTTACATAAAGATGTTTTTAATGAAAATAACATTTTTTTCCGCATTTTTTCTTTTGGGTTTTTTTTCACGGGACAAGTAGTTTTCTAGATATTCACAAACAGGAGTTTATCGAGATAGCGGCTGACGCATACCGTTTGATACTCACAATAGACTAGCCAATAGATTTCAATTATAAAATTGCTCTATGGTATTTATTAAATGCTGGGCCCATTATTTCGCTCTGCTGGAATTATGTTGGCTAGTAAATAGTGAGGTCGTCAACGTTAAATATTTACTGAAAATGATCTCTTATATGCTAAATGGGAATTTGTTTCTTGACGTGAAACAAAGAGTTAATGTTTGTTATAAAACAGGCCACGGTCAGTTAGTCTGTTATCATTGTATAATTACACCACTCTCCGTTTGGCCATCGATGATCTTATAAAAATATTAACAATATCAGATCAGTCAACGGTTGTGCTCGACCTCGTGGATAGGATTGTAAGTGATGCGTTTGTTTAACTGCCGGTCACACAGCCGCGCCGGATATGTTATGTACATACAGCCAGTTCCGTTGTGGACTCCGCAATACAGGGTTTTAGAAAAATGGTGAATTATGAAGTGAAAAAGTTATTTCGACATTTACATCCTCGACGATTTTGGTCACAATTGACTAAAATAAAAAAAATTCTCTAATTTTATTGGAAACACGTCGTTATTTACGCATGTATACGTTAAAATGAAAGATATATTTTATATTTTAACTGCATTTATAGGGAAAACAATTAGAATTATTAAATACATCTTTAAAATATGTATATATGATATATATATATATAAAGTTTTCGAGTAAACAGCGTACGCATTTAAAATGTTATCTTTCACGTAAAATCATGGGACCCGTTTTCTTTCTAATTGCGGTTGTCATATTTCAAGGTTGTTTTTAGCATAAGGATCAAATTTTGTTTACACAAAACAAGAAACATACTAAGATATGTTTTTAAACTTTTTATTAAAAGTTTTCTATTATTACATGTTTATGGAGTTTACTCCTTAAAAGTCGATTTTCACATATAGAGCCCGGTATGAAGTTTTATGAGGAGTAAAATCAGAAGAATTGAATTTTGTTGTATAAATTTGATCTTGTTCATCTGTGTTTTACTTGAAAATAATTATATTGTCAGCATTTTTTATTAAAGAATTTTCCACTTTTATTTATATTTATATACAGTGTCACCTATTTTATATATTCCAAGACAAACGTACTTAAGGAGAACTCCAATCGCGCGTTGGAGCTGACACGCACATTTTTTTTTTCAGTTTGAGTATATTTTATTATTCATACCTATTTTTTTCATACATTTTCATTGATTACTTTTTCTTATTTGAATTAGTTCTAAGTATACTGAATAATTAATATCTTATCTGGAAAACTACTTATTTGTTAGGTTTTTAAATTGATATTTAAACCTAACTTCACACCAAACATTTACCACTTTTATATACAAAAAAAATTTCCATTATATATGCCTTAATTAACATACTTTCATATAAAGCCTAACGGAATGATTACTAAGTAAATGTTATCCAACCTCTTCATTCAAATTCTGAGTTTCAAATAAAGTTAATTTCACCAGTTAGTCTAAGTAAATCAACAAAAAATAAAAAATCTCTTTTTTGCATACTGAAAATTAATTAAATGAAGACTTTATTAGTGAACCACTGGTTTGGCTGTAAATGGTGCCTTTAATTACGAAAACTTGAAATAAATCAATCCTTTAATCGAAAATGAAGAATTAGAAGTACAAATTAGCATCTAATAATTAGATATCCTGACCTACACTATTGTAAAGGCGTAATGTTGATGGCTTGGCTTGATGGCTTTATAAGTTCGATTACAAGCAAAAAAAAATAAAATGGATTTTATTGCAAGTTTTATGTACAAATTATTTTCCTAGACATATTTGTTAAGAGACGTTTCACATTTATCAAACATTCAAATGAAAATTAAACAAAATATCGATATGGAAGTTTTTCTTTTCGCTTATTTACATCAACAACAACAAAATTTTACAGAAGTAGTTTGTTGTGCATCGTGAGGGTCGCATAAAATTAAATAAATCTGTGTAACCATAAAAGTACTATCGGATTACCTAGCAAATATAGATTTTCATGTAAAATTAAAAATAGAAAGATAAATGAAGTTTTTCTTTTCGCTTATTTACATCAACAACAATAAAATATACAGAAGTAGTTTGTTGTGCATCGTGAGGGTCGCATAAAATTAAATAAATCTGTGCAACCATAAAAGTACTATCGGATTACCTAGCAAATATAGATTTTCATGTAAAATTAAAAATAGAAAGATAAATGAAGTTTTTCTTTTCGCTTATTTACATCAACAACAATAAAATATACAGAAGTAGTTTGTTGTGCATCGTGAGGGTCGCATAAAATTAAATAAATCTGTGTAACCATAAAAGTACTATCGGATTACCTAGCAAATATAGATTTTCATGTAAAATTAAAAATAGAAAGATAAATGAAGTTTTTCTTTTCGCTTATTTACATCAACAACAATAAAATATACAGAAGTAGTTTGTTGTGCATCGTGAGGGTCGCATAAAATTAAATAAATCTGTGTAACCATAAAAGTACTATCGGATTACCTAGCAAATATAGATTTTCATGTAAAATTACGAATAGAAAGATAAATGAAGTTTTTCCGATTCATTGTTTGCATCTTGTATAATATTATTTAAAAAAAACAATACATACCTAACATAGCGATAAATGTTGTCAAACAGCAATAAGCTATATGGGATCTTACGTTTTAATACGCTCGGTGCGTATTCTTGATGCTATTTATCCATTGGTATGAGCAACTTCTTAGAATCTAAGCTAGGAGCCCGTATAGTTTCGACATGATCCTCTGTATGTCACAGCCATTTTACTCGCAGACTGTTAGTGTTGCTAAGATGCAATTTAGCCGGGTTATAAATCCTACAAAGTTATGAACTAAAATATTATAAAAAAGGTTGTTTAAACTTATGGTATGTTAATTTTACACATAAGTGGTGCCCCCTATGTATAAAATTGGGACGATTCCTTTTATTCGCCTACCCCATTATGCGAAGGTTTTTCAAAAACATGGGGGTATGTCATGAACACTTTTTCGGTACAGGAATCCGTTTGTCAAATATTAAGCTTTAAAATGGTCACTTTTGTTGGAGTTATGTGCCCCCCCCCCACCTATACCGGTATTTTTCAATCCCTAAAAAGTATTCAGATTAGCAGCATGTATGTATGTATAATGAAATTAAAAGACACAGCTAAGTAGGCTCTACTAGCTCTACTAGTTTACGAATAACAGTCGACCAAGTTTTGACATGTACATACAGGAGTGTGCAAAAACTCTATACAAATGACTTAAATCAATTGCAAAAATAACTTTGTATTGGAAAATGCATATTTATTGCGCGTGTGTAATATATACTAGGCAATATATTCATGCATAATATTTACATAGTGACAAATAAGATTAATATTTCCAAATTGCTCAATATAAATACTATATGCGCTAAAATGTGTTAAATGTATGTTTATTGCGCCTGTGTAATATATACTAGGCAATATATTCATGCATAATATTTACATAGTGACAAATAAGATTAATATTTCCAAATTGATCAATATAAATACTATATGCGCTAAAATGTGTTAAATGTATGTTTATTGCGCGTGTGTAATATATACTAGGCAATATATTCATGCATAATATTTACATAGTGACAAATAAGATTAATATTTCCAAATTGCTCAATATAAATACTATATGCGCTAAAATATGTTAAATGTATGTTTATTGCGCCTGTGTAATATATACTAGGCAATATATTCATGCATAATATTTACATAGTGACAAATAAGATTAATATTTCCAAATTGCTCAATATAAATACTATATGCGCTAAAATGTGTTAAATGTATGTTTATTGCGCCTGTGTAATATATACTAGGCAATATATTCATGCATAATATTTACATAGTGACAAATAAGATTAATATTTCCAAATTGCTCAATATAAATACTATATGCGCTAAAATGTGTTAAATGTATGTTTATTGCGCCTGTGTAATATATACTAGGCAATATATTCATGCATAATATTTACATAGTGACAAATAAGATTAATATTTCCAAATTGATCAATATAAATACTATATGCGCTAAAATGTGTTAAATGTATGTTTATTGCGCGTGTGTCATATATACTAGGCAATATATTCATGCATAATATTTACATAGTGACAAATAAGATTAATATTTCCAAATTGCTCAATATAAATACTATATGCGCTAAAATATGTTAAATGTATGTTTATTGCGCCTGTGTAATATATACTAGGCAATATATTCATGCATAATATTTACATAGTGACAAATAAGATTAATATTTCCAAATTGATCAATATAAATACTATATGTGCTAAAATGTGTTAAATGTATGTTTATTGCGCGTGTGTAATATATACTAGGCAATATATTCATGCATAATATTTACATAGTGACAAATAAGATTAATATTTCCAAATTGCTCAATATAAATACTATATGCGCTAAAATATGTTAAATGTATGTTTATTGCGCCTGTGTAATATATACTAGGCAATATATTCATGCATAATATTTACATAGTGACAAATAAGATTAATATTTCCAAATTGATCAATATAAATACTATATGCGCTAAAATGTGTTAAATGTATGTTTATTGCGCGTGTGTAATATATACTAGGCAATATATTCATGCATAATATTTACATAGTGACAAATAAGATTAATATTTCCAAATTGCTCAATATAAATACTATATGCGCTAAAATATGTTAAATGTATGTTTATTGCGCCTGTGTAATATATACTAGGCAATATATTCATGCATAATATTTACGTAGTGACAAATAAGATTAATATTTCCAAATTGCTCAATATAAATACTATATGCGCTAAAATGTGTTAAATGTATGTTTATTGCGCGTGTGTAATATATACTAGGCAATATATTCATGCATAATATTTACATAGTGACAAATAAGATTAATATTTCCAAATTGCTCAATATAAATACTATATGCGCTAAAATGTGTTAAATGTATGTTTATTGCGCCTGTGTAATATATACTAGGCAATATATTCATGCATAATATTTACATAGTGAGAAATAAGATTAATATCTCCAAATTGCTCAATGTAAATACTATATACGACAAAATGTTTATATGGGTGTAAAGTGTTTACGGAAGCCGCGTAGTGCGAAGTTACCAAGTTTTTATTTATCTGACAAATAGTTACAGATACACAAATGCCATATTTGCAAAAATCAAACGAAACTAAACAAACATTTTTAAATTTTAATTACTCATCACAACACTCGGCGGCACGCCAAACGGACGGAGAACGTCCGACATGTGCTGTCCGACGGCAGAAAATATCAAATGCAGCCTTTTGCCATCCGACGGCAGAATATGTATCTCGTTGCAAAAACATTGATTAATAGGAAGCGGGCGAGTAGGGCTGCGCCGTGCGCCACGCGCGACGCGGATCGACGCGCGCCGAACGCACACGGAAGCGCACGAACGGGGCGACGCGTTTGCCGCCGCACGCCGCATCGACCGGAACGCAACGGGCTGTGACGCGTTTACACGACGTGCCTTTGCCGTCTCATTTTATTACGTAGTATTTTATAAAAAAATATTTTGCAAATCAGGATGGATATTTGAGCTGAATAGCGAAAACAGATAATCTTCTCAGGAATAATTCTCTTTTTAAATATTTAACGTCAAAAGAAATTTTTCAATTTGGTCCGTAATTTGGCAATAATCGTTTTTGAATGGCCAAATGTAAGTTGTCTATTCGATAAACTTCCGTTAAGCTAAATCATCAAATATGGCTGTTTTATCTATTTCATAACTGGAGTTATCATAAATTACACTGGGTCTAATCTTTGCGCATGATTTTTAACAGCTATTTGTATTATCTCAAAATGAAATATGCATTGTTTAATGATAATTTTTTTTTCCTCTTTCTAATTTCTCATCTCATGCACAAGCAGTCGCCAGGTTCTCATTCATTAGGTTTGCTAAAGTATTTTATTAATAACAATGTATTTTATTACAACTTAAACGATTTGTATATATATTTGCATTTAATAATTAATATTAACCCACTCAAAGTAATATTTGATTTCTTATATTAATAACATATTGTACTGATGTTGTGTTTACTAAAAATACGTTTAAAACTTTATTTTAAAGAAAAATCCATCGAGTGACGTGCAAAGAAAATAAATGCATATCGAACCGATAGCTATCAATGGAACGAAATAAAGTTTAAAAAGGCTATTTGTAGTTTATCGAACTAATCAGTTGTATGAATCGATAACTATGAAAAGATTATTTAGTATTCTCAGGAAACGGCCATAAAGGGTTAAACATATAAATAACGTGAAGTGTTCAATTGTTTCAAACTTCATCTCTGGAAGGAAAGAAGAGGGTAAAAACTACCAAGAGGGAAAAGGTGAAATACGATAAGACCATTACTTCACGTTCACCTCTCTTCTTTGGCTTTATTTGAATAAAACTTTTTCCTCACTTTCACTTTTATCTCTTCTGTATATTAAGTTTACAGATTTTCGTTCCACGATTACGATCGCCAGCAAAATAACCACGCGTGCCACTTTGTTCACACAATACAGGTATTCTTACAAATATTTGACGTAAGAATATTTCTATTACATTAAATATACAAAATTTTAGATATAACTTGTTTTAAAATGTATTTGACTTGCCATATAAGCAAACGGAATCGTAAAGGTTAATTCTTTTAATCGCACATATTAATAATAATAATAGTGTCCTGTAGTTTTTTATTCCTACTATTTTTTGTATAAATCTCTGTCCGGTAACCCTTTTTTACCATTGTTTCTTTTTTGTCTTCACAATACAGTCATTTTTTGACAAATCTTAATATACTATAGCTTATGTATATACGAAACGCGCAGAAGAGTTAATTTTATCGTAATCAGATAACCATTTTATTTATCGTAAAACAAATTTCGTCATCTTAATAGTACCACATTTGTTTGAAAAAAATAGTACTGTGTGATTACACGATTTGATTACTGCCCTAAATTCTTAAGCTCAAGCCAGTTTTAGGGGAAAGAATTTATTTTTTAATTTTCGATTTTTTAATAAATGAATTAAGAACTACTTTTCAACCCAAAACTTTTCCAATTTTAATCTTCTCAACGACAAGGAGTGGAAAATCGTGATCAATATTTACGATACTCAGAAAATAAGCAACTCTCATCAAAACATGGGTCGTGTTAACATTAATACTACATATACATAGCTTACTTCATAACATATTTAAATTCAAAATCGCCGCATAAGAAATGTAAACGCACTTTAAAAAAGCCCCCGCACCCCGCCCACCACCTCAGGGGTACGTAGGCGCCACGTCCGCAGCGCTTACAGATCGCAGTGCGTTCCGCGCCGCCATGTCTAGCGCACGCCACAAGAACTACTGCAACTTCAGCCGCGCGCAGGACGAGCTCCTCATCAAGCTAGTGGCGCATCAGCCGGCGCTCTACGACCCCGCGCACGGTAGCTACAAGGACACTGCAGCTAGAGACCTCATATGGGCGGAGATAGCGGAGGCACTGGACGAGAAAGGTACACACGTTAAGAGTGAAATGCTGCCTAGCAGCACAATTTTTTAGTAGAACTATCGTACAATCTCTATCAATTCTGGGCTAAGCTTTTCCGAGCTTCCGTTTTTTAGTGTTCCGTAGCCAATTGGCAAAAACGGAACACTTATAATTTCGTATTGTCCTTCTGTCTGTCTGTCTGTCTGTTCATATGTCGCAGTCATTTTATTCGAAATCTATTGACATGAATGATATATTTCGTATTATCCGTCTGTCTGTTCGTACGTCACAGTCATTTTATTCTATATCTATTGGCACTACATAAATGAAGTCTGGATGATAGGTGTCTTCTATGAACCGCTGTACAATGTAATAGTGGAAATAAGAAAATAATGATATTAGTGGTAGCACTCCATATATGTATCTAAGGGATGAAAAAAAATCTAGTACACATAGGCGTATGGAGTTCTCACTACAGGTCTGAAGAATGATATAGAGTTTCCCAAGTAACTTGTTTATTTAAATCAATAGAGTTGGTGAGGTATGCGTGTCTAAAGTTTAAAAAGTGTGTGCCACCCTCCCCCTCTAATTTTTCACTTAACATGTGTAAACTCTGAAAAAAATTAAGGTAGTTGAACTTAAGATAAGCTTTCAATGAAAATTATATGTTGTGTAGTTTTAGATTTGAATAAGATACGTTGTGTAGTTTTTAAGATATTGGGTATTTTCGATATCAATAGCCGCAATAACTTTGCTTTTCACAGTGTCTGAGAAATACAAATTTATAAGTTTAATATTGTTTGGTGCTACGGAACCCTTCGTACGCGAGTCCGACTAGCACTTGGGCGGTTTTTTCTAATTAAGATAACAAATAATGAAAAGCATTCAGGTTATAATAGCCAAAATTCTTAATTTTAATCTATCATTTTTCATACTTTTCGTATTGGATGCTAGTTGTTATTTCTATTTTACAATATTATTTTTTTTTTAAATTTTCATCTAAACGAACATAGCTAAAAAGCAGAACTGCCCGTACAGCGATGTTGATACGGGTAGAGATATTTTTGCTTCAGTATAAAAATTAATATATCTACAGTTATACATAAACTATATACCGATGCTGGGTAATCTCTGCCAACGAGCTTGTACGGTGGCACCTAAATATTATTCAGGAAGACAAAATGTTTAAAACGTAATATATATAGCGTGTTAATATTATAATGCTATTATGCTATTAACCTTCATATTTTTCTACATAAACCGAGTTTTTCTGGCCAGCTCCGTTCAGACAAAAAAAATCAATTGTGGCTTCAATTCATAATGATAGTTTAATCTGAATCTAGGATGCTTTTGAAGAATTCATTCTCGCAGGAATCAGATGTTAAATAATCAGACTGAAGGGCATCAATTGGAGAGTGGAAAGTCGTTTTCAATTAAATTAAATAATATCTGATAGCTTCTCATTGTATTTAAGTGTAGCTACTTAACATTTTCTCGTCAACAAACTGATATTTGCATTCTTACTCTTTCTTATCTTTACGCTTATATTCCGTGTGTCGTCTAATATTTTATCCACCTTTTATGATATTATATTTACTCTTTACGTACTTATTTTAATCTGCACCGTCTTACGTTCGTTGTTTCATTAACGTTCACTTACGTGTACTCTGAATACATACGTACATTTTGTGCGGCCACTGCATTAACTTACTGTTTACTATTTAATGCGTAATACAAAATTATAATAATACTATATACCGGCTAAGTATATAATACTATACTACTATAAATTATACTACACCGGTCAAGTAATTTATTTACGTACATATATTCTATTTTACTACGAATCGACTACTATTAAAAAGATAAAAATATAATAAGAGATAAATACTAATTTAATCGATTTACAGAATCTGGAATTTAATTTCATCAATCTTCTTTTCCATGTATTTGAGTTTCATTTCAATGCAATGACAACAAAATTATCCTATATTTTTAATGATAGTTTTAAACATAAAATAATATAAGAACTTTACTTAAAGGGTGCGGGCATTTTATGCAATAACGATTTACTCTATTTTCAACCACAACACCTACAAACGACATTTCGTTAGCAATATCGAGACAATTGTCTACAAAAAGTTTCCTGGCGATTTTTAAACGCCGTTTGTACTGTTTGTTTTCCAATCAAACCGCCGTAGAAGTCTACGTTCGACATAATTACTAAAATAATACCCGGCAAGCAGTGCTACGGCAAACCGCCGAGGTCGCACTATGCACGTCAAGTTAGTTATACGTCAACGTATCAGTCAGCTGACGCTGACGTCATTGTGTCGCTTTTTTTTAAACGGACACGCGCAACGCGCACTACAAAGGTTCCGTGCATATTTAGATTCGTATAAACATTTAAGTGTATGTAGTAGTGCCATTAAACTGCTTAAAAATGTTAATTGTTCACAACGTAAATATATCGCTTACTATACCTTTCACAGGCATAAAGACATGATGTGGGCTTCATCGCTATAGATTTCCTCCAACATTAAAATCATCGCTATAGATTTCCTCCAACATTAAAATCATCGCTATAGATTTCCTCCAACATTTACGTAGACTTCAATTGTTTCATAATTACAGATTGAATAGTTTCGGAAATAAGAAGGACATATTTTCAGTACCTCACTAAAATATACTATCTAAAATTATGAAAAAAATAATTGAGACCCTTATAGATAGCCCTTTTAAACGATGATAGACTCTACATGGAATTTACATGGAATTTACAAAAAACATTATTTTACTTCAGAAAATTTCTATATGAATAATTTTGAATATCAATTATTGCAACATGTGCGTGTTATTTAACATGTCTTATTCTTATGTTAAATTTCGAATCGATTACTTAATTAAAATTATGTTAAATTTCGATTATATCAAGCGGTTCCTGACATACACGGCTGTTATAGACAGACAGACGAACACATGAGTGATCTTATAAAGGTTCCATTATTCCTTCTGAAGTACGGAACCATAAAGTATCTACCTAATGGCTTTATTGAAGACATCCAGTAACTGAATGGTGAATCAAACAATTGACTCTAGGGTTCTATAACACGCATTGCATAGAACAAATCCGGTAGTTGACTCATTCTAAATTTTGATATTTTTCGTACAATATTGTAAAATATAAGGTAATTAAAAACCAGTCTTGAAAAAAATTCAAAAATTGATTGAAAAATAAGCCAGTTATAGGCTTCTAAATTTGAAAATATGGATAGAGTTGGGTATATCCCTTTCTCTTTTCCTCTTGTAGAATATAATGTGTAATATTAAAAATTACCTCACAACACAGTATTGCCATCCTTGTCTAAAGGTTAAATTTAAACTTTTATAACTCGGTTAATTTTTAAGATTATTTAAAAAAAATTTCACTCTTCATCAGCTTGTATTTTGAAATTATGATTAATGAAATAAAAAAAATTTAGTCAAATACCCAATTGGATTCGATGAAATATTTTCAATTAAACGTACATTTTTTCAATGTAACATATTATTAAAATATTCGTTCTACAAAATTTTTTAATATGAACAAAACATTGAAAATTATTCCTAAGCAGCGTTTTAATTTTTGACTTATCCGTTTGCCAGGACAACGTTTTAACAACGTAATCGACTCTACATTATAAATTAGTAGCCTCAATTCCTTTAGTAAGCATTAAATTCGACTACGTAAAGCGAATGATTTGTGAAAGAACACAAATTCGCATAAGTCGGACGAACGTATGCAGTTCAGCCTTCGCGCTCGGGCGCGCACGCTTTAGCTACAGCGCCCGTGAAGTTGCTGCTTGGAATTGCCATTCCTTTCAGTCGCTTGTTATGTAATCCTCACAGTATATGCCTTGCTTATATATTTATGGATGACGATTAACAATAGTTACTTTACAGGGGAATGGTTTGTTGAAAGTTTAATACGCCGGTAGAGACTAGTACAACAAAAGAATAGTGACGTATTTTTGAGAAAAGCTAAAAAAATATGAAAAATCTTGTTAAGTACAATTACAACTCGCACGATGATTAACATCATTTACTTTACAAGGGTATGGTTTGTTGAAAGTTTAATACGTCGGTAGAGACTATTTCAATAAAAGAATAGTGACGTATTTTTGAGAAAATCTAAATAAATATGAAAAATCTTGTTAAGTACAATTATAACTCGCACGACGATTAACATTTGTTACTTTACAAGGAAATGGTTTGTTGAGAGTTTAATACGTCGGTAGAGACTATTTCAACAAAAGAATAGTGACTTATTTTTGAGAAAAGCTAAACATGAGAAATCTTGTTAAGTACCTACAATTATAACTCGCACGACGATTAACATTAGTTACTTTACAGAGGAATGGTTTGTTGAAAGTTTAATACGTCGGTAGAGACTAATTCAATAAAAGCATAGTGACGAATTTTTGAGAAAAGCTAAATATGAAAAATCTTATTAAGTACAATTATAACTCGCACGACGATTAACATTAGTTACTATACAAGGGAATGGTTTGTTGAGAGGTTAATACGTCGGTAGAGACTATTTCAACAAAAGAATAGTGATGTAATTTTGAGAAAAGCTAAACATGAAAAATCTTGTTAAGTACAATTATAACTCGCACGACGATTAACATTAGTTACTTTACAAGGGAATGGTTTGTTGAGAGTTAAATACGTCGGTAGAGACTATTTCAACAAAAGAATAGTGACTTATTTTTGAGAAAAGCTAAACATGAAAAATCTTGTTAAGTACAATTATAACTCGCACGACGATTAACATTAGTTACTTTACAGAGGAATGGTTTGTTGAAAGTTTAATACGTCGGTAGAGACTAATTCAATAAAATCATAGTGACGAATTTTTGAGAAAAGCTAAATATGAAAAATCTTGTTAAGTACAATTATAACTCGCACGACGATTAACATTAGTTACTTTACAAGGGAATGGTTTGTTGAGAGTTTAATACGTCGGTATAGACTATTTCAAGAAAAGAATAGTGACGTATTTTTGAGAAAAGCTAAATATGAAAAATCTCGTTAAGTACAAATATAACCTGCACTTAGAACTACTTACGTACATACTTAGGTGCATATAAACTATTAAACTATTTACAAATATTAATACTATTATTAATACTTTTAAAATAAAAAGTTATTTTTGCATATGATTATTTGTATGGAATTTCTATGACTTTTTACAGAGTCAACTAAATGTCATAAGTTGATGGGCATAGTTGGTCATTATTCTTAAACTTGTGCTGTGACAATTTTCGGTACTACTATTGTGAATACTTTTCAGATATTCAAAAACAGCGGTTTAGGTTTATATTCATATTTACTTAAGTGTGACAATTTTTCTTTTAATTTCTTTATACCTACGTAATATTATTGTGAATACTTTCAGATATTCAAAAATAGCGGTTTGTTTTATATTCATGTTTACTTAGCTGTGACAATTTTCCTTTTAATTTCTTTATACATACGTAATACTATTGTGAATACTTTTCAGATATTCAAAAATAGCGGTTTAGGTTTATATTCATATTTACTTAAGTGTGACAATTTTTCTTATAATTTCTTTATACCTACGGAATATTATTGTGAATACTTTCAGATATTCAAAAATAGCGGTTTGTTTTATATTCATATTTACTTAGCTGTGACAATTTTCCTTTTAATTTCTTTATACATACGTAATAATATTGTGAATACTTTTCAGATATTCAAAAATTGCGGTTTAGTTTTATGATCATATTTATTTGAAAGTGACAATTTTCCTTTTAATTTATTTATACATATACCATACTATTGTGAATACTTTTCAGATATTCAAAAGTAGCGGTTTAGTTTTATATTCATATTTACTTGGATGTGACAATCTTCCTTTTAATTTCTTTATACATACGTAATAATATTGTGAATACTTTTCAGATATTCAAAAATTGCGGTTTAGTTTTATGATCATATTTATTTGAAAGTGACAATTTTCCTTTTAATTTATTTATACATATACCATACTATTGTGAATACTTTTCAGATATTCAAAAGTAGCGGTTTAGTTTTATATTCATATTTACTTGGATGTGACAATCTTCCTTTTAATTTCTTTATACATACGTAATAATATTGTGAATACTTTTCAGATATTCAAAAATTGCGGTTTAGTTTTATGATCATATTTATTTGAAAGTGACAATTTTCCTTTTAATTTATTTATACATATACCATACTATTGTGAATACTTTTCAGATATTCAAAAGTAGCGGTTTAGTTTTATATTCATATTTACTTGGATGTGACAATCTTCCTTTTAATTTCTTTATACATACGTAATAATATTGTGAATACTTTTCAGATATTCAAAAATTGCGGTTTAGTTTTATGATCATATTTATTTGAAAGTGACAATTTTCCTTTTAATTTATTTATACATATACCATACTATTGTGAATACTTTTCAGATATTCAAAAGTAGCGGTTTAGTTTTATATTCATATTTACTTAGCTGTGACAATCTTCCTTTTAATTTCTTTATACATACGCAATACTATTGTGAATACTTTTCAGATATTCAAAAATAGTGGTTTAGCTTTATATTCATATTTACTTAGCTGCGACAATTTTCCTTTTATTTTCTTTATACATACGTAATAATATTATGAATGCTTTTCAGATATTCAAAAATAGTGGTTTAGCTTTATATTCATATTTACTTAGCTGCGACAATTTTCCTCTTATTTTCTTTATACATAAGTAATACTATTGTGAATACTTTTCAGATATTCAATAATAGCGATTTAGGTTTAGGTTTTACGTAACTCTAATAAAAACGATCATTATAATATTTTGTAAACCTATTCATGACTTTGCAATATAAATATGCCTAAAAATGTCAAATTTCAGCTTTATAATATTAATAGTCTGTGAATAAAATGGCTGTGACATACAGACGGACATAGGGAAACTATAAAGGCATATAAGGTATATACTAGTTTGTCTATGGAATCTTAAGAATTTGACAATTGATTTTAAGTATATTTTCCAATAATCGAGTATGTCTTAAATCAAATTTTCGCATTAATTTAAAGTTTCAAGAGAAATAAATTATCGATTGTGGTCACCTATTATTACGTGCTATCTTCGTAATAATGTCTCCGCTTAGTGAAAATTTCTTGCAAGTGGTGTATTTGTTCTTTGGCATTATATTGTACATAAAATTGTGAAAATCTTATATAAAAATTATTTTTATATTGATCGTAATCTATAGCAAGGGGCAGAGGTATAACGAAAGAAAATATAAAAATACAAATTCATGTACATTAATTCAATAAATAAACGATTAAAACTAAACGTACTCTATTAATTTACTCTTGGATAAGTGTCGTGATGCCTAAATAAGACAGTATCACTAAGCATCAGTTTTTATTTTATTTCTGTCTTCTTGTTTTATGGTTCCGTACCTCGAAAGAAAAAAACGGAACTTATATAAGATCACTCACGTGTCCGTGTGTTTGTTTGTCACAGTCGTTTTTCTCATAAGCCGCTTGACGAAGAAACTTGGAGTTTTGCAAAGTAACAAAACATGGCGAGCCGAACATATCTCAATAGCTAACACCGAAACACATTTAGATAGAAATTTTAAGGCGAAACAAATTAAGGTTTTTTTAAATTCCATATACATTATCAGAAATCGTTTGAAGAAGCTAATACCTAACACCTTTAGATTTACTACCTAACACCTTAGCAGTAATTCTTCAGACATATTGAAAAACATGCAAAAAAATATGTTCCCTCCTTATTTCCAAAACAACTCAACCTAAATTTATGAAAGAATAACATTTTAAAAAGCCTACGCAAAAGGATAGTTATAGCAATTATCCTAGTTATTTTACTTTTTTTTTAAACGTACACCACTTGTGAAAGATTTAGTCATTTTCACGATGAAAATATATAATTTAGATCGTGAAAAATTAATATTTGTAAATAGTTTTAATTGAAATACTACGTACCCTTAAATGTTTATAAGTTACCTGTTATAATGTATGCGGAACCCTCATAGTGCAAATTTGCACATGACAGGTTTTTTTACTTACTTTCATTCTACCTATGGTCTTAAAAGTGGGCGTAAATTAATATATCCTACCCTTAGATGAAGATTGCAAGACACGCTGGCGCAGCATCCGCGATCTGTACAACAAGAAGCGGCGCGGTGGACAGCTCACGCCAGAATTCATCGCCAGCTCCAAGTGCAAATGGGACTACGTCGAACATCTCTCTTTCCTTGACAACGTCGGATCTTATAAACGGTGAGCAGCTTGTGTACTAACCCATGTGGAGTCGACATTAATTTCTTAGTAACGTCATCGATAAGTGCCTCGTCGACAATGGTTACGAAGCAGAACACCGATGAAATAAGGCTAATGTATTTTAATTTTTTCATGCCCTCAGCCGTTGCCAAAACATCAGTAACAAGACAACTTTGTAGCATTTTTGTGCGTATTAATAATAATTGCGTATTAATATCGACAATATTTGCGGTTAGATTGGGCTGAAAAGTAACCAAATTAGAAAAAACCTGTCAAACACTATTGAAATTCGCACCACGTTGGTTCACATAATATTCCTATTAAATTATTTAGAAAATTTTAAATTTTTAGAAGGAAAATATATTTTCTCATAGTGCGAGTTCTATTTGCGTTTGACAGGTTTCTTTAAATATGCATCATGTTTTTACACCTGTAAACTTAGAATATAGAGTAATTCATAAGGTGCATTCGCACAAATCTCTTCGCGGTCGCGGTGAAGCCAAAAATCGGTGGAGGTAGCACCGCGCTCCGCCTACTAGCGCCCCACCCTACGCGCACGGTGTTACCAGCACAATAAATTTACCCAGAAACTTCAGGATATCGACGCATATAAATATATTTCCTTGCGGCAGTACGATTCCCATTTGCATCAGTTTATATGAAGTATTATTAAGGCCTGGCGGCCTGTTAAATTCTAAAATGTTTATTCTGATCACAACCAAGGGCCAAAGTATTTAGATTAAAATTATTTAAAAACTTTGTCACATTTTACCATTTTATTCATCACTTAACACTTTTAATTAAAAAAAAAACAATTATCTTAGTGTCTTAAAGTAAAGAGATGTGAAAAAGCCCATAATAAATGTTTGTAAATATTCGATCTCATACTAAAGAAATTCAAAATAGGACGAAACAATTATTTATATTAATTAGCATTCAATGTCGTGATAAAATTTCTTCATACTTTAAACAATATCGGTTCGCATTTTTAAAGAAATTAAAGAGGACGGCGGAAATGAATGAATGTAACATATGTTTCTTGTCGTAATCCTACATTTAGTGATTATATACGCAATTCGTAAAATATTCTAAAATTGAATATGATAACGGAAATTCAAACGATACATCAAGTTCTCCAACGACGGTGGAATGGCACAAGCTGGCATTTTAAGCTATATTGTCATGTATCCTTTCAGAGCTGTGTCTTAAATTGCAATGACAGCCGCGTTTTGATACTACACATTTTATGCGTAGGTTTTTGGACACACTATCGTGCATGTTCTCGCCTTCTGGAGTACTCATTATTCTAACTAAGCCTGTAAAGATGCAGCAGGGAATATATTTACGTTGTGAAGAATTAATATTTGTAAATAGTTAGGCATACTACGTACACTTAAATGTTCACTAGTGTCTAAATTTATACGAAATTCTCACAGTACAAGTTCTACTCATATGTGATAATTTCCTCGGTTTTTCATTTAATAATTGAGAAATTAATGTTAAGGAAAATTTTCTTTACACACAGTCAACACGAATGAAAAATAAAGTCATTATTAGATAAGCCATGGTCGCTAATGGCTACACCACAATTATTATCCCATTACTGAATTTGAGTAATAGCTATAATGCGCATTCAATACCATCTTATGATTTCACGCAAGCGCGTTGCACGACATTGGGATTCGTTTCAGAAATTTCTCTTGCAGTAAATCTCCTGCGCAATTTTTTGATACATTTCGTTTTTTTTAAATATTTTTTATTAATGCTCCAGTATTAAAGTTATGCCAGTTACCAGTATCCTTTGGTACGGTGGCTATTTTGGCTTTTTCGTAGATTTTCTTTTTCTTGGGTCCGTCTGTTCTCACATAAATGTATTTCAGTTGAGATTTTATAACTAGATCTCTAGATCATCAAAAACGTAGCATTTGTCGACTGTAATAATAAAAAACAAACTCTTTCTTTTTAAATTTGTTTGTAAATTTTGTATAAGACAGAAAGGATGTAAAAGATAATTTAAATTGGCAACATTTCCAATTTGTAAAATCTATGCTTTAAAAAACATAAAAGTTAACACTCGTGCGCACGTATACAAATAAGCTTAACTTACGATTTTTCATAATTTTTAATTACAGAATAAATTCCAAGCTGAAAATTGAGGAAAAGTCCGATCCGGATGAAAATATTGAAGGAAAACAAGTTCAAGAAACTTGGTTCGAAATTGACGACATTGAAGACGTTCAACCGTCCGCATTTAAACAAAACTATAACGTAAGATCACATCAGATGAACCTAAACTATAAGGAGGAAAACGACCAAAGCGGTGAAAACGGCGATTGTTACAGATTGATGAGGGAAGTGCTAATGAATAGGGCCAAAGAAGATAATCCTATCCAACTGTTCTTCGACAGCATGGCGCAGTCGGTCCAACGTTTACCGCCCCATCTCCAAGCGGAAGCAAAAATGAATGTTTGCCAAATAATAACAGATTTAGAGCGACGTGCTCTGGAAGAATTGAACGAGATCTCCACTTCTAACGGCGACGGGAGAAGGCGGAAAAGAAAAGACAAAAGTGCGAGTTAATGTATACGTATTTTAGAGAATTAACGAAATTTTACGATAGATATTTTTTGTGTAGATCCGATCTCACATAGTTTAACTTTATTTATACACTAACCGTGTATCTCGGTTTCACCCGCCTAAAATAACTTAGCAATGCAGCTTCTTTCAAAGCCTCAGCTGCGTTCGCGAAACCAGATCGATCTTCGAAAGGGTATATCGGAGCGAATATCCGGATAATCGATCAATAAATAAGCCAGTTTCTCTCCACATTGTACAGCTTGAGCAATATTAACCGACTTTTATTATGTCGTTTTTTTATCACTGCTCCCTCTCTACGAACCCGTAATATAATAATATAACCATAATCTTTCTCAAACTCTAGCATTCTTAATACAAAAATAATAATGAAATCAAACGTGTGATTTTTGATATTAGCGCGAAGAAACTTTATGTATGTGTTAGTATAGATATGGAGCTATGATGAATGTATTTATGTATGTATTTATATGTATGTATGTATTTATATATATATATAAATATATATATATATATATATATATATATATATATATATATATATATATATATATGATATGTTTACACAAAAATAATTGTATTTGAACTTTAAGATTTTAAGCTCGTTATTTTTTTAAATTACTCATCATATTTGTATATTATTAATATTTTACCATTTTACCATAAAGTCTTAGCATATATAGACAATATTCATATGAAATACAACACGTAATACCAAAAACATTTATTTTTAGGAATATGTGTTTTATTTATAACCTTGAACGTTCATAAACATTTACATAGATATGATGAATTTATTGCTCGCAGAGAAAAATTATTTATTAATTTACGTTTTTTCATTTACACAATTGATACCTATCGTGGGCTTATTGCTACGAAAGCAATCTCCTACAACCAACCAGAACACTAGTCCAACAACGCTTGATGAGCGGCCGGGATTCGATCCGATCGATCACAATGCGCCGAACCGTCAAAGGCCGTACGTCTTGCGATCAACCCAACACACCACGATGACGACAAAAATATTATAGTTAACTAAAATATAAGTTATCGAAATATATAGCACACGGCAATCGAATGTGTAAATAGGGGAACGAGGATCAGATGATGATCTCAGAACGTAAAAGACCACGAGTACTAAAGTAATATAGAACAAAACTTGAGATAATTATTTTATATCCGACTCAATGTCTGATTGCAACTGACAATGTCCGATAACAAGTGTCTAAACTCACAACAGATAGTAATACAATTAGTGGCATTCTGGGTACATATCTTCATCAACCTCTACAATGACATATTCTTCATTACCATCAAATTCACCTCGATAACTAACCGGCAACAGCGCTGTGCGCAAACTCGCCACGTAAGGACGAAAGTTCACTGCACAGCGCCAGTGCTGTACTTGCGCCTTACAGTACACACTGGTAATTATTTTCATCCGTCATCAGCCGTTAAGAATCAAGGCAGAATCGCATCGTGCAACATCCGAATTGGAGGTCGTCTCGAGGTCTGTCGGTGGTAGGGTTACCATATATGTATACATTGACGAATGACGAGGAAAAGATTCGTCCAGATTTAGCGGTGTACCATATACGTAATATCGATCGATCGACTTTACTTTGATGTGCAGCAAATAAAATATAAAACAATAGAAGAATTAGTTTCGCATAAATGCACTAAAGCGGGGCGCTCACGAGGTAAAGGCGCGCAATTGTGCAACAATGCAGTTCGTCATCTCTGTTTATTCTATCGCGATTAGCGTGTCAACTTAAGCAGATTAAGTAAAAACTCAAAAAATCTTCATCAAATGTTAAGTACCTAAAGATAAGTCCTGAAAGTACCGCCAACTAGTACATCGGTGTGTCCACTTCCTTTTGATTCGCGCGCTATTTTCTCAATATACTCAACTAGGTCATAGCCTAATCTGATTGATATATGATATATGGACTATAAATTATATATCATAACAATCGGGTACTCAAGTCTATTATTGAACTTAAATCGTTATCATTTATTGCTTGAAATCCACCCGGTAGGTGGTCAGAAAAAGGTTCTGTTAAGCAATTCTATCGATGATACTAATACGAACAATGTATTGATAATACTTTCTCCCGAGTTGATACTGGCGCTTTCGAAGGCTTCCATTATTTAGTCCAGTGATTAAATATCACATAGATTGTTGGGGAAGTTGCCGCCAATCGAAGACGTAAAATAGTTTTCAGAATGAACGTATATTACGAACTTGCGTTCAAAGAACATAAGAGCTTTGGTCCCAAAGCGGGTACAAACAAAATAGTAAACAATCATAAAATATGATGCCCGAAACTCAGAATCTCGGCAATATTTTTCATCAATTATAATTTCATCAGAATTATACATAAACTATCAAATCCGGTCAAAAATTAACCTTAAAGCTTAAGTGTCAATAAACTGTTACCTATAACCGATTACTCGGGCATAACTAAAAGGATAAGTAAATATAGGAGAGAAAATCACTCAAACTTATCTTAAATTTGCATACGTATTAATTAATAAAAATATTAGACTAGCCGGGAATCGATCCCGGATAGGGCGTTTTCACAATATTCGCCATGACTATTGTAACGCGTCAGTAATATCAGCCTCGATTCTAACATTTCACGTGAGTCATTTAATTTCGAGGAAGTTTTACACGAAAATGAAAGTTTTGAAAAAACATTTTTTAATAAATATATCATATTTGATACCACATTTATTCTTGCCCATCATGAGGCCTTATTATGAGCTGTTCTCAGATAAATAAGGGCTTGTTTTTACATAACTGGTCTGTATTATTTAACTAACTGCCGTGTATTCGTGTAGCAATTGCCAACCCTGTGGTCGGGGCCGCCCGTGCAGTGGCGGCGGTGGGCGCGCTTATTACATATGCTACGCGCGACCGCTGGTTGGGAAGACACAGAGGCCGCTCGAAGATATGTCGCCATGACACACATCGCGTTTAATGATATGGTGGTCTTACCCGAACAACGCCCAATCTTTAAGCGTAATGAAAGATGTTCCCATTCAAAGAAAGCCAGTAGCCAGCGTAGCTTCATTAATTTTATTTTAAAAGTATTTATCTCTAATTATTACATTTATATTATTGTAATTTATTCGCAATTTCCGCTCAAATAAGTCATCTTGTTTTAGAAAAAAAAATCATAAATATTTTCCAAGCAATAAATGTATTATCGTTTATACAAATTCTAAACAAATAAGAGACGCGAAAAAAACGTGCGTACATTTTTCTATTGTCACAATAATAATCATAATCTGCCGAGCAGAGCGGATTCCTACCAAAAAGTGGCCAGTGATCATTACGTTAACGCATATCCTTACGATCACAATAGTTCACCTTCACCGCATGGACATAACACTTTATGAATTTAAATATTATCAAATTATTTATTAGCTAAACCTTCGGCAAGCGCAATTACAATTTATTCAAACGCAATTAGACGTTCAATAAGAATTTTTGACATACTATTATGAGCATTCCATTATAATTATAGATATATCTATCAGTTTATGCATAGTAAATAAATTGGAATTCATAACTTAAACCGACCCATGAATAAACAGCACTATCAAAAGATGAATATCTAAACGCAATATTATTTTGATGAACATTATCTCTTTCAGCAACTAAGCATAATGCGTAACGATCTGTTTGCCCATATCCACTGTACACACCGTTCCTCGACTAGTTAACAAGCAGCATACTAAGGGTTAACTGTTTTAGTTTCGTTACATTCTTACGTAACAAGACGGAGAGAGTAAATTAACCAAGAACGATTACCACAAAATTATTCAAAATTACCATACACAAACTTATTAACGAGCGAAACGAGAGTTCATTAAAGGTATTTGATGGAAAAATAAATTTTCACGTAACGGAATTTGTTACTACTATTATTATTTGTTATTTCATATTATTATTATCTATTTGTTACACTAGAACAAACATTAAACTGTCATTTTTATCTCAAACTGGAAAAAAATCACAACCAATTATGTTATTGCTTTATTACTCATCGGACGTCATCGTCGGACCCGCAAGAGGCTGGTCCATTTGAATTTAAAATTTGACAGAACTATGCGAGTGGCCAATTCGAGACTAAATCGATAACCGGATGCTCGATGCTGGCCGAATTTGCAGGAAGATATACATACGGATACAATGCGGATACGGAACGTTTGTGTGAAGAGCGTCTCGCCAAACTGGTTTTACAGAGTGTGCGCTACAATTATATAAATGTATTGCTCTTATGGATAGCAATAAACAACAACGAAATAAATAAATGAAAAATACAATGTGAATGCGTATTCTGAGCATTTTTTGATCGTATATTAAAAGTAATATATATGTGTCTAACTATAAACGAGATGTTGAATATATTTTTTATTGAAATATAACATATGTGCATAGTTTCTTAATTAATTCAGAATAAAAAATTTCCACATTCTCTGAGATACTGAGCATGAAGAGTGAGCCAAATAATATTCTATTTACCCGATTGTACAAAGCACAAAAAGGGCAATGCTTTCCAAGCGTGTGTAAGAGCATGTATGTGGGTCTAGATGTGTATTTGATTCAGTAACCTAAAGACGGATTTCCATCTATGATACGTCGTTGAAATCATCTTAGCATTACATGACATGACCTTATTTGGACCATAATGTGGCGAATATTGCGAAATCGCATTGCGACCGGCCACAGGGCGGAATAAATGGAGTTATATACTACGTATTGAAGTTATATACTCTACAATGGAGTTATATACTACATAACGGGGTTATGTACTACATAATATATATGACATAATTTATATCCGCAAATAAACTCGCAGAATTATTTGAAAAAGGAACCTAACTAATAACTTCAAGTAAGTTTTTTTATATGTTTAGCTTCTTGGCAAAAATATCAAAACGGAATACTAATGTGTTCCTTTCGGAGTCCG
Organism: Druceiella hillmani; assembly: GCA_039881145.1. NCBI lineage: Eukaryota > Metazoa > Arthropoda > Insecta > Lepidoptera > Hepialidae > Druceiella > Druceiella hillmani. The sequence continues at coordinate 24,104,243 of JAYKKI010000003.1, read as the reverse complement.
TCCTTCTGTCTGTCATAGGCAATTTTCTCAGGAAGTATTCCATATCAAAAATTTCAAATTTACTATAGAGATAGAATATGGTAGCCCAATTATAAAAGTTAAGTATAAAAGTTCAATTTTGATTATGGAGGTTATTTTCTGGGAGTAAAGTGATAAATAAAAAAATTCCAAGGGGATCGTGGGGGGTGTCAAATAAAAGTTAATTAAAGTACGAATTCAACAATACGTATGTTTATTATGAATTTGGTCAAACATTTCTTAGGAAAAATGCTTAAGTGTCCTATGTCCTTATCACCCAAAAAATTCGCTCAGAAAAACAGAAAAGCAATGAAAATTGAGGATTAGTTATTAATTTAACCAAAAATATCGGAATTCAAAATTTATAGTGCGATTCATTGCTAGAAACTAAATAATTCTTTATTTCCTTGAGTTTAACCATCGGTGTTAGAGAAAAAAAATTTCGACACAAAACATATTTTTCACGATATAAGAAATAAATTTTAATTTTATTCTTACATTATTTTGTTATTACACGTTTTTCTAAATGTTTAATATGGCTCAGCCGCGCTACACGTTAACCGCCGCCGTCAGCACCAATGCCGTATCACGCATACGCAATATGTTTCGGCATTGGTACCGAGTTTAGACGGCGGTTAGCGTGCAAAGTCGAGAGCATCGCTGCACATAGTGGGAATACATTACTATTAATAATTTAAATGAAGGTTTGATGGCACTGGACACTAATTTTTCAATTATATCTGACACCTGACCAATTTCTTAAATGTATCTTTTTAAAAAAAAAATATACTAATTCAACTGTCAACAAGTCAACTGTCACTAACTTATTTAATTTAATGCTTTCAATTGGATGGTTCGCAAATGAAATAGTTCAAATGTGGAAAGCGCTAATTGACTTAAGCGCCAATCATGGGTAAATTAAATTAAGAAAGTCGCTCCATACGAACAAATAATATGCAGCTAATCTAACAAAATTATATTTACTAGCGGTCGCCCGGTGGTCGAAATTCGAATTCGAAATTTGTAAGTTTGAACACTATTGCGATTCTTTTGTCAAAGAGTATACCTCTATAATTATTGCACAATTTTTTTTTTAATTTTGTTCTATTACGTCAGCTGAGAGCGCGTACAAATATGTCATTAGCGTGTGTTCTTTGGCGTACTTCCCTATAATACCTGTGAAATTTAATTTTTGTTAGTTTGTAACAGTATAGTAAAACATAATTATAGCTTGTATTTATATTTACTATTGGAAAAAGAACATTTGAAATCACACAAAATTCAGCTCGAAACTCATTCATTCAATCTGGCATTTTAAGTCTGGCGAAAATCTCTGCTCTATATGTCTGTTTGACCACAGACAATAGTCTGTGTTTGACATTGACAATATGAACAAAAACAATCAAACTTTTAATGTATTTGTAATATATAATTTAATGTATTTTTAACACATATTATATATAAAAGCTTTCTACACTCCTTCTCCGTATAAAGTTTAACTGTGCCAAATCTCATACTCCTCCGTGCGCGCAATATGCTTAAAAAGGTGTACAAAGTTTTCTCCTGACATATTAATATGTAAATTTGATATTATAAAATAAGTCGGATACTTGTTAAAGAAAACCGCTAGGAACGACCGGCAGCAAAATATTAGGAGACAATGTAAGAGTTTGTAGTGACTCGTTTTAAGAAACCTGTTATCAAGACGTTTCGCCGGTGATCACTGAAGGAGCGAAAATTTCAATACTTAAATATGAAAATAATAAAAATAATTAATATCAATATTACTATTAAATTAATTAATTAATATTACTATTTAAAACGATTACGCTGCATTTCAAACAAACTACGGGAACTTTTTGAACTTATATATATATATATATATATATATATATATATATATATATGAATTTATATATATATATATATATATATATATATATGTATATATATTTCATGCACTGGCTATGAGAGGAAGAGAGAAAGAAAATGTGTGCTCGCACCTCTGTCTCTTGTCCCTACAGTAATATACAAAACGTAACTCTCTCTCTTTCTGTCTTCACTAACTTATATCTCCCTCTCAACTTCCGTTCGCCTCGCCCGATCACAATTTTCGTAACACTCTCGTCACGCATTCACCAGCTTACTCCCCAAGTCAAGCGTGCGTAAAGAAGTTTTTCTTCAATAACGTTTTCACGGTAGCAAAATGTAAAATTAATTGTTAAGTTAAAACCTTTGAAAATTTTTTATTTATATTATTTTTTAAGAAAAATTTTAAATTTTTTTATTCCTAGTTAATTATTGAAAGCACATAATTTATAAAAAAAAATCGCCCAAGTGCGAGTCGGCCTCACGCATGAATGGATTCCTAGCACCAAACAATATTATACTTATAAGTTTGTATATCTTAAATATACTGTGAAAAAAGCCTTTGCTGCAGTCGATACCGAAAATATCCCATATCTTAAAAATAAACAATATATCTTATTCAAACCAATTTTCGTTCAAAGTTTATTTTAAGTTCTACTACCATAATGATTTTCAGAATTTTACACACGTTAGTTGAAAAGTTGGGGGGAGTGTGCATATTTTTTAAGTCTTTAGAAGCGCATAATTCACCAACTATCAACTTAAATAAAGAAGTTAGTTTAGAAAGTCTACAGCATTTTTAAAACCTATCTAACGATATCCACCACATGCCTATGTGCACTGGATTTGTTTTCATCCCTCAGTTACATGTATCATTATTTCATTACATATAAAACAAACAGTTCATAGAAGCCACTTACCATCCAAATTTTATCTATATAGTGCCAAAAGTTTCCGAGTAGAATGGTTATGACATACGGTCAGACAGACGGATGGACAGAACAAAATTATAAGTGTTCCGTTTTTGCCATTTCGCTACGGAACAACAGCTGAAGTGGGTGCATTCACAAAGACCGCAGAAAAGGTTAGCTATTGGTTGTGTACATTACTGCAATATATCGCGGTGTTATGAAAAGAAATAACGATCTGGAGCAGGGCATGCGACGATAACGACTACATTTTTTAATAATAATACAGATAATTTATTGAACTAATTTAAAATACATTTCTGAAGCAACAAAACAATTACAAAGATTATATTAAATTCACAACGTGAACTGTCCAAACTGAATATCCTCATAGCCATCCAGGACAACAATCTAGTACTGAATTCACGTAACTTTATTTATCTGTTTGACCAATTTTGTTCTGTTATTCAATTCTTTCACTAATTTTCATCGATATAATATGGAAAGTGACCTCGTTCGAAGTTAGTCACAAATTGCATACGATAGTTTTTAATTACAGAATTATCCGAACTTCGTATAATAACGACTACGCTTTTTAATAATAATTTTTAAAATAATTTACTGAACTGAGTTAAAACACTATTCTAAAACAATAAAATACAATATTTGTTTACTGCTGATCGCGTGTAACTTTATCCGTTTGGCGACGTTTTATCCGTTATTAAATTCTGTCAGGATATTTCGTATACGTAATATCTAAATTTATATAACTAAAATTTGACATTTATTATAAGCAGATAAAAGTTATAAATAAATGATAATAACTACGAGATTATTGTTATAAAATGGAAGCTTCAAAAACCGGAAATTACACAAAATAATTTTTTTTTATTAAAATCTCCCCAGAATCTTCACCTGCATAATGTGGCCTAAGTTATGGATCTATAAGCATACGATTAATGACATTTATTAGATAGAGTTTCTATTTGAAAATACCTCTGGTGCCCACCAGAGATATCCTTCTTTCAATCACGTTTCAGGAGTAAACAAACCAGTGTGTTGATAGAAGCATCAACAGATACATAATTAATATATTTATGATTGTAAATTGAAACTGAATCATAAGACTTCAATTTGGCTCAAAACGTAAACACAAACATCATTCCTGTCATCCTTTTAGCATTTACTTAGTACTTAGTTTTTTAAAAATCGAAAAGCACGTATGTATAGGTATGTCCATAAGGTAGGATTCCATACAATGTTCTAATCAAATACCAATTTCAAGAATTTCTTCACGTTTTTCAAGTAAGCGGTGGAAAAATTAAGGGGGAAGGGGTCACATTAGAGGTAACTTTAATGTTTAATATTTCGCAAACAAGAGTTAACAAATGAAAAATTGTACGTGAATATCTTTTTAATGATACTCACTCTATGGAGTAGGCGAAAAAATATTTTGTTCTCGGTTAACACGGAGAAGTACATTAAGATTTTAATTTAATTCTTTGATACCTATTAATATAGACCATCTCAAGGATCTAATAGCAAAATTTCATTCATGATGGAAAGAACATAATGAAATTGTAAGGTATCCTTGTTTTGTTAAAAAATATGGCTAAGTCTAAAAACTATGGCAACATTACCATTTTGTATACACAGGCAACAATTTTGTATACATATCTGTCATATGCATACTAGCCACGCATCGCAAGCTGTTTGTAATTGTTTGATATTAAAAAACAATTACATTCATGATAATTAGTCAGTAAAACATAGTGCATAAGCTCTGTTTTAACTAATTTTAAATAATTGAGATAACTTTCGACCGGGTGTATTTTAAGAACTTTTATTGGCACACGTGCAATAAACAAGTTTGACCTTAGTACTTAACAAAATATGGTGGTTTGTTAAAATTTCGTCATTTTCACAGAATTCTGTGAACATTAGTGTCACAGAAATAATTTATGTTTACTGAAATTATTGTGATTTTTGTAATAACTTGGTAATCTTAAAGTTATGATACCAAAGGGAAAGATAGACAGCATAATGACACGATTCCATAATTTAGATGGATTACAAAGGAATTTCCAACTTCTATTGAAGACAAGGAAAATATTTGTAAAAAAAACAATTAAAGGGCGTGTTTTTGCTCCAAGAAAAAGTTAATTGAAATATGCTCCCTAAGTTACCCGACTTTATGAAACTTTTAAATAACATTTACCATCAATACATGTTCTTAACTCGTAAAAACACGAATTGATCATGGCAACTTTGTTGCATATCGATTTTTGCAGAAAAATTTATAGATATGCTTCTGAAGTACAAGTCACCCATTTTGAGCTCCGAAACTACAAATATAACATCCATTAGTGTTTTACAATTATGGTGATTTTGATACTTCAATAATACCATTTTGCACAGTATCTGCAAATTTAAGGCACGATCTAGTAGTACATTTTTCTTATTGCCTAATCTTATCTCAGAACAGCTAGACGTCCTAAATGTTTTCCAGCATTTTAACAAATCTGGTCACGGCAAAGGTGGACCCGATGGAGGAGCCAATTTAAAAAAATCGCGGATCAAATGGTGGCAATAGGTTACGACGTGGCTAATTATCAACAGTTGAACAAGTGTTTAATCTGTAATTGTAGAGAAACAAGCATTACCATATTTAGAGATACGCTCAGTATACATCAAATATGTAGTGAAGAGAAATACATGGAGTGAAGAGAAATTTAGTTGCGTTGATAGGAATCCCGTTTAAATTTGACCTAACTACGAAATCGGAGCGATTAACGTTGAGCTTCCCTTTGATGAAGATAATGCGAATCGGCCCCAGTCACCACAGCGCAAATGCTTAAAACAGGCCCATGTGAAGAATCTACGCCGTGTTAAGTATTTCTGCTGTTCATCCTCTAACCAAAACCAAAGAACAAACGCTTAATTCTGCAATCAAATTCATCCGGTGATAAAAATATGATGTAAGATTTATTTAATTTTGAAGAGATTACAAATATTCGATTTAATTACACTATAACTTAACTTCTATGAGACCTAAAATAAAACTAATTATATTAATAAAGCCAAATCAATTCAGATCAAAATTCCTATTGTACAACTAGATTTATTATATTTATTTTATCAAAGAATTTTAAATAAAAGAAATGGTCATTTCTGTGATAGCTGTGTTAAATGATCTATGTTTTTTTTAGTATAACTAGTGTGCCTACGTGGTACATATAAAACAAAAAAAAATCTATATAAAACTGAAAGGGTTCATCCCATATTAATAAGGAAGGAAACAAATTAAAAATTTATCTCAACAAAGACGAAAATTAAAATGTAATAATTATATAAGTGATCGCATTTTTATTTTTATTTTGCATTTATAACTGGACAATTGTATTAAGTCATAGCAACAACGTGGCAAGATAACTTTTTGCCAACGGAATGTATTTTCATATTTAATACTCGTGAATATAAATATTTCTTCATCGGAAATTAAATTGGTCGAATCTATTATGCATATTAACCAAAAATGTGAAGACTTTGAATGCTACCTTTTTTTACTGAACTATAAATCTTGTATTCCAAGCGCAAGAGTTGTAATTTATTAGTAAAAGCAACATTTACTTCCAACGGACATTATAGCCACATAAATAGAGAAGTAGTTCATAAAGGCAGTCAATACCTTAAAAAGATGTCTTCCAGTAAAACCTAATGTCGGTGATAGCGGATGTAATGACGAGGGAATTACATAATTTATTATTTCTTTGTCAGATCTCAGACAAAAAGTCCACAAAGTCGTTGAAGCCAATAAGCTATTAAATACAAAATGGCCACCAGCATACGCTATATTGAAATTCTAGTGACGTCATGTAGCTTATGTTACCCTTAAAGCTACCACGAATCTAATGATAAAATCTGTGAAACATCCAAATCCATGCAGATGTTTAGGATGGTGTGCGGTATAAAGGGTCAAAGAGTGGTACATACCCACATACTTACAACCGAAATAAATTGCCTTCTCTCCCGCGTACGCGTGATGAGTAACATTCATTCTAATTGTTTTATTAATTTGAACCGCCGGTAACAATTTGTGGAGATTTTAATAAATAATTGTTAAGTAATGGACAATTACACTTAATTCCTTTGGTAGGTGTTAATCTAGGTTTAATATAAAAAAAATACCAGCCAAAAAATAAACATGTCCTGCCATCTTAAGAAGAGGATATATTCTGAGAAAAATATAAGTTTATGAGTGTTTATAAACTGGTTTCATTGTATTGAACTATGTCAAATAGTTTTGGAGAATTTCGCCTTTAATTTTAAAAAAGTCTCTTGTACGTGTTTTACGTCCTTGAGAATGACAATTTGGTGTACAATTTGATGTAAAGAGTTTTAAGATGAATAACAATAAATATAAGATGAAGTGTTTTTATTTCGTTAAACGCACGGACAGTTTTCATATGCTCACGCAGTTAGACCTGAGGTGGGCGGATTATATCTTAACTTATTTGTTAGGATATAATTTAAGATAACAAGTGAATACTTAATTTTGTAAATGTTTTTAAACTAATTCATTAATTGCACTTATTTTATCATTTTTATTTTATTTTTATCATTTTGATCAATTATTATGTACTTTTTTTCATACTCTAACTTCAAAGCTTATCTCTTAAAAAATTATAATTTTTTTTACCAAATGACTATTTAAATGATATAAACGGTGTAAAGCGTATGGATAGTATAATATTATACAACCTGCATTTATTGTTTTGACATATTTTCACCAAACTTTATGGTGAATGTGAAAAAACTCATCCGTTTCTAACATAATCACATTCAAAGATTGAAATTGTTTAAAAACCCAATTTTTATCATAAAATCACTCCAATTCATTTATTAGATCAAATCCTTCTACTCCGCGAAATCATTCTACTCCTTTTTTCTAAAATAAATATCGCTAATAAAATCAACCAACGATTAGCAAATTGTTCATGTGATTTTTTTTATAATTTTCGTTAGAAGTGTGATTCGTTACTTTATCCAAAATAGGAAAAACTAAAAAACGAATTTATTCATTTTGTTTTAATAATGTTTAATTTTTCTTTCTTTTTATTGTTCAGAATAATAGGCCGAATCAATCCTATGAAAATATGTCGTAAGCTATAATATGTCTTACATATTAATATACACGGTATCCGGGAATAAGTGCCGGACAAAGTAAGGTGTTATTTGTTGACTGAAAAATAGTTGATTGTAGTTAAAATACAATTTAAAAGATGATTTTTTTAGAAAATTGAAAATAATATTTATAATTATTTGTCATCTTTTTCGTATATACAATTCTTGTGCACATTGTTCAGCGCCGGTCGGGGGAATAACCCACGAAAATCTGCGAAGACATCGCCACTGCGGGTAGACACCGCACTCCGGCAAGTATTGGGTGTGTTAAATAGAGTTATGTATAATTTTTTTTGCACTCAATTAGAAAAAGGGCGTGTTTTACGTTTTATTTCAACGACAATGTTTTTCCTTTATAGCCAATGAATAACGTCTTTCTTTTTCCGACATGTATATATATTGTATATATATTCCGACATGTATTTATATTATGTACCCAGACATGTATATATATTTCGGTATTTTATTTGAATATTGATTTCAGGCCATAAGAAATAAACATTAAGCTCAACTCAGCTGAAATACATGAAATTATTTAAGAATCATTAAAACAAGTACAAAAATATGAACAGCTTTTATTTACAATCAAACCATATCTAGTACTAAGATAGTGGAAAAAAACTCGATGCTAAAATAAGTATTTCTTTACAATATACTACACTTACCTATTTCATTTGATGAAAAGCATAAGCATAAACTAAAAACGTTATTTTTTGTATTTATTATAAAACTTCAATTTTTCCATAATATATATCGTACTACATTTAGATTATTTTCCAAAATTGTTATTTTTACATTTTATTTTTATCTAAGTAGCCCACTTTCTCCTTTACCTTTACTTCTCATCCATCTCATTTTCATCATCTGAACCTTCTTCGTTATCTGAATTAGACACCACGTCTCCAAGTATGAGCTCTTTTCTTATATGAAGATGTATTACCTACAAAAGCCTGACACCGAAAAGTGGACAATCAAAAGGAAACGAACAGTTAGTTACCAATACCGAAATTATTAGCTAATACCTACAAAATTATTTGTATTATTTAATTAACCTGATTTCTCCATAAATATGTAATACTGAACGCAACAACTGTTAATTAAATATTTTAATTCGCGTTGGATCTAACACTGGCACAATCTCAGACACAGTTTGTCACACATGTCTTCAGCCCATTTGTCGTCACTTATCGTTATTGTTTAAACAAATATTTTTAGGTAATGAAATAAAAGTAATTTCAAAATAAAAGTTATTTTTACGATTTTGATGTTGTGCCCCAAAGTGAAATGCTATTTAAAACCACTCTAGTAAAATGAACCGTATTAGAATTCTGGTTATGTCCACATTTTTATATTTGTTTATTTTAGAAGAAAAATAACCAATAAGCAAAAACAATGCGACCGACATAAAAGAAATATACACAACGGTAGTACCGTTGTATATATTTTTCCCACCTTCGACCCCAGTTCATCCCAATTCAAATCCCAATTCATTCCTTCAGTCTGGGTTGTCTCAGGACCCCTTCTGGGAACCGTCTCATACAAAAGAACGGAACTTCGAAGGCTTCCTAATAGTAACCCGTATTTACCATTGAGCGCTTTCATCAAACTGGGTTAAAGACAGTCCCTATGCAATGTGTCGCACATTGCGAACGCTCTAAATGACTCAAAGATCGGTCCATTCTCAACCAAGTCCCGGTGATTAAATATACCACGTTCTAAAGCTCCGCATGATTCTGTTCTAATATTAGGACGCATGCTTTCCAAAAAAATTCTACGCGCATCATCGTGCTCACTGCAGTGGCAAAGTACAATTATGTCCTGCGTTTCGAAACAGCAGGAACACGCCGGTCTGTCTCTAAGGGCGAATCTAAACAAGCCGGCACGGACTGTGCCATGTTCCGTTAAAAAGTGCGAAATGTGATAATCACTAATGAACCACTTCATACTCACCGCTCGGACACATCGGGGAAACATAACCTGGTTTTTTCCCACTTTATATCTGGAGAAGTCCACCTAGACTACTTACTAATAAGCACGAACAATTTATAGAGTACGTCTCTTTCTGTCAATATGGGATTCCTCTACCAAAAATTCGAATTATAACGGACCGGCATCGAAACACAACGGTACTATAAATTTTAACGAAGGGACGATATCGATTGAGTTGTGACTACAAAAGTTCCGCAAACAATGATATTCATACGTAAAGGGGACACGCAACTATGAATCACAATGTCGTAACTCGGAGATAAATACCGGAAGTCTAAATTATGAAATTTTGTATATATTTTACAGTTCATAGAAAATTAGTTTTTTAAATAAAATAAATATATAATTTACGCTATAATATCTTTTTCCAATGATTAATTTATTTTGTATTACAATCACTCCATTTTTCCCTTAAAACGTACGTTCAATAAACGCGTTATTAATACTGAAAATAAGATACTTATCCTATCTATTTGAGTCATCGTTAGCAGCAAGAGTGATAAAAATAATATTTATTAAAAACTTAGGCAGTTGTAATATTTATTATTATATAATTTATTAATTACATTAAAACTAGCTGTTACCTGAAACTTAATCCATGGACAACTAGAATTTCATGGGATAAAATATGTCCAATTTCTTCTCAATGTTATATATGTGCCAAATGCTATGAAAAGCGGCTTAATATTATAGTTCAGCCTTGGAAGTGGAATAAAGAAATAAACAAACCAACTCACTTTTGCATTTATTACATTACTTGGGATAGTTTAGAAATAATTGATATAAAAAGAAGATATTGACACATGCTTCCTAGCGCTAGGAACAATTTTTATGTAAATCTTAGAAACTGAACTTAGCCAAGCTACCTGTATTGTGATATATTGATCTGACCTTAATAATATTACCGTTGCATAGGTACCCATATAATAATTAGAATATGTTTGTCTATCTGATTCTCGCACGAGTAAATTATTGACTCCAAAAAATGCATTAGACTCCACTAGCGACGACGCGTCAGCGACAAAATTATGGTAGTTATAGATAAGTACAGTTTTAAGATAGTTTTGGAGGCATATTGGTAACGACGATGGAAAAACGGTAGTAGTTTTATATAAATATTGGTTTACTTGATTTGTAATGTAAGTTAGATTTTTTGCAACACTTTTGTCTAGAGTTCTTTACTACTTTACAGTGTGTGGGGTGAGCTTGAAAACTGACTTTGGGAAAAATAGTCCTGCTTCGGACTCAACTTCTGCAAATTTTAGAGTTTTCCCCTGCGACTATTGTCAATGCGAAGCACACTTAGAGGGGAAACTATCGTTTCTTGCATTATAAAAGAAAGTCGTTGAAATCGATGCGCCACAAATATTGTTTCTCCCTAAACAAATTTAATAAAAATAGTGATCTCGATTAAATTTTAGTCTAGGGGTTGGACTTGGTACTCTTACACACTTACCTAATGGTATGGTAAGTAGTTTAATTTATTTTGTTGTATTCAACCAATATATCGCAATAAAAGAACGTTTTAATATAAATTTTGAGGATAATTAAATATTGATGTTAAGTAGAGTAATTATTGAAATCTGTAACCACCAACATTATGGAACACGCCAAGTTCAATCAATAACAACCATAATGATTTTAAAACATCGAACAACTCATATGATTCTGGTATGTTTACTCAATTCGGGGTAAGCCCTTGTCGAGATTATTGTGACAGATGTGATGATGACTAATATAAGAAATAAAAAGAAATACATACAATTCATATATTATAATTAAAAATACAATAATTAACTCTAATATTTTTATTGCGTCTATTATTTAGTCTATATTCACAAGAAAGTCGTATCGGATAGTAAAAATAATTTATTGAACAAACAGAATTCTAACCCTACACCACCCCCACCTCTGGGTGGGTGTGTATATATATATATATATATATATATATATATATATATATATATATAGATATACATATATGTGTGTGTGTGTATATATATGTATGTATATATATATATATATATATATATACATATATTCATATAACCAATAATGAAATAATAATTATAAAATTATTAAGACTTTTTAATTTTAAAAAGTCTCAATAATTTTATGTTATTTTTAATTTTACAATCACTTTGAAAATTCAAAATACAGTTTTAAGTTTTCACATCTGGCATCAGTCCTCATGACTGCCTTCGATTGTTTTTCTATTATTATATTAGTCCACGGAGTTTAATCTACATAATATGGGGTAAGTTATAATGAATAAAAAGACATGAATCTAACATTTATTTAATGTATGTACAACTTAGAAATAAACAATGCCATCGGTGGGCGTCCGCCTTTAACCTATTGTGAAACTCCAATTATTATTGTAGTGTATTGTAATGCTACTAATAATTAATATTTCTTTGGAAAATCAAAATAACATCCGTAAATATTTACGCCTCATCATGAGTTTATTTAAATAAAATTATTATATTTACAAAAGATACTTATAAAGATATTATTTCAATTTTAAACTCATTGCAAGATACTTAGGTATATAATCGAACTAAGAAATTCGGTGTGTTTCCGGTTTGGAACGGGCTCTGGTGTAATGCATGTGTCGGTGTAGGTTTCGGGTTTGGTATGGGCTCTGGTTTTATGCATGTGTATGTCGCTATCTTGCTAAAATTTTGCCATTACAACGAACTTGTGTTTCCTCCTAAACCATAAAAAATAGTATCAAGGAAGTTATTAAAAATCTTCTAGATACCGCTACAGTGATATTTTTCGATTAAGAAGTTTTTTTAAATTTTCCAAATAGTGATGAAATCTGCGAAATCTAACGCAATACCGGTTTGACGAAGGCGACAAAATGCTCTCTTTAATAATTCAAAATATTGTTTTAAAAATCATTTTCATAGTAGGTATTGTCCAAAGAAAACAGGTAAAATTTCAGAAATAAGTACTTGTATTTAGTCTACTTATTTTGTGTTTAAGGATATATTTTATATAATTATAGGGTGTATTTTAAACATTCACTTATTTACTTAGCCTAGCTAATGTAATAAATGCCAAAGTGACTTTATTTATTTGTTTGCTTGTTCCTTTTATATGGCGCAAATGTTCAACTCACCTCCAATAAAGAATTATGGTCAAATTAGCCCACCACGGTATACAAGCCAAACCTTTGATACAATTTCAGGCGAGCTTCATTATTTATTGTGACGATATCTTTTTCAAGTTCCAGGAAAGTGAGATATTTTCGTGTTTAGCGTCCTTATAAAAGGTTTATTTTTACTGTTCCTGTGAAACACGAGTAGAACTCGCACTATAAAAGTTCCATACAAATTTAGGCACATAAATATTTAGGGTAAATTGTATTTCTAATAAACGCTACTAATATTACTTTTTCACCGCGTAAATATATTGCCTGCTCTATCTTTCAGAAACTTATAACTCATAATATAAAAATTGTGTGTTACGTCGCTATAGCTTTTTCACAACCGTAAGATTTTATAAATCTTGAAATTTTAAGTTATAGAGAGGTAAGAGTAATTTTGAAAATATGGGTAAGACCAATTTATTTGACAAATTTTCAGTATATAACTGAAGATAAATTACGTAAAATTATGAAAAAATATTGCTAACTAGCCCTTTCAAACGATAACCCACACTAAATACGGAAATTAAAAAAATCTAGTGCTTAATTTGCCTCCATTAAATTTTTCACAAAATTGTTGAATGTTAGCTATTGAAACATGTGCGGATTAGTATGCTTTATTGTCATACCTAAATTCAACTTCCTACGTCGAGCAGTTCCTGAGGAAAACGGCTGTGACCGACCGACACGTGAGTAACCTTATAAAGCTTGAGGCACATAAACCTAAAAGCGGGGTGAATTATAAACTATATACTATATTTTGTTATTTAAAATAACACGTAAAAACGTTAAATGCATACGTTTTAGGTCAAATATAAAATACATGAAATTAAAAAAAATAATAATTAACCGATGTATTCAATCAGGTCTGGTTGCTTCGCGGACGCATAATGTTGCAGCACATAAGGGCAGGTACATAGAATAGGTAAAGTATAAAAAAACTTCCAATCGCTACTTTACGCTGTCAGTGAAGAAAATTATCTAATAAAATTAAGCTGTTAACAAATACAAATAAAAACATTTACAAATTAAATTAAGGTTTTTAGGTTTTCGTAAAAATCTTCCGTTAACAATAACAAAGAATATAATATAATCTTACGTTAACAAAGAATATAGTCTTAATATAATTAATTAACTTCCGAATGTTCTCATATAAATGCCGTTTTCATTAACATTACATAATTTTATATACTAAATGTCAAGTAATAGCAATACGTTTCTTGTCTACATACTTATTTATACGTTTCATAAAAAGCATATAAACTATTTTTACGAGTCGATCTTTACTTATAAATGATTTTAAAATTAAAATAATTACAGATATTTAAACGGTCGCAGCTATAGCAGTCTGTCAATATTCTCCCGATAGTTTAGCATTAAAACAACGTAATGTTGGGAATTGATTATGTACAGGAGAAGTAACGATCTATTAAATAAAAAACGCCAAAGAAATAATAATTATATAACAATTTATAGTTTCCTAATTCACGAAGACTAAATACTAATAAAGTTAATTAATTAGTGTACTAAATTACTTGAAAGTAGCTGGGCCCGTAACTTTATTTACGTGAAGCTTAAGAAAATGTAATTGACTATAATTTTGAGAATTAAAATACACGTAACGTCATCTATAATTGTAAGAAAGTTATTTTCACGTATTTGCGTTTTGAACCGTAATTTCAAATTAGCACATCTTATTTTTAGCGGGCCGATTGCAATAAAACAAATATATTACCCCAGTTCCTACAGAATCTACCAGACAGAAAACCCCATTAGAATCAATTCAGTAGTTCTTGTGATGCGTGAAGAAATAAACAGACAGACAAAAACTCAAAAAACAATATTTGTGTATTCTATTAATTTTCTTATTTCGTCTTAAAATATTTGTTCGTAAATATTTTCAATGTACAGATGCGTTGATTGTACGAGTTTATTATATGTATAGGTAGATAACACGAAGCAAGACTATCGTAATTAGAAATGAATAAGAAAAATGACCAACAAACAAAACTTCTTGTCTATCTCGAAACTTAATTATTTTCGGCAGACTTATTGTGCATAAAGTAACGCATTTATGTGCCAATAAATATGAGCCTCATACACCGGTGAGTAGACCTGTAGCGTGTTCCGCAACGCATGCGTGGCGCGCGCGAATCCGAGCGGCGCGGCCCAGTGGACGTGCGTCGGCTGAGCCCACAGCCAGTTAATTTTTATATGAAAGCAGATCGATGCTCTCAGTGAGTGATGGAAAAGATGTGTATCGATATTATTATTCAATGAACATAATGATAGGGTATTTGTCATCGCCGTGTGTTGGGTTGATCACAAGGCACACGGCTGTTAACGATGCAGCGCACCGCGGAGACCCAGGTTCGATTCCCGGCTGTTCGACTTCCTCGTCGAACGGGGCTGGATTGGTGTTATGGTTGGCTGTAAGAGATTTCTCTCGTAGCAATATTTAGTTACATTAAAGTAGATAAATAAAAAAAATTAAGTATTTGAAATTATTTGTAAAAAGTATTTAAAATGATTAGAATCGTATTCGTAAACCTACTGTAATTTGCGATTTTTTTTATTTTTCCTAGAAACGTGTTTAAAGCTGTAAATATCAACCTTTGTTGCGGTCATGTAAAATTTAGCGTCAAAACAAGTAGTTAGTTGTATGTCAATTTCACGACGTTACGAACTCCCCAAACAAACAATTAAATTTAAAAGAAGAGAATCTATCTCTTTCACACGGTTAATTTATGTAATGCATATATTAGTTCAGTAATTTTTACAATTGTATGTCTTGTAATGACAAGTGACAACTGAAAATTCATTGTTTCGCTTGCAAACATTTAAACTTACGTTTGGCATAAGTCAAGTCATAAGACTATAAATAATGAAATATAGACATTTTAGTACCCTAAAACGGATCCTATCAACAAATCAAAGAAAAAAGGAGATATGCCAAAGGCAGTAATTTCTAACAAGCAAAGCGTGTCACTTCGTAAAGACGAGAAAGCAAATAACCAATCATCTATACGAGTAAGCAAGCAGCGTCACCCCGTTGAAAGGAATAGTCGTGATTTTTAAAATCTTGAAATAATTGCTTACTTATTGAACGCAACTTCATGAAAACCTTTATAAAATATTCTTGGATTGTTGTTGAGAATAATCATAGTACATTTTACTATTTTTGCAAGTCGAAACAAGGGTTTTTTATGAATAAAACGGGAGATGTAGCACGTCTAAGTATTAACATTGTAATGGGGGCAAGGTGACGACCGACATATCGAGTGTGTTCAAAGTGTGTACGTCGGGTGCGAAAACTGGACACGCGTCCTTTCATTCTATCCTCCTTGGTCTTACCTTACACAATTACATGAAGTTGGTCATTGATTAATATTTTATGTTGTGTTTAGTGCATTTTGTCCCAACGCATTCTGATTGAAAAACAATTTGTGTTTCTGTATTTAACCGCGAATCATAAACCGCAATATATTTTTTTTTAATTTCAGTCATTAAATACAACTATATATAACCAATTTATTATAATTAATCATTAATACTAAAAAGCTATGACACATTTATAGCCAGATATTTTCGTTTATACATATAAAAAATGAAATGAAATAGACAAGATTTGTGTTAGGTATCCTTTATTATCAATGAGTGCTGTTACTCTCCATGGAATTGTCGTGCAACTCTAAAGGCAGTTGCACTCCAAACTCGAGCAACAACCGCCGGAATCATATGAGAAAAAAATCGTTTATACAATTCGTATAATATTTTATTACTTACATTTCCTTATTGACCCAAAAAAAAATATTTCTCCTTACTTTCGACAAATTGAAGGTTATCCTTTATTATCAATGAGTGCTGTCACTCTCCACGGAATTGTCGTGCAACCCTAAACTCGAGCAACAATTCGTTTATAAAATTCGTATAAGATTTGATTACTTAGGTTTTCTTATTAACCCAAAAAAAAATTTGTTTCCTTACTTTCGACAAATCGAAGGTATTAGGAATTTCTCGGTATCAGTAAAACCTGGTAAGTACTAGTAGAATTCACACTAGGCAGGTACACAATTAATATAAACATTTAAAGGTGTATTTCTATTAAATTATTTACAAATATTAATAGTATTTTTCACCTCGTAAGCACAAACGTAAACATATCGTTCTATATGTTCTCAAATATTATTTTATTTAGAATCATTGCTATAAACTATAGATAATTGCTATAAACTATAAAGATAATAGCTAGCGCTAGAAACTATAGGTCTTACAATAAACTACAGGTAACGATGTTTTTTCATAATTTTGTATACATATATGGATTATACTCATTTTGTTTGATCAATCTAAAATTTTAAAATAACTGTTTAAATATTTTGACTTTGACTTAACTCGAAATATATACGAGTTAATATTTTTATCATTATGTCAAATTTTAGGTTTCTACGTCAAAATATTTCTCTGAAAAACGGTTGTTACAGACGAATAGACGGTTGGATATGCGAATGATTTTATAAGGAATCCATTTTTTACTTTTTAACCCTAACCCTCGTCGACCAAGACTAATTGATTTTATAAATATGAATAAAAAATACAATTTCAACTTTTATAATTATATATACTGATTGCAAATAACGGAGAAATATCGAAATTCCTCGCATTTATTTTACCAAAAAACTTAAGCATCGATAAAAAAAATTCTATTTTAACGTATCGACATAGCAGAGGTACAGCACTAGGTCGTGCGATGCGGCACTGCGCGCCTGACACCGCTCGGAACGCTTACCGCTACCGGCACGACACGTACAAGTAGATCAAATGTATTTCCGCTATACGGCGTAATCCTATATTTTGAAAGGACAAATATGGCTTACACTTCTTTATAAGAGACAAATTCACCCAAATTTCCACAATAAGCTTCACGCGTTAACATGAACGTTGTATAAATTACAGATTATTTGTAAACATTGTTAAAATAGCCATCGATGATACAAGTTATAGTTCGGCTCTCGAAAATACGCGACCAAACAATTCCTTGGCCTTCATTTCATTTAATCTCTTGAAATTTAATTATAACGCATTAGACATATAATTAGAAATGTATTGATCGCAAATAGAGGCTAGATGTCCACTATCTAGCTAAAAATATGATGCCCCTACACTGATTTAATGCTTACAGTTCTAAAAATCATCGTAAATGGAATATTGTTACATATTTGTGAAAAACAAGCAACTGTCAACTGTCAAATAGTACTTCATCGGCTACTATATAATAGCATTAAATTGTGAAACTCATTTGTTTTGTGCATTTGTGAGATTCGTCGCATTGTCAAATAATAAATGCTATATTTAGAGGAAAACAGTTGACTACTTCTATAATTTCAAGAACTATTGATATCTATAAATGCAGTCGATGGACACCTTAAATAGATACTTATTATTACAGTGTTAATAAAATACTCGTTAAAACTATTTGCCACATAAAATATACACAAAATTACTCGCAATTGTTGATGTAACTTAACCAAAACAATTTCATTTGAAAGTTCTGATTAAATGCCCGTGGCTATAATTTTTCTCCATTTTCAAATCCATAGTTAGAAAATTAGAGGAGAGAACACACATTGCATGTTACTTTGAAGATTATTAATATTTCTCGAGCGGGGCTGGAAAAACATATTTGGAAAAAATATTCGTTCGCCTTTACATTAATAAAGGTAGGTACATTAACTTGTTTTAACATTTTGCTAAGTATGAATGTAGATCTCTATAATAAACTTAAACTTCCAAAATTTCATTTACATAAAACTAGAAACCACCAGAACGTGACAGCCAGGGACGGATGACGGCATGACTTAACTTTTATTGCCATTTGGCAACAAAAATCTAAAAATTATGTGTAAAAGTTTGCACTTATCTTCGCGAAACAGATACTTGGAAAGTATTGTGCCCGCATATTCATTTTTAGCACGCGTTAAACAATTCCTCACATAGTAATTCTTTCACAAGTATTTCTCAACAAATCGTTATAACACGTCTTTCATTTTTTATTCAGAAAACAGAAATATGCGAAATCTGAAAAAATACTAAACTAATGTGATGAATTCCTTCATTATCCACAGAATTTCATCACTTATTAATAACAAGGAATTCAGGTAGCTTTATTAATAAGAAAAACGGGATATATCAGTATTATTATCCTAACGAAAACAAAATTATGGATGATATATTCGAATTGACAACGAAATATATCATTAAGGTCTGAAATTAAATCGATATAAGTATACATACAAGTAAGTTTTCCTTTTCAATCCTTTAATTACAATTTGGCCCTATTGTGGTTCTCCTGGTCGCATTATTATTTTCTGATGAAATGTGGTTTGAACTAAGGTTTTTTGCAATCGTTAGAGTATTATTCTTGAAAACCTTGTGCCACTAGTTAAATGGTTCTTCTAAGAACTTATGACACATTACGTTCTATTGAAAATATTACCACGAAGGTGCGTCATGGCAGCAAGGATTTGTGTATTGTAAAAATGACCTGCTCGCTCGTCCATCAGCTTTAACCTAACCGGCAAATTAAATAGAAATTAACATCGTTAGCATCCATCATCTTGCACTCATTACATTATCGCCTTGCCAGTAAAGAAGGAAAAGAATTCAGGTGAGAATCTTGTGAGCCACTTTCAGTTTGTTTTCGCGTAAAAAAAACTCAACAACAAAAATTCTGATGAGAAAATAATTTCATGATGTGAAAAATAATTTGATAATACAAATCAATACTATACGCCTAATTGCTCCATTTTTTTTTCAAGAGTTTGTTTTTCCAAAATGTTCCTAAAATAATTTCCAGAAAATTTTGTTTTCTTTTTCTTTTTCCTTTCGAGTCTCTGATGAATAATAATAATACATTTTTTTAAATATATTGTCATATAATGTGATAAGGTAAGAGAGATTAGGCGACGAAAGAGAAATTCGGAAAAAATGAAACATTACAAAATATATTTAAGCCAATGATATCACCATAATTGAAGATTTTACTTACCAGCATTGGAGTACCTGATGATGACAGCCATGATACAGGCAAAAGTTACTCGATGGCGCAGCGTGGGCGCCATATTTCTCTCAATACTAGAAGAAGACAACATTTAAACAAATTAAAGATTA
This sequence comes from Druceiella hillmani, assembly GCA_039881145.1. Classification (NCBI taxonomy): domain Eukaryota; kingdom Metazoa; phylum Arthropoda; class Insecta; order Lepidoptera; family Hepialidae; genus Druceiella; species Druceiella hillmani. The sequence goes on along the minus strand of JAYKKI010000003.1, from coordinate 24,083,951 downwards.
CCCATTTCAACATATTTAATAATAAATAACTGAAAACTTGTTTACTGAAAATAATGGTAAAGTTTCAAAACGGCAATATGAAATATGGAAACTCGAGTTAAATAAATTAACTTTTAAGGTCTTACTCTCCTGTCTTTACAGATTGTTTATTTATAATTTACTTAGTATAAAAATACGATGGAAAAACTATGCTACAAACTTTTAAAAATACTGAATACAGTTGCAATTCTAATGACAGAAGGATATTTACTCACAACTTTTAAAGTGAATTTCGAAACCTTTCACAACTATTTAAATGTATATGTAATTCAATATTGGCATGTATAAAAATAATATCTTGTTCCAGTTAATTAAGAATACTCACATATTTATTGTATTTGTCAAAACATCGTAGTGAAACAAAGTTTATTTACCACAAATAGTCTAAAGAAAACTGGGGATACCAAATTTGCAGTAACTTTTTTCACTAAAACTGATTAATTTATATATATATATATATATATATATATATATATATATATATACATATACATATACATATACATATACATATACATATACATATACATATACATATACATATACATATACATATACATATACATATACATATACATATACATATACATATACATATACATATACATATACATATACATATACATATACATATACATATATATATAGTAATGTTACTGAAATTGCGAGGGGACGAATGACATCTAAAAAGTTAGCTATCAATAAGTGCGATGTGCTAAAATGTCTATGAGAAAAAGATGGTAGGAAAATGGGTCTATAATTTTCATTACACATTCACATACTCACCGTGCCTGGCCGAGCTCGATGACGTGAAGAGCATGTTCTTGCTCGGCCAGTTTCGTCTCTGGCGCTCGTCTCAATGTCGATTTTTTGCGACAATCAATTGAATATGAAAGACGTTGAAATATATACGATATCCACGTTGTATTCAAAGAACTTATATAATTATATAAACCTTTTATAATAAAATTTCAGAAAGGGGATGTAAATATGTATATAATTTTATTTATTTTTTTTCAATAAAATATTAACACAATGAAATAAGTTAATAAATACAACGAGGATACCACATGGATTTCAATGTCTTATATTGGCCGAGCGTGGGAACGGTCTTTCGTGGCCGTTTCGTGCTCGTCGAATGTTTGCCGAGATACTGGGGCGAGTACGTGAATTAGGCATTGGATTGGATGGGAGATTCTACTTTGGATAGACAGGCTTGATATTTTCTTAAGATTCCAACGGGAATGTGGCAGTGTTAAAAATATCAATGACAGTTAAAGTGTACATAATGCATTTAACAATTAATTCGATAGGAATATTTCCAAAATTTATGTCAATATTGCCAAAACTTTAGATTCAAAATTTTAAGTAAAAAACATTTAGATTAAAAATTTTAAGTAAAAAAAACATATTTTCTAGTTCTCCTAAGGTGGGGGAGAGGGGGGAGAGCGAAGCTTTTTTGCCAATAGATCTAACGGTAATGTAAGAACCAGTGGGTAAATTTATATTACACCAATTAACCATTCAAGTGAAACTCATTACACTTAAATATAAATCTATTATGAAATTGACCCAATGATATTTTTGGACCTTTTTTAATGATTTGAAAAGTCCAATTATTCCGGTAACACGGGGAATATGTTAATAGAAAACTGTTGACTTAGTTAATGTTTTTGTACACTAAAGTTTTTTTCTTCTTTTCAATTGTCCTAACTGTACTTTCTAAATACGATGGATGGGAAGTGCATAAATTAAAATTTAGATGAGAAAGAGGAAGTCGTTTAAAAATCGCATTGGTTTGCCGCAAAGTGGTAGGTAGTCATCTGGTCAGAAAAATTTATAGTATTTTCGTAAAAAGCGGCTTATTTTTTACTTTAGTAAACCACGCTTCTTTTAAAGATACTCCAAGCACCCACGAGGGCCTCCCCCAAACTGCATCGAATCGGCACAAACGGAATAGACGCTCCCAACCGCATCGCCCGCTGATGACTAACTCGGATGAATCGTTCGAGCGGCGTTTAATTTGTCGCGCCACCTGAGCTGAGCCGAACCAAGGTCGAGGACGGCAGAAGCTGCGTTGCGCGGAGCCACTCATTATAATGACAATAACTTGAGCAATTACAAAATGATGCTTAATTGCTCACGTGCGAACCGAATCTACTGCACGTATATTTATTTTGTAATTAAGATATAAATCCACCGCCATATTGTTAATGTCAAAATGGTATTCAATTTTTGAATTTTTTCACAAATGTAAATTAGTTTCAGGGGCTGCCACCTCGAACTACGACACATTAATCTCGTAAATCTACATGTTCTAACATCACATGACCAATCAATCAGATAGAGGACACCAAGTAGACGCTACCTCACTTAGACTTCAAAAATATCCGTGACCTGGTCACTGTAAACATTCTCATTACAATATTACCGAAGGCTGACTGTTTCCATAATCTCCGATTGCCAATTATGTAACTCTTTCTGAGAATAGATCATTTTAATCACTTAAACCGCTTCAGACTTCGATTCTATTTTTAGATGAAGTTTGAACAATAATCAATATAAAACGTTAGTAAAAATGCGATGATTTCCGTTATGAAATGTTAGTAAAAATGTCCCTATAAATATTTTAATAGAGAATTATAACGTACGTAATACTGTCCCAAATTTTCTACGTCAAACGATTTTTAAGAAAGAACAGACTGACAAGACATATGTATGATCTTATAAACGATTCGTTTTTTTTCCTTTTGATGAGCTTTATCCTGGAGTCACTTTACCCTGGAACCTAAAAAAATTGGAAGATTTTTTAAAAAATCTTATTCATTAAATTCCCAATAATTTCATCTTGGTTATTGTCAGATAAATCTCTTTATTTCCTGAATGGCATATTCGTAAAATATATTTTTTGACGTTGAGATATTCCAATTCACACTCCCGAATCCTATATTCAATTCAAAAAACGTAGTTCTTAACCGCGAATTGATAATTTATGGTATTCTCCTGTTTTAATGAGCTTCATCCTGGAGTTGCATATTTTCTTTCACTTGAATTAAATCTATAAGGATGTGATTTTATGGTTTCTCGTTGTTAAGGGATTATTGAAGTATTTTCATTTTATATTGTTATCTTTTCTGTGATTGATCACTTTGTAATGTTGCCCAAAACTTATGTGCTTAACTTAAACAACCGTTTACTTTGCGCTCTCATTAGGCCGTTACTCTTGACTAAATGAATAATACAAGTTCAATCAGCGATGTAGGACAAAATATACTGAACAGGTTCACAAAGAGAAATAAATATTATATTTAAATTATTCTAAAGTTATATTTTCTTTTATAGCTTATCGTCAATGCATTCGAAACGATCTGAGCACTTATTTAGAAATATTTTAACGCTACAGCTCTTGTTATAACGGTGCACCTCTTGAAGATCGGTCCTTTTATTACTCTCTTTGTGAAATTGTTGTAATAAAATTGACTTTATGGATGATATTTTAAGCCTACAATACAACCAGCCAATTACACAAATACTCAAATTCATTCGTTTAATCCACAAACGACATTAACTATTTTAGCATTGTATTTATATTCTTTCTTTTGTAAAACGGTCTAATAATAAATGATTTGTAAGACAAATAAGTAGCATTTATTTGTTAGCCTAACATTTTAAGGAAATTCGAAAGTGATGCACACACTCTTAAAACACTGACGTTCCATTTCCATAATTCCAAGATCAACGTGTCCGTTGTCTCGAAACAAATATGAATCGGATGAGCTATTAACCCATTTCATAGCGCGTCATTACTCAATTGCGACGCACTTTAGAAGCAAATATAAAATTGGCTGAAATTTAATGTATTTGCTAAATTGAAGACCGGGGTCTCTAATGCGTTCCAATTCTTCGCCCGCTGAACAACATGACAAATTGCTTTGACGGCTTCATTATGTATTTGTATCGGAAACGGACTGAATTTATAAGCACGACAACGGACGGCGGTTAAGCGATGTCTTGTCACATTTTGCTTTAATTTGGCTCTGGCCGAGTTCATTGCGGTTTACAAAATTAGAATTGATTGATGATTCTATTTTTCTGTCAAATGACAGTTTTTAGACTTTGAAATAGAGCGGTATTTCCATTTGTATACACTTATTTTGTTTGGTAAAATGTGACGCTTCACAACGCTTTATATATTGTTCAACTTTAAATACATGTGACGGTACTGAATGCGGTCAGATCAGTTTGTGTATTAACGGGAAGTATTATGACGCAAAAGTTCATTTTCTATTATATATAGTCGTATCTTTTCGATATATACAGCCGACGTCGGTCGTTTTACTTTCGTAAATGGGTCAATTATGAAAGTGAAATGGGGTATAAAAATAAAACATAGCCACGTTTCTTATTCAGTAGTACATATCAATCAGTATATATGTGAAATTTGTGACAAAAAACAATCAAATTGGTGAAATAGGTTTGACCAGGAGTGAAGCGTGGAGTGGCAGATTTTGCTGGGTCTGGTGAAACATATGTAGACTATGTTTTATCACAATCCACCGACCAAAAATAAGATATGACAATTTGACATTTCTTTACAAAACGCATATACTTAAAATTTAAAGAAAAAAGTTGACTTTTATAAATATTATAATAGATTACGTTACATGTATTAATCTTCAAGTTCTAGAAAACTCTATAATAAAAGCGTATTTTTATAGGCGGTGATGAGAATGTCTAATGATGATAAGCCACGAAACCGTCGAATCCACTAAGCGTCCAAGCCAGTTGTAATTATAAGAACTAATTAAGAAAGTAGTTTTCAGGTTCGATGGAAAAAAAGTTCGGTACAGCTTGAACAATATAAAAATTAGTAGTTTTAATAGTTCAGTAATTAGATTCCTATCTAAGTTTGAAAATTGGTTGTATTAGTTTTTTTCTACGTATAACATATACAGCAAAACAAAAAAATATACAAGTGATGGCGTTAATAAAAGTAACCGTAGCCAGAAAAATATATTCCATTTGATATGACACGATACCGCAATTATATAATATTGATTAAACTTTTATTGACCGGTGAACTCATTAGCGACCGAGTATGATGTATTTTCTGTCCTTCGCTCCACGGCAATCCGACCGGTACCTCGTACACACGATCGCCTGATCCTGTGCTCGTCCTGCGGCAGCGCGAGCGATCGCAATGCGCGGTCGTTGACCGCGTCCCGACCACATTCCGCGAAAATCGCCCCTCCCGCGTCACACGGCCGCGCATCTCCCCGCGGATGCACGCTGTCCGCTCTCCTTATGAATCACAGATAACGATTGTGACTAGCACACGAGAATAAATATTCTAAATTAAGAAATTAAAATTTTCATTCTTTACGAATATCTACAATGTTTCCAATGAATTGACATCCTAACCATAATTGATAATAAATTGCATCGCTCGACGTTATCTGACGGAGAAGAAAAAAGGAAGCAAATTCCAATTTCAAAAAACAGTACATATTTTTCTTTTTAAATTAAAGACAGTTTCATTGAATACCGGTTAAACTTTATGCCCGATATTTCAAGTAATTTCTTCTGGTAAGAAAACGTATGCAGTAGAGTATAAAACTCTACATTTAAAGTATATTTTTATAGACGGTGACGAGAATGTCTAATGATGATAATCCACGAAAGCGTGGAATCCACTAAGCATAAAAGCCAGTTATATTAACAAGAACTAATTAGAAGAGTAATTTTCAGATTATTAATTAATTAGATTGCTATCTAAATTTGAGAATTGGTTGTATTGGTTTTGTTACGTATAAACGGCAAACCAAAAAAAAAATACGAGTGATGGCGTTGATAAAGGTAAAAAATAACGTTTAAAGGACTTATTATAAATATGAAATATTTAGCTATTTTGATATCTGTACATAAAAGAAACTAAGCTGCGTGTTTATAAATTGAAAATATTTGCAAAAAAAACGTAGAGCTATGAAGTATAAGTGACAGAATGCATAAAACTCATTTTTGGAAGTTTTGTCTGTTTGGACGCATGTCACGTAAAAAATTACTGACAGAAAGTATATGGACTTCTTAGTAAAAAAAATGGTATTCATTTAGTTTTTATTTCGTAGCAATTGATTCACTAAATTATAATATAAGCGAATTTAACGTTTTCAAAAATTCATCAGTACAACAACAACAATGCCTAGCTACTCAAAGCATAGTAATTAAATAAACGTATAGTGTACTTACGTACATCCATAGATGGCGCTACATGCATTTTAAATCGGCATAATGAATTTTTCTACCCAGACATATATTGGTGAAATAGGCATGACTACGAATGAAATGTGTAGTAGCAAATTCTGTTGGGTCTGGTTTAACACGTCGACTAAGTTTCATCACAATCGACTAATAAAAAGGAGATGCGATAATTTGACATTTAAATAGAAAACGCACATACTGAGAAGAAAGTTGACTTTTATAAACATTATAATAGGTTACGTTACGTATATTAATCTTAAGATGAATAATATTTGTTAAAGGTCACTCAAATGAAGTCAGCTTATAAGTCTTATATTTTGATATAAATGCACATAGAGATACGTTCTTAGGCCACTCAAATGAAGTCAGCTAGTAAGACTTATATTTTGATATAAATGCACATAGAGATACGTTCTTAGGTCACTCAAATGAAGTCAGCTAGTAAGACTTATATTTTGATATAAATGTACATAGAGATACGTTCTTATATCAAATAAGAGACGTATATCTTGAGTGATATACATCTCTTGTCTGATGAGTTGTGCCCGTTACTTCATTCATGTGGATCTTTGAAATAAACTTCTTCAAGTAAGTGCATGTTTGTATTGGCATTTCAAGTTACCATATCTTTCTTTCTAGTGGGTCGATTGCAATCAAACTAAGTATATATTTTATCTAAAGTCATTACAAGTAGTTCTTGTCTTTCAATAGTTCTTAAGTGATGCGAAGAAATAAAGAGACAATAATTCTAAACATAATATTTTTATTTTATTATTCCAACAATACATTTTTTCTTGAATATTTTTAATGAAGACATGGTTGGATAGCTAAAGAATATACAGATATGTATGTATGTCCAAAATAGGACGTCTTTTTGTATTACCAATCAAAATTGAAGCTTTAATTTAGCTATTCGATACTTGTACCATGGGGCCGTACCGTACCGTGAAGTACCGTAATAAATTAGATTACTTTCCATGAAACTGTTTTATAGCTTCTCCTAAAATTTCAAGCTTAATATTGGGATGTTTAAAATCTTATAAACCTATTCCTTTTTTAGCTTGTAACGCCCACCATACTATCACGAGTATCAATACTATTCACAAACCGCTTAAATATTTATTACGAAAACTGTAGCAATTTGTTCCCGCCGTGTACCTTCTCTTCACTGTTTCTTCTTACCTAGAATATACACAAAAAAATCATAAATACGAAACAAGTAGAGACTGAGCATGGTGCATTACAGTAAACAGCTCGCTACTTTGTAATTGCTGCAAAGATAGTTTTCCGAATTTTTTTTCTGGACGCATCCTAAAGAAAGTCGTTTTCTATTTCCAATTTTTCAATACGCCACAGCGTTTCTTTTTCATACTAAAGCCACAATACCTACTTCATCTAATATACACTGACTTTCTTCAGTCTCTATCGCTTCGAAAATTTCTTTCGTTCAGACCAAAATATAAGTAGAATTTGTAGATGTTGGGTATGCACCAAGCATACATATAATTTACAAATTCTACGGAATGTGCTCTGAACGGGTTCAGTAATTCTAGTACTGTGTCCAATGAAGTATCTTTATGAACTTAAAAAAACATTTGTTTTATCATATCATATAACTCCGTTTTGCCTGTGTCGATAAAAGCAAGCGAGGTATGTTTATAAAATTTATGGTGACCATTTTCAGCACTAAATTATTAATAAAACAATTAAATAACAATCGTTATATATATACATATATATATATATATATATATATATATATATATATATATATATATATATATATATGCCTATATCAATATAGTCTTGTCGTATTCATCACTATTTTTTATTGTGTCTAAGAAACATATCTAATTTGATAACATTGAATAATCAAATATGGACGATAATATTAACTTATAAAAAAAACTATATGTCATCTGAGGTATACAAATGATAGAATAAGAAGGTTGTAATTTATAGGCAGACGTATATGATGAAACTAAAATTGTTTCTAGTTACCTAGAGCACTCAAAAAAAAGGTTTTTTCAAAAAATTTCCGGGTTTGAGAACTTCTCTATGTGAGTGTATATTGCAAATAAAAAAACAGAACGTCCCATTAAGAAAAAAATACATAAATTATATATCATTATTATTATTGAGGCATTGATAGTGGCATTAGATTGTACTGAAGTTTTTTCGGTTCAGAAAAACGTAAATCAATTGAATGCTATACTAATTATCTAGGCGATGTTTCTGTTTATATCTAAGTCCATAAACATACAAATTTTTATATTAGTATATTATTACCTTACAGTACAAATGAACCCTAACCGGGTTTTTCATCAGTATTTGCCGATAATTAAAGCAGCCCTGCCTCACCTCATACACTGCGCGTATAGCAACAAAACTGCACGAGCAATCGCAGATTGTTATATAACACGGAACGGCAACAATAATATCGCAGTGTTGCGTTACACGACTGCGGGCCACCACCTTTCACTCGCGTCGGAGGCACGGTGGTGGCGCGGTGCATCCTCGATGCAACGCGTCTGCTGCATTTTTACGTTACAAATTAAAATGTTAACAAGGCAAATCAGCAAAAAATAAAATCATTATTACATAATTACTGTTAACATTTTCCAACGTCCCAGTTTCAAAATAGTCGGAATCGATCAAATGAATTCATTAAAATATGTTTTATTTCCTCTACACATTTGTTGTTGGAATTCACATGGGCTCTCCTCAATACTAGATGCTTCGTTTACTGTATCATAATAGCTTTAATTTCTACTAAAAAAAATAAAATTTTGCATGTCAGTTCCGACGCGCAAATGTCCTTGAATGTATAAAATAGGTAACAGTGTATGTAAATATAAATATTGATATCATTAAATGTAAATGGAAAATTCTTCAATAAAAAATGCTGACAATATAATTATTTTTAAGTAAAACAAAATTAACAAGATCAAATTTATACAAGGAAAATAAAAACATTTAGTAACGTCAGACTAAGAAATTAAAATTATAAAACACTTTCTAATTTTGTAGGATAGAAGGCACCAAATATTCACACATAATGACATTTAATGATTACATCTTGACATAAGCGAACGATAATAAACTATGTGTGTCACACTCCGTCATTGCGATTACGCCATAACAAAATGCCCAATAAACAAATTAATATCTCACTCTAAAGATGCGCAGAAATGTTGCGCGAAGAGGCCACCTAACGGTTACACTTTTTGAACGCTCTGAACTTCATACGATCAGAATCTAACGGTACACTTTTTAACGCTCTGAACTTCTGATTTTACTCCTTATAAAATTTCATACCGGCGCTATATATGAAAATCGATTCTTGAAGAGTAAAGTCTCAAAAATTGGAAAACTGCCCTGGTTCCCATTAGAAAATTTCGTTTTTCTATAAAATATATGAGATTCCAACAAATAAATTATGACGTTTCACCGTAATGGCGCAAAATGCCTTTTCCTACCATCTATCTACCCAGTCGAATATAATTCATCCACAATAACTGGATCTCCGTACGGAATTTACTGATCTCGACATACATGTAAAATTGTAAATATACAAATGTAAAGTCTTTTAGAATAAAAACATACCTCAATTTGGTTGCTAATCAAGGCCAGAACTAATTATCCACGCAAGACGTTTCTTCAACAGCCCTGATCGGTCATTGTTCGAAAGTCGTCGTGTTGATACAGCACACATAATAGCAATCTTCAGTCGGCCCCTCGCCACAATCAGCGCTATTATAAAGTTAGCGACCGATCCGCGGCGGCATCCCACGTCAGCTTTATCGATTAGGTCAAATTTAGGCACAACTCATTTTCATTCAGCTACCATGAATTTGAATAGTACTCTCATTTAAGTTTTATTTATAATTTATCGACATCGATGCTTTATTTATCGTATCACCTAGTAGATGGCGACATAGTGTAGATGATGAGACTTCCCAAAATGTATCATTAATGGAGTTTACGACCGAGTAAGTGTCCAAGTTCTACCAGTGAACATCTAGTCACTTTCGTTGTTCATATTACATTAATAAGCACACTGTATAGAAAGATAAAAAGAAGTAAGGATACATCTTACAAGGTAGATTTTACCTGCGACTTCATTTACGTAAAATTTAGAAGGTAAACAACGCATTAACCCTCCATACAAACCGTTGTTCACCGAAACCATGCCGCGTAGATATACATAATTACACTTATCCGTGGCCAGTGAACGTAATTAAGTAGGGGTAATATGTTAAAATATTTTCGTGATCATAGCATACATATTATATATATATATATATATATATATATATATATATGTGTATATATATATATATGTGTGTGTATATATATATATATATACATATATATATATATATATATATATATATATATATATATATATATATATATGTATATATATGTATTTATATACATATATATGTATGTATATTTGATAATTCTGTAGTTTCAACATAAAATGCATGAAAATGTTTTAATAAATATATTAGATTAGTCAATTTATAATTCAAACTTTAATATCCTTTTTAATAAATACTCCATACAAAAAAATTAAGGGAGCACTAAACATTTTAAATGTAACTATTTTAGCATTTTGTTATCTTGTAATATCAATTATAAACGTGGCAAATTACAAGTCGCCATGATTTGTTTTGTCTCATTTTCACAATTATCAAACTTTACATTTATTAAAAAGAGTTAAAGAGAAACATGTAGTATTCACAGTTACTTGTATTACAAGATAACAATATCTTGTAATCTCAATTATAAACGTGGCAAATTACAAGTCGCCATGATTTGTTTTGTCTCATTTTTCACAATTATCAAACTTTACATTTATTAAAATGAGTTAAAGAGAAACATGTAGTATTCACAGTTACTTGTATTACAAGATAACAATATCTTGTAATCTTAATTATAAACGTGGCAAATTACAAGTCGCCATGATTTGTTTTGTCTCATTTTTCACAATTATCAAACTTTACATTTATTAAAAAGAGTTAAAGAGAAACATGTAGTATTCACAGTTACTTGTATTACAAGATAACAATATCTTGTAATCTTAATTATAAACGTGGCAAATTACAAGTCGCCATGATTTGTTTTGTCTCATTTTTCACAATTATCAAACTTTACATTTATTAAAAAGAGTTAAAGAGAAACATGTAGTATTCACAGTTACTTGTATTACAAGATAACAATATCTTGTAATCTTAATTATAAACGTGGCAAATTACAAGTCGCCATGATTTGTTTTGTCTCATTTTTCACAATTATCAAACTTTACATTTATTAAAAAGAGTTAAAGAGAAACATGTAGTATTCACAGTTACTTGTATTACAAGATAACAATATCTTGTAATCTTAATTATAAACGTGGCAAATTACAAGTCGCCATGATTTGTTTTGTCTCATTTTTACAATTATCAAACTTTACATTTATTAAAAAGAGTTAAAGAGAAACCTGTAGTATTCACAGTTACTTGTATTACTAGTAAAAGACTGAAATATTTTCCCACATTTATTCAGTTAGTTATGAACAAAAAAACAATTTTTCACGAGGAAAACAATTTGTGTCTAAAATTATTATTTCATCTATATTGTACCTTAACCTACAGTAGAACCTCCTTAAGAACTCGCATTTTTCAAATTGTACATTAAGTGTTTGTGAGACTGAAGCATTTGAATAAATTCTAATTTTTTGTTGTTATTTTATTCTACTTCTATTGTTTAATGTTACAATGAAGAATTCTATGGAGATTTATGAGCATTTAGCGCTTATAATATCGAAAAACTTCCAAAATTATTGGAATTTTTCTATTTTACTGAACGTTCCATTATTATGCAGAGAACATTCAGATATCATATTAATTTAAGATTACCCAATTCAACACGATTAGGAACTGAGCGATTTGGTTTGGGAAAGAAGGCTAAGTGACAGATGGTCTAGGAAGGGGAACTACTCGTCCGGCGAGGGCTGACATAAAAGTGGACACTTACAGCAAATCTTTATGAGTGGATCAACATGTATCAACTTGCAGCCGTGCTGAACAATCTGACATTAAAAAACATGAAAAAAAAATACATTTTCCTCAATACCTTCAGTATGTCAACCGTTTCGCAACTATACACACCACATTTCAGTGACGAAACTCATTTTCATTTAGAATGATGTGTAAATAAACAAAACTACAGGATTTAGATAAATAAGAATTACAGAGCACTATATCAACATCAATTGCATCCTCACAAATGTGCGGTAAATATGCGGTTTTATGGGAGATAGAATTACAGGCCCATATTTTTTGAAACTGAAGGTTTCATAAACTCATGGACTGACACTGAAACATCACATAGAAACGTGATAGAAATACTTTTACATTCGTCAGTAGAAAATAATTCATACATATGGTTTTCGAAGAATGGAGCTTAATTTCGAAAGATTAATTTCGAAAACAATTAATTTCAACCTTTTCCTTTGGGAGTTATTTTAAAACCTGAATATATGTGAATAAACTTTGCGTTTAGTCATGGAAAAAGCTCTGGACAGTCAGAGCTCTGGTCCTTATGTCCTTATTTGTGATAAGATTTATCTCCTATAGCTGCAAAAATCTTCATGAAATATATATATATATATATATATATATATATATATATATATATGCACACACATACAATGTATGTACTCCTCAAAAGGACATTACATTAATAATTATAATGGAGAATACATTGATATTTGAAAAGAAACAATTTTTACTAAATTTCTTTAGCCAATGGTCGTCGGATTTGTCCTGCATCACTTAAAAACATAAGGTTCATTCTTTCTATTTAGTTTCATATGTAATCGATTTTTCTTCAATTTTTTTTAAATACATCTTCAATGTACAAAACACGCTACATTACAATTTTAAAATGATGTAAACAGATGTATTATCACGTAAGTCTGTCTATTACTACCTGTAAATGTACCTGTCTTCGCCGTGGTGTGCTGGGTTGATCACAAAGCATATGGCCTTTCACGATGTGGCGCACCACGGGGAGCCAGGTTCGATTCCTGGCCGTTCGTCGAACGGGGCTGGACTGGTGTTATGGTTGGCTGTAAGAGATTTCTCTCGTAACAGTAAGTCCGCCATATGTATCAATTAGATACATTAAAGTAGATAAATATATACATAAAATAAATAAAAATTATACATAATATTTAAAGTGCAAATTATCAAAAGCTCCACATTCTAGAGAAAAAAAAGTTATTTCAAACAGCCATTTGAGATATAAATCCTTCATTTAGAAATACACTATTTTATTTAATTGAAGACAAATACTTTAAATAAAAATAATAAATAAAATTATGTCCATATATTAAATACGCTATTCACAATGGTATTATTATATTTACTGTTAAAACACCACGCGTCAAAATTGTAATATACGTACATGTGTTGTTAGAATTTCGTTTAATATAAATTGTTAATTATAAAAGGTAGGTCACTTTTATAACAACAATCTAAAAAAATAAACAAACTATTCATTTGACGCGTCATTGGAGCTCATCAGTGCATAGTCACCGGGTGCCGTTAGTTACCGCCTAACCTGGATTCCTTATTGGGCACACCACTCGATCATTTATTAACGCAAGATTAGCATGTGTCGAAACGAATTGGTATTGTAAGAGCTGCCTGTACATGAGCGGACCGATCTACAGATGAAGATCACCGAAACACTTCATTGAAATTCTGGCTCACGCAATATATCGAATTAGGATAACGTATCAAAATCCGTATTGTGTTGCATTGATCAGTAACATACTAGTAGTTGTGGAACAGTATAACTCTACCTACATTTGAATTATTTAGTATTTAACTAATAGTATCAAAGCAATTAATGGTAAAAAAATACAAGTTGGTCAGCCCTGAAAATGTTAGTTACGAATGAAAAGCAAAGTTGTTAAAAAAATTGTTTACCGAGAGTACAGTATCTAAATAAAATAACAAATATATCGTTTTGTTAAGACAGAATATATCGCCAAAAATAATTATGTTGTGAGGCGATACAAACAGAATCGGTAGTTAAATTGTTCATGTGAATTTACGTTGAATTTTTCGGGGACTTCTATATTTAATAAAATTTTCTATTGAGTTATTCAGGTGTCATGTATATAGTGATCCAAATTTAAATTGGAGTTATATCAGACTACGATCTAAGAGAAATTTATATTTCACATTTAGTGAAAACCCCACGGTTTTGGTTATTGGCATATTTTAGAAAATTAATGTCTGCCTAATTTTTAGGTTACCACAAATTAACGATTCTTTCGTTATTTATTAAGATATTCTAAAAAGTTGTAATATCTTATAAGTATGTATAAAAGTTTTTCTGTAATGTTAACGGTACATTCAGAAAAAAAATCGTACAAAAATCAAAATGTATTTGGTTGCTAATATTCCTGAGTTTATTGGTGCATTAAGTTACTTCACTACACTACTGTACTGCCATTACAATAGGTTAGGTTTTTGTCTTAAATTTATTGTTTCGTGTATCAACGGCAACGCGGTGTAGTTTAAAGTGACACGCTGTTCTATCGATATAACAAAAACACGTAGTGAGAGAAACTTTATAGTTTAACTAAAAAATATCCTTTAGAGCGATAACCAACTAGCTTCACATGCATCTATATTGTGAATTGTTGGTATTATTTTCGATTTTCTGCTGTAAACTTCAGACCTGTTTTGCTTAAGGATTTAGATATTACTTTGATGATATTGACGAAAAGTTGGCATGCCTGGAATTTTCCATTCAGTGTTGCGAATTCTCTTTGAGTCATAATGCCTCAATATGTGTACACGCCGCAAGGTTATACAAATGAGTATTTAATTTATGTATGTCGAACGCAAGTACCGTGCCCGTGCAGCCGCTTAACCCTGTTGACAGAAATATAGCAAAGTTCGCCGCTATCCAGATCACTAGATTAGACTAGATTTTTAGAAGCGTGCATCGTGTATACTGTCAGAAAAGTGTTTCTAGCGAAAACATAGACGATACTAGCGGAGGAAGACCCCGTACAGTGCTTATTGAAGAAGTGCTTGACGAAGAGATTCTTCAACTTCCGTGTATATCATAAAGAGATGTACCATATTCAACAATTCATAGAGTTTTGAAAGGATATCATTTTCATCCTAACTAGATGCAACGCGTACAAATGCTGCTAGGCTCAGAATTCCCACGACATAATTTTTGTAAACAAATGCTGCAGATAATTTGGGACGAATCGAACTTTTTCAACAAATCGCTCTGGAGCGACGAGTCACATTAAATTTTTAATTATGTATAAACCTACTTAGTTCGTTGCTCCAGAATCCCCGCACGATGAAAGAATATCGACTCCAATATCTGTCAATAAAATAAGTTACTTGACGAGAACTCTAAATGACCAATTAATAAGTCCTCTAAATTCAGAAAATTCCTTTTTGTTTCGTATAATTTTTTATTCTCATTACTAATGCTAATAAATAAATTATGAACTACGATCAAAAAAGTAATACACAATTTCAAGAAAATCTCTATCGAAACAGGTATTAGTTAAAAATGTAAATTTCTGAAATTCAATTCTTCAACCTTTTAGTTAAAAAATGTAAGAAAGACTTTTATTTGTCTTTACTCCTGAAATGGAAGAGTAAAACCTTCTATACCGTTTTATAAGTTTAATTAAATAGAAAAGTCTTTAAAATTACTTGTCCGTCTGGCATAATACATTTCTTTACGCCGTCAAAGTCTACTACATTCTTGATATAATAATGAAAAAGAACATTAAGTTCAAATTTGAAAACGTTAATTTTTTCATAAATATTCATATACATTTTAGGACAACTTTTATAGCCAGCATTATTTTTTAAAATATTTTACAAATTAAAAATGAAAATGTCCTTCATTTGTAGAAATGGCACAAAGATATGCATTTTTTAAATTCTCTAAAAACTACCGATAATTTTAAAACTACAAGTTTTTACTAAACACAAAATTTCGGTGGTTCGTGGTCTCATTTTCAATTTAGAGCATCATTTACAGGACAGTATTTTACTGAATATAGAATATATCGCATACATAAATAATTTTAAAACACATCAAATTAACAGAAATAATTACCTTTCACGCAAATTTCAAATTTCAATTGTCAGTATAATAATTCTGGCAAGCTACTTAATATAGTAATACAGCATCAGACATTTTCCAAAAAAAGTCACTAAAATATAACGCCCGTACTTGCTGAACTTAGCAAGTTTAAACCGGACTTATTAAACACATAAAGACAGAAACATACTTTATATTTATTTTACCAAACTTCTAAATTTCAATTTAGTCTGTTTGACCATCAATAATGGCCTTGTGCTTACCAATAAGAACGCTCATCTATTGTGAGCTATTGGCATCAGTGCATGTATACTCGTTTGTAGGTCCGTGGTTTTTTGCGACTGCCTAATACGGTTTGCCGTACAGATTAAATGGTATATATCATTATCTAATTATAATCAGTTATTATATTATTTCAGATGATTTTTTTATAAATTAGTGTAATTATATGCCGTATTTTTGGGTCAGGAGAATAATATGTCAGTAAAGCTATGGTACAGATTTACATGTGTATTATGACCGTATTACACATACGGTTTTGCGCATTCGTGGTAGGAAATAGGTTGTCACATATTTACAAGTACAAGAGTAGTAATATAATAATAACTATGTGAACTTTTTATAAGTACAGTTAAAGTTCCTTATTTACGATTTCTTCATTCACGGCTTCAGTATTTGTGGAGAAAAAAAAATTGTGATCACTTTCAGTTCTCGCGGTTAAAAAATTCATTATTTGCGGTGCCAAACCTAAATAAGATATTACATTTTTTTTAAGGAAAAATATGTAAACATCGATTTCCGCCTTATCTACTAGCTATTCAAACATAATCGCACACTCGTTGGATTTTTACCGCTTTCGTCCCCGCCTCCTCACGCACGAGTCGGTTTTTTTCTATCAATGAAAGCCACCGAGTTACACGTATTATACCTGCATCATATTAAGTCGTTTTGTGAGTTCAGTTGCAAGCTTGCATTTCGATCTATAAAGAGAAGATTAACTGCAAGCCGATACAGCACATTGTGGTTATGAAAGCTCTTCTCGCCAAGCTCAAATATCAGCATTAAACTTCCCTGTTTAATTAAATATACACGTAATAAATTTTGTTTTTAAGCTACTAAGAAGTAAAATTCACGCGCGGCTTGTCTCTGACAACAAAAGCTTTTCAAACTCTTCCTTTTCTTTTCCAATAATCCGTTGTCGCAACATTTTTGAGCGGAGAGCACATGTATGTCCTTACGACTCATTATTATATTCTAAATTTACAATATGTATGCGTAACCTTCGGCAGAACATTTTCTTTTTCCTTGTGCAATCAATTTTTTCGTAGCGAAGAAAAAATAGATCGCACCAGGAAAAAAAAATGTTCCGCTGAAGGTAAAAATACAAACATGTTTTACTATTTACGTCTCGATAACACCTTTGCTCCATAACATATTACTTAAATATCAATTAATCAATTAAGTGTGATGGAAAATAAAAACTAGGTAGAATTAACAGTGTTTTGGCGTGCAAACAGCTTCACTTTTACTACTGTCATTTCAGTATGGTAAATCTTTCCAAAGTTTCAAATAACTTGTTGAACAAAATTGGGGAGCATAAAATTCTAAACAGTACGTAATGTCAAACACGACAGTCTTTTTGGCCGTTAAAACATGTTAAAACATTAGATGAACAAAAATCCGGTCAAAATTATGTGAAAGTGTAAAATAAAATTTAGGAAAATAACCAATAGACATGTTAATTTTTCTCAATTGGTACGCATGTCGTCTTAGTTATTTATTTTACTAGTGTTTTAACCTGCTCTAAATATGCATAACAATGAAGCCTCTACAAATTCAATCGTTAAACATTACCCAAATTTTAAATGACATTAAATACTTGCTTAAATCCCAAGATGAGTACTTAACTAAATGGGGGAAATGCAAAACGACCCAAATTCGACTGAAGAAGCCACAATCTGCACAGAAAAGCTGACATGACCGACATTAAAAAATCTGAGTGAAAGGTTATGCCTGGCTTTGTGATTTTCTTGAAAAACTGGTCCATATACGGAAAGACGCCTTGTATTTGTAAATAAAATTGACCATGCCCCTGAGGAAAATTGATCTTGAGTTAAAAGACGTTATAAAAAGTGCGATGCAAGAAAAAATACAAAATTCTTTAAATGCGATGATAATTAGCTCAATTATGTAAAATAAATCTTTAATTAAAACCTGTTTTGTTTATTTACTATATTTATTTTGTAAACTTGAACGTATTTTCCATCCCGTATTCGCTGTAATTCAAAGGCACGTACCAAAAGCGTAATATTTAATGCTATTTACCTACGACATCAAAAATTTGTAATTTGGATATGCTCGTAGATTTATAACTATAATTAGAAATATAAAAATAAATAAAAATGAAGTCAAAATTCTTAAATTAAACTATTCACTTTGGAATATATTTAATTACTTATTTACATTTGCAACGAATAGAAAGACGCAATAGTAAGAAAAGGCTAATAATTATAAGTGCTCTGTGAGAGAGTTTGTTTCATTGTGGGTAGATGGAAGTGTAATTTAAAATAAATCTATTGAACTTAAATGGAGTTTAAATGAGTTTATTTTCGTATTGGGAAAAAAATTTAATAAATCAATTTCTTAAACCGAGATCAGTTTAAGAAATAAGGGGTTATTCTAAGAGAGCCACTGCTAAAGTCAAGCTTAAGAAAGTAGGGATGTTCTGAGAGAACCAAAAAACGGATGTGTCATTACAGACCCACTACACATTAATAAGAAAATAGGAAACTAGGAGTTTTAAAGGCAAAGTATGCAACTGTAAGCCACTACTAGTGGAAAGGATTGATTTATTACAAAATGGTCAACTTACAGCTTCAAATATTGCCCCGAAATGGAATGAAGAGCGGATAATAACGTATCAGTTCCAATTGTAACGATCGCCTCTTACCTGTTACACTGTGTAGACGTATAGCGGTTAAGAAACCACTATTGCGACCTATACAGGTGAAATAAAGAATGTATATATTATTCGTAATACTGATTATACTGTGCATCAAGCTGAGTAGAGTGCATCAAACGAATTTTTTGTTGAAATCGCTACTTTGACAATGATTTATTTAGAACAAATTGTACAGCTCCTTAACATTTTCTACTCAGTTTGATACACAGACAGAATCACCGTATGAATAACAGACATATTTTTGTTAAATAATTATAATGGGTCCTATGAGCTCTTTCTGCCAAAGACCATGATTTATTTACAATGATTTATATCAATATTTATTTATAAAATATTTATACCATTCCATTCATACAGTATATTATGAGATCTTCCACAAAAAAAATCCTTACCGATAAAATAAACTTAATAATTAATAATATTTTTCTCTAATTCCTACAGACCATTATCTATTAAACTCCATAATTGAACATTTTTAACTTTTATATGTATTAACAAAACTAAAAAAATATCTACATAAACGAAATATCATAATAAGGTCTATCTAAATTTTCTATAAGTGTCATTTACATATTGGAGGCATTGATTTTCTACGAGATGCAGTGTCGCTTACTGCAAGTAAGACTATTTTAAACGTACAATAAAAACAACTGATTTTTTATATATATTATTGGAGTTTACTACTTAAGAATCGATTTTCACATATAACGCCCAGTATGAAATTTTATGAGTAGTAAAATCAGAAGTTCAGAGCATACGAAATGAACGTCAGAGCGATAAAAAAAGTGTAATGAGCTAATATCAGGCACATTTTTCAATGATATTTTTAAATTATTTACTGACAGCTGTAAGCATCGTTTGCTTTGGCTGAAAGTGCGTATAACAAAAGTAGTACAATTAATACAAGAAAAAGAAACTAAACGGAAACAGAGTGCCGATATTGGTCTCTTAGAAAGATGTAATTGAAAATAAACACACCGACGGAGCAAATCTGAACATGAAAACAATTCCGAGATATATAATGCTAGTTGTATTATTAATGATGGGGTATAAATAGAATCAAATATTTACGTTTATAATGAAAATAGAATTTGTTTATTTATTTATTGAAAGGCTCACAAAACATGTTACAGTCACGTAGATGTATAATGAAAAGAACAGAGTATAAAATTAAATAAAACTCTAATTATGTGTGCACAAAATTGTTAGCGTATTTTCTACATACTAAACAAAACATAAATTATATCGTAGCTGGTTTTAATTTATAAATAATATATTTGGTCTTTCCTTTCCTGTTAATAATGTCAATTCAAAAATGTCCCAAGGACGAATGTCGAGAAACAATAGCGTTATGCAATCGGCACTTTCGATTTATGGGGTTATAAAAAGAAGTATTATTGTTATAAACTTGTAGTAGCAATAATTGCTGCAAAGGTATACAGGATCTGAGTCGAGTGCTTAAGTTGAGAAGAGAGACGAGATAGGGACAATCAACATGTGAATGTATCATACATTCACATGTTTTTATAAATATAATAGATCAGCGCTTTTTCGCTGTGCAGCCAGTGATGACAAGTTAAATCTCTGTAGTCCATACTCTCGTCCAAGATGAAGTTAAAATTAATTTGTTTGATGAATATAGAATTAATTTGTTTGCACGAATGTAATTTTTTTTAATAATGTGCTAAGGAACGTATACTTTATTTGTTTCTTTAGGTAAAAGGAAGTCAACTGTGACCACTTTGGGTTAATATAAAAGCCAAGCAGAAAAGAGAGTTAACAAGGGAAAGGCAGCAGTGGATGGCCACCGGTGGAGGAAACGCGATTAGCGACATCCAAGTTGACCCCGTCGTTTCCTTAGTAGCGCCAGGGGTAATTGTGAAAGTCCCATCAAATGATTCTGCCCAGCAATTCAATAGAGGTAAACAACACGAATTTCGATGTGTACAATTAATTTTTTATTTATAGTGTTTTTTAGAAACTGATGAACATAGTAACGGGCACCGAAAGTTTTTAGATTGAGTCATTTGAAGTGAATTTTATTCGAATTTATATTTAATACTGAAGAAGCAGTATTACAAACGAAACTAAATTGTACCTTTAAAATTACAAATTGCAAAATTCATTTAAGAACTTTTAATCAATTGGACTTTTATTTCATTTTCTTTCTAGCGATATGCGAAAATGTGTTGAAATTTAATATTTGTAAAGTTGTGATATTCATGATACTGAATTAATCAGAGTCAATTATCTACAGATGCGCCTGAGTAAAAATCGACGAGTAGAAGCCAAGTTTTTGCTGGAGCCGCAGAAACTTTGCCAACATCGTCCGAGGCAACTGAAGATGTTCCTGCTGGTCAACTTAGGAGTGAGGTGCAGGAAACCATGTTGGACATGGATACGAATATACCAATACGCAAGAGATGCCCCAGCAGGCAGCATTGGGATATATGGCCCTTTTCAGCTAACGTCAGTTGCTTCAGACGGAGGAAGTAAAAAGAAATTGCACGACGCATGAAATGGAGCAGAGACAACAAAGACAGAGCTCTTTGAAATCTGAGAGACAAGAGCTCTTGCAAGGAAATTTTGTTAAGTCAAGCTCGAGAAGCGAAGGCTCGTGCTGAAATTGCAGAGGGAATTAAAAAATAAATGAAATACGTTTTTAGATTATTAATTTTTTTACTTGTACATTTTTATTCTATTTTTTGTTTTTAAATATTGTTTTTTCTTATTTCGTTTTCATTTTTTATATACCCTAATTATATGCTTATTGTACTATTTTTATTACTTTTATTTTTATAAATTTTTATTGTGTTTTATTTTATATTTTTTTCAATTTCACAGCGGACACTTAAATTTTCAATACTAAATCATACAGTCATATTTTGTTGTGTGTAGAAAGGCAGGTAGCACGTTGTTTAAAACATTTAAAAGCTAAAAAATGTTAATGTTTATAGTTTTGATTTTCCGAAAAAATGGTGGGAATTATTTAATAATTGTTAAAGTCGCATTTATGTTGTCAAGTTTTTTTAATAAGGGTCTATAAGCATACATTACAATTTGGTTAGATATTGGTAAAACAAATGTTCAATGAAATGGTGTATTAACCAATGAAATAGGATTTTCATATTGAAACCCTATGAAAGTATGGTTTCTATTATCTAGTCTAAACTAATTTAATGCACGTTTTTGTTTTAGTTATGGACAAATTGAACCATACATTGCATTTCTATAACAGAATTAATACTTAATCTAGCTTTTGTCATCGTTTGTACTCGAATTCAATTTGTCAGAGTACAATATGTTTTTGCAAGTATTTGTTAAATTATCAAATACGAAAAATAAATACGTATTGATAACTTCCTGAATTAAAGCAGTCACTGGCTTATATCATCTAGTCGAAACTAATTGAATGCATATTTTAACATTCTGGCTGTAGGTAAAGTGAATCATCCAGTGCAAACTAATTTTAATGGACATTTTAATATTCTAGCTATATGTAAAGGGAATCATGTCACTAGTCAGATTGAATATCAATAATAGAATTTTTGAATTCCAATTTAGAATGCTAATAAATAACTTTTTAAAATACAATATGTTTTTGTAAGAATTTATTAAATTACCAAATGTGAAAAAAATAAGTATTAATAACTTCCTAAATTAAAGCAGCGCTAAGGCAATTTATCCCTGATTTCTAATCGGTGCTACTTTCCTGTAGATACATATAATGATAGAAGATACAAGTATCTATAATATTATCTATAAATTTGAAAATGAATAGTATTTTTATTAATGTTAGAGGGATGAGATTATTACAAAGGAAAAATGTCAAAAATAATAGAGTTTTCAAACCTTCTCAACACATATAAATATCAGTCACTGGTGATATCATTCCAATTGAAATAAGAATTAATAAAAGCAAAATAAATGTTAATAAAAATACATATTTTTTCACTATCGTAAGACATGCGTTTATTTACCCCCTTTACCTATTTTATACATTCCAGGCAATCCTGCATAAGGAGTAAACTCCAGTCGAGCGTCAGGACTGACACGCACAATTTTTTTGAGATTCTATCGTTTATAGCATACACTTTTAACATTTATTACATTTAATACAAATCTGTATATAAACGGCACTACACATTTTAGATATGCATTTATTGCAATGAACACAAATGAAGAATTAACCATGAAAGTTAAGTTATAGTTCAGCTTGGCCGAAACACTCCTCTGGATATGTCATAAACGCGAACACGTAATTGAGTTAGCAAGTAGAATTAAAAACAGAAATTTGTAAATTATCCTCTCCAATACACCGACTATTTTCTGAATAATGAAACTTGCCATGTGCGTGTTGGAAACAAATTGTTAAACGACAATTCACATGAGTCATAGCGTAGTGATACAATCACTTGAACTGTGGCCAAGACGGCGCTGGTTTCCATCATTCATCCATCCCATTAAAACAAAACAAAATTGTTACATCGACGTAATGTATTGACACACAATACTTACTTCGATATCTCTACACACTACAAAAGAATGCAAATGAACATTTAATTTATGATGAATAGAGATAAACCTCAATATCTGTTTAAAATAAATTATTGAATGAATGTAATATTAAAATAATATATCTCTGAGATGTAGGAAGCTTTGAATTCAGTCAATTATTCAGAATTTTTGGAAAATCATTTGCCAATTTTATTAGAAAACGTATTATTGACACTAAGACTGCAGATATGGCACCAAAATTACGGATGCCCCACACACTGCTAAGCTGTACAGAAAAACGGATGGCTTGCCTCGGGTCAATGTTATGGCCACCGCGGTCACCATATTTTCGAATTCTTTCATTGAGGCCTTTGGATTATTTGTATTGAAAAATAATGATGTACAAAGTACGCGTGGGTGTCTAATCAGCACCTATACAAATTTATGAAGTCAGATGCACCTACCATCTCAAAACTTCATACATTAAGCTGTGTAGGGAATGCATACAGAAAATAATTTGGCAGAAAATAATTTGAGTAGGTGATTACTTAGATATTCCAATAAAATCAATTGTTTTCTTCTCATCCGTTACTTTCATTCTTATTTTTCGTCGCAATGAATCATTTCAATGAATCAAACGTCGACATTAACTTCGCGAATAACAGGACCCAACATCATCATAGTCAGAATAAGCGATGCCGAGATTTCATGCGAAAGTACTCATAAATACCTAGGTACTCATATCATATTTACGAAACTAACTAAATGAAGATGGAAGGCATACGAAGAAACAACAATAGAAACAATAAAGAAGAAACAACAATAGCTTGGAATAAAACAAAAGAAAATGAGATGGCTACTAGGACGAGAATCCATAACTAGATATTTCTGGACGACCATATTCTCAAACTTGTGTGGAGTTACAGCATTCAACTTTCAGCGAAATTACAATAACAAATGATTCAATGATTTCAAAATAGATGACACTGTTATACAGACTATCATCAAACAAGTAAGGAATCATGAAGAAAGGCTACATCACCATGTAAACGCGGAGACCCACCAACTCCTGGAATATACGAACCAAGCGAAACTACTCAAGAGGATGAAATCTCATGAATTATTGCAGTGAACTGATAAGTTCATAAAAACAGAGCACAGTACGGTAAAGTACGTGATTAATTAGTATAAAAAACCTTGACAGAGCTAATTGAAAACTAATTACTATTGCTAAGAAAAATTTCAGACTATGAGGCCGCATATTAAATTAGGCTATAAAAAAATTGCTCATTGTTCACATTTATGAACAAATTGTAATAATATAAAAAATAAATAATTTATAAACTACAATGGAAATAGCAACTTTGTGTGTTACTATTTTGATTCAACAAAATTAGCTCCTAACATACCGGAAAATACGTGTACTCGGATTTTTGAAACAAATAAAAATAATTATTCGATTATTTATTTTTCGAACGATTTCGGCATCATTACCGACTTCACTAATTTTCGAGATTTTGTCTTTTTAAATTCAATACAAACAACATATTTCAGATAGATATTTTATTACTATCTAATTTTGAAAGATTATTGTTAACTCTCGTATTTGGAAGATCTGGAGATAAATGAATTATAATACATACAAATTGATAAAATACATGAAACTGTACGTAAAATAGTAATTTATCTCAATTTATTTTCAAAAAGAAATTATACACATTTATGAAACTAAATTTTGGTACAAATCACAAAACAATTATTCGACATCAAACATCGTTGCATACGATCTTTCTTAAAAGATAACAGACAGTCAGAAGATAATATTTTATGGCTAAGTAATCTGCACATCAAAGATATTTTAGAAAAAAATAGTTTTTGGGGACTGTACGGTATACTCGTAAGAACTAATGAGGGAAAATCGATCGGTTTTCAAATGTTTTCCGCCTGTTTTTGAACGCTCACAAAAAACAAATACTGAACCTACTTTTATACGGTTTTCTGATAACGGTCAAGTGCGTGTAGTATTCGCGTCGTAAAGGATTCCATACCGTTTTTATTATATTATCATAAAGTACTTAAACCTTACCAATATAAAGAAAAACGAACACCAAAACATTTAACGTTATCATTCCACACAGAATTAGAAATTCATGATTTCCGATTTTTTTAATTTCTTGTACCATGAGACTTTCCTTGGTTCCAAATTTTTAGATTCTAGATCAACACGAAATAGTTGAGTCAATGAGATAATATCAAATTACGTGATGTTTGAATGTATATTGCATCGAGTTAGAACCTTGAATTCTTTACATGAATGTTAGGTAGTAGACCTTACACTTGGTACATCTAACCGTAAAAGGGTCTTGACGGACAGACTGACAATAAAATGATTCTGTAAGGGTTTTTCCATCCTGTGGTTAAATTTATAGTTCATTATATTGAAAATAAGATTATTTTTAATAATAATTTGTAAATGCAATTTTTAAGGAACTCCTTAAATCTTCGACATGAAACAAAAACCAAATCGTGTCCTGTTGTATCCGATATCCCAATGTACGTAACATACAGATCCATGAAATTCGCAGTCCACCAAAGCAAGCCAAGTAAAACTTAAAGAGTGGAAAATACATCCATTTTTAAAAAAATACGGAACAAATGTCACTGCCGGTTAACAGTTTAATTTTAATACATTTAGACAACGACTTCGCATTTAAAAAGCGACGTATATTGATTCGTTAAGTTTTTATAATTATTTTTAATTCTTATTAACAATTCATTATATATGGAACTGTTTTTTATATATTAAAAAAATATAAAAAAACAGTTCTTCATAAATGCGTAAATATTATATTTACGCATTTATGTTTTTTTTTAATTTCATAGATACTAGCTGTGCCCACGACTTCATTTGCGTGAAATTCAGAATAAGAATTAGATTTTTTGTTGTTGCTCTTGGATATAAACTATTACCATATAAAATTTCATTAAAATCCGTCAAATAGATTTACCGAGATTGACAAAAAAATTACAAAAATTCTAAAAACAGATTTTCTGGCTTCTATTATAATCCTTTATGGTAAATCAATCACTGTTTTTAAAATGTTTTTCATATACAGACTTCACTCTGTCACAGTTTTATTATAAGCATATATTATGATCACAAATTATATTTATTTTCTGTAACTTTCCTTATCGTAAAGCGCTGAAATGTATGATCTTTTAAATAAAAAAAATATCAACTTTTTAAGGTTCCGTACCCGTAGGACCCGAACCCTATTCTTATGGGAAGCTCTCTGTCCATCTGTCTGTTTCTCTGTCAGAGATTTTTAACTTCTAAGTGAAATAATATAGAAACTTGAAATTCATATATAATAGGTAGCTTCTTGGCCCAAAACTGGAAATCGTAAGTAAAAATGACTTTAAATTAAATTTTGAGGGTCTCGCAAACATGCTAATTTTTTTGAAAAATAATGACTTGGACCAACAAAATTGTCATTTTTAAACAAATAATTCAGTTATAATATTTGTCGTAAACTCTTAAATACAGTTTAAAACAATACTAGAAAGTGCTATATATATCATACAATAGTAAAAAAAGTTATGAGTAATCAAACCAATGTATTTGTGAGAAGTTCATGATATTTTTACGCACATAAGAGATATATTAAGCAAGTATATTTAGATATTCATGTGGTGAAAAATAATATTGTGGTGAAAAATAAATATTATAAACGGTTTAGTAGAAATACTACATACCCTTAGTTGTTTATATTTTTATAGTCGTGACTAAACGTGTACCCTTGTAGCGTGAGTTCTCCTCATACTTAACAAGTTTATTTTTAATTATATCCTATTTCTGTAACATCAGGCTAGATTTCGCCGGTTCCCTTTCTGTGGAATTTTCACTGCACGCCGATATTCAAAAGCAATCTGGTAGAAGGAAATCGCATTTGGAGTATACTGTTTTTAATACATTATTTTTGTGTTTTTTTATATTTTTATAATTCTGATATCGCTTATACCATTAATTCCATATTCAAATCGATTCATCTATATAATCTATCGCATAATGGTGAACTCTGAAATTTCAATCGAATCTTTTAACACGGCACTATATTTCAACCTCTTACTTAAATTGTCAACCTTCACATAAAGGAATTCGTCTCCATCGTTTAAATGAATTTCAATGTTGTACGTATTACATGTAGTTTATCCTTGGCAAACCATCTTTGCATTAACTTCACTTCCAACTAACAGCGATCCTTATAGAAGAAACCTTCCCCAGCAACTGTGAATCGAACGAATTCAGCTAATTGTTTTCTTTTATTGTTAATAAAAATAAATTAACAAACATTTTTCTTACATAGTCGACAAAAGAAATATATTGTCTTTACTAAATGTATTCGCACAAATATTCTACGGGCTCTGTTCTAAACTAAACAATTCACTTTTGACATTTATGTAAAACACTCCTGCAAAAGCACATAACCAATTAATTTAACTGAGAAGAAATACTTCAAACAAAACTGATAACAGAGAGCCACGTATTTCACTATTAAGTTAACTCGCGGACCATACAAAACTATGTACACGGTTATCTAGTTAGTTTCACTTTCATACAGACGCGTGGAGCCCGCCGCGAATATGTAATGCGGTTCACCCGCTTATGTAACGCGATGAAATGCGGCGTATAGCGACAACCGTGCGCGGCCGCCAGCGCTGCCGACCGCCGCGAGCGCGCCGCTGCTACGGGCGTCACTTTAATTGCAATTATGCATCCGTTACTAATTCATATCGCACGCAAACTAACAGACACGTGACTTGTTCGTGTAAGTTATAATAGTTTTATACACAAAGATTACGATAAAAAACCGACCAGCGAGCACTGAAAAATATTGAGTTTTTTTATGCTTATAATATCGTAAGGTTTTGGCGCACGTTATTTCCATTTTAATTTTATTCGTACACTATCTAAAAATAATTTTAGCATCGCATAACTCGTAAATTCAAGTTATATAAAATCAGTGAGTGGGGGCCATTATTTGCGTCCATGAAGCTTTTTCCCATAAAGTTTAAAATCTATTTTAATGTCAATAGAAGCGTAGGAAGAGATCCCTTATTCTAACAAAATTCATTATATCAACAGTACTTAGGTTAATGAATTCAATTGTAAAAGACGTTATGTTGTAATTAGCAATGACATAAGGGAACATAAACATGATGCAGAAGACCACAATTAATCTAGTATTAACTTTGGTACACTCCATATCTTTACGGTTCTGTGATTTATACCACAAAAGCCGCAGATAAAAAACGCATTGACGCCTGCGAGATGTGGTGCTGGCGACGCATGCTGTTAGTGTCTTAGACTGCACATCGGACCAACGAGTCCATCATCAAAGAAATCGGCATCAGCGATACGCTGTCCTCTACAATTACATAGTCAGACATTTTAGCCATCATAAAAATAATACAAACAACCTGGAGAGAGGCATCCTGCCGGGAAGAGTCGACGGAACAAGATCTCGTGGTTGAAGGCCGGCTCGCTGGGGTGACCAGATCACAAACAACCTACAAATTACAATTCATGAAGCCCTAAGGCTAGTGCAAGATCGCGAGAACTGCCGCCAATCAACGCCAAGACGACACCTATTATTGAGGAATCCTCAGGAATGGTGAAACGATTAAAGAAGAAAGAAGAAGAGCATTGATGATACTTACATTACGTACTCCTTATAAACTACAACTCCTATCAACCTACTTCGGGGAATCTGACATGAACCACAAATTCACCAGAAGCGCTTAGTTAAATGCTAAATGCCAGTGCATATTTATCATAAGGCAAAAGGAACCTTACAACTACCAAGATTTATGCCAATATATCTTGTCTAAATAAGACTGCGTTAACAAAAATACGGGAGTAGTTAATATCATTAAGTTCCATTGTTATGACTTTTAGTCACATATGTTTTATTTCACGATTGCGTTTTAAACGTGATGTCACTTAAAATGTTTTATTAACGAAAACAAAGATTGTGATCACGAACACAAAGTGCATGAACCTCACGTAATTATTTTCTTTGATAAATGATCGCGATACATGTTATTCAATTTCGATTCAATTATGCATATAAAGTAGCAATAGTATAACAGCTGTGTCTGAAATTATTTCTTAGACAGAATATGACAGTTAGAAACCTATACATTTCAATAAGTATAAAAGAGCCACACTCAACGTTTACACGTTTATTTATACTTGTCACAATCAGTCACATTCACAGTGTTGGCACCCAATAAGGAGCACACGGTGGACTTAGGTGGAGCGCAGGATCGAATTTCAAGAGTTAAAAAAAACGAATGTGCTTTAAACCACACGACTGAAGTAAAACTTCAATTCACAAAATATAAACTTTAAAATGAATCTACAAAATAATCCAAAAAACCACCGTTCACGTAACACTAGCAAACTCGCATATATATATATATATATATATATATATATATATATATATATATATATATATATATATATATATATATATATATATATATCATGCACTGGCTATAAGAGAAAGAAAATGTGTGCTCGCACCTCTCTCTCTTGTCCCTACAGTAATATACGAAACTCTCTCTCTTTCGGTCTTCACTAACTTATATCTCCCTCTCAACTTCCGTTCGCCTCGCCCGATCACACTTCTCGTAACGCTCTCGTCACACATTCACCAGCTTATTCCCCAAGTCAAGCGTGCGTAAAGAAGTTTTACTTCAAAAATTAATCTGCAAATCAAAGCTTTGTTAAATTGATTACAAATCACTATTCTAAAACAGCGTAAAATTTAAAATTCCGCAAATGGTCTGTAGCGAATAGCAGTTGCTGACGAGATCTGCTGCAATTAGATGGCACGTTTGTTCTCTTCCGAATGCAGTGGTTTAGGAGTTTAGTTATTTGTTACTGTCTATGGTGGTTGGTTATGTTGAAAATTATTAAATGTTGCCTGAAAAGCTACAGTGTTACATTGATGATGCAGTGTTACATTGATCTCGTCCGAATGCAATGGTTTAGGAGTTTAGTTATTTGTTACTGTCTATAGTGGTTGGTTATGCTTAAAAATTAAATGTTGCCTCAAAAACTACATTGTTACATTGATTGATGAATGTTTTGTACTTCGTTTGACGACGTGTTTATAGTACTTAATGATTACGTTTCTGTCAAATAAACAAAGGCAGTTATAATTTCATTTTTGAATATATTTGGCGTTAATTTTGTAGAAATTCATTATTCACAATGAAATGAAACTACGTGATGTAGTAGTATTTCTACTTTCTTTAAGTTCTTTACCACGACCTAGGTTTCGTTGTATTACAGCATCTTCAGGTGAGCTATTAGCAAAGATGCCAGTAAAGATGCTTAGCAAAGATGCTTAGCAAATATGCTAATAGCCCACCTGGAGATGTTGTAATACAACGAAACCTAGGTCGTGGTAAAGAACTTAAGGAAAGTAGAAATAATACTACATCACGTAGTTTCATTTAATTGTAAATTTCATTTTTCTTGGTACACCTTATGAATTCATTAAAAAATAATCTAATCCATTTAAAATTAGGATGAAGTTTCCATTGAAATGTTAACTAGTGTGATTTCTTTGATTTGTAAATTTATGTTCTAGTCATACCACAATTCATACCTTAATGACATTCAAAACCTTCGAGCTAGTATAACAATAAAGAAAATTAATTCTTCACGTACCAAACATCTATATGTTATACGGTTCGGTATATGTTTCGTTTTTGTGAATATTCGCACATCTGCTGTTTTTCGCGTTTCCAGTATTCGCAATAACAAGTCATTTCCGATGTGTATAATTTGTTATTGCGAATATTGGATACAACAGATGCGCGAATTTTCGAATATTCTTCTTGTTAGCGGGGACAAATTCAGTATCGGCGATATACCAAATGCACTCGCATTGTAATTGCTATTTGTAAAAAACTCTGGAAAGAACGTCGTCTGACGGCAATTATAGCAGTTTCTTTAAAAAATTATATATATATATATATATATATATATATATATATATATATATATATATATATATATAAAAATATAAGTTAATTAAACGCCTCAAAAATAAAAATAAATCAGAAATCTAGACTAATATTATAAAGAAGTATATAGTTTCTTAGTGTAAGGGAATTTCGAAAACTACCCAATCGATATAAAAAAACACAGGCGGCTAGATGACACCCTGCGTTCTAAGATGGTCTACATTTTAATCGGTTTTATGCAATGGGGTTGTTACAGAAGAAGATGAAATGACAAAACATGAAAAAATGCTCATATTTCAAAAGAACATACCTGACCTACGCAGCGCTATAAAATAAAGTTTGCATTTTTAGAGATAATTAAAGTGAAAAGATAGAAAGTGAAACCTTTGTTCTAAATTTCGAGCTAGTTTTAAGAATAAAGTGCCTTAAAAACATCTCTCTGTGATGTAATGTTACGTGCGGGGTGCTACTACAGGTAATGTAAACCAAAATAGTCCTTCGCATGCATCGTCTAAAATAACATAACTTGCTAATAATTGTTCCTTTCAATATTCACTTTCAAGGACTTGACGCTGGGAAAGTATAATATGCTCTCACAATAAATATATCTCCGGAGTAAACTTTTATAATGGGTGGAGTAAATATGAGGTCGGAGCGCTTTTCTCGCGGGTCGCCATGTGTCAGGTTGCCCAGAGTGAGAACTCCGAGAAGAAATACATTTTACTCTCACAAAATAATAAAAGAACAAGTTTAATATTTAGAAAAGTTCTTATTAATTAAAAACATTAAAAATAAAAAAAAACATTTAAGAAAAATTTTAAGAGAACATAAAAAATAAGAAGAAAATAAAAAAAACAAATAGAGGAAAGGCAAAAAAAAATGAAAAATAAATCCATTATCCAATTCTGTTACGTGAAATCGCAGGTAGAAGATAGTTTTTAATAAGTTACACGGCGGAAAGAGTATGTCTTACTTCAATCTTATACAGTTGTTACTTCAAACGTTTTTATTTACAGTCAAAGAGTTAACAATTCAATTCGTGAAAATGTTGAGTCAAAAATTTAAAAAAAAACATGTAAAATTGTAATACGTTCAGCTATGGAAAAAATGGAAGTAGCTACAACTTTGTGAATCAAGTACAAAAATCAAAAAATAAATCAATCCATTGAATGAAGAAGTAAAAGTGAAGAAATCGAATTAACATTTTTCAGTCGAATGTTATCAATAGCGATGAAACAAATTGACGGTCAGTCAACTTTCAGGCTACTTATGTGGTCGGCGTACTAGATTCAACGCGCAATATTCATTGAATGAAATGTGTTATATTTTTCATTGTCATTTTCGCTGTAACATTACCCGACTGCGACACAACAAAGGGTAATTCATTTAACAGTCTATATATGTACATTTGCATGTATATATGTATCTATATATGAATGTTTGATCGCAGCCCATAAATTGCTGAACCGATTTCAGCAAATGTGATATCAATCTTTTGTATTTAACGTAAGAGTGTCGTAGGCTAGGTTTTTTAGAGGTGTCGATTATATTTATATTTTCCATCAGAACATGTATCAAAACTGAACGCCACCTACGGTTTCACAATTCAGTGATGATTATCTTTCAGGGAAATTATGATAACATAACTTGTTTTTTTATTTTTCGGATTTTTTCGATGTGGTCAAGTTTTCGGTTTTTATAGCTTCTTTTCTATTACATTGTAATTTAATCTAGCTATTTCCTTCCATAGTAGTCTGCACGTTGACTAACCGTAAATTTGTCCTTTGAAAATGGTTATTAATTATAAATAATAAAATTGGAATGCAAATAGTTAATTGGAATGCATCCCTGATAGTCATACAAATTTCGGGAACGTAATGAGAGCAAGAGTAAACTGTATAAAAATATTCTTCCTTAGCGCTAAATTTCTCAAGCGGTATGTATGTGATGTGTTTAAAATTTGTGACATCTGATCACAAAACTCGATTATATATTAACTACCGCCATAGTAATTACAGACAGCGAGTGTCGCAACTGTGCATAACGAGCACGTCCGCAAAGTGTGTGCGTAAATAAACAGGCATGGACGTTGATCTCGTAGGATCCGCGGGGCGAGCGAACTGCGCCCGCGGGCAGTGCGAGAAAGTCATCATCTCCGTAGATTAATGGTAGAGATATGAAACCGGAAGTCAAAAATTTGTAACTCTAATGTCTAATTCCTCAGCAGAGGGCGTTTAAACGCATTCAACTTGGCGGGTTTCCGGCCGGGCGCCATATTTTTCTCGTTGTCCAGTGTACACACGCATGGTATTACTTCCTGCAGGAAAAGTATAATATCGAAAATTCTTCTGTGGCCTATCATATAAATTTTCTACAGAGAACATGTATTTTAATACTACTATTTTATACGTATATTTATATTAATTTATATGCGAATAAGGTGTATTTTTATTGTTTTTCATGATGTTACGTTGTTCAAAATGGCCTACTGTCGTTCCACTCTGAAAAATTACGAAAGGACTCACATTTTTCAGACTTCCAAAATATGAAACTCGGTAAGTATCGTTTGTAGTATTATTTTGTCATACCAAATTTTATCACAATGCATTTTAAATTCCGTTAACGCGGATATTTTAAACCTTTAACAACAAGTTATAACGCAATTTTTGTATTGTTTTGCAGAGCAATCGAATACAAACAGCACAATTACAGAGTTTCCGAGAAGCATTTTATAATTAAACATTTTAAAAGTAAATTAGGAAATTGTTACAAGTGAATGCAAATCCCAGTCAAAATTTGCAAGCTTTAATCTAAGATGGTAGACGTTAGTCGCCAGATGTGGTAGATGTTAGTCCGGAGGTGCCAGAAAATGTGAAGACAGTAACATTAATTTTTATTGCATGTCAAATATAATCATAACATATTCAAATATTACAAGTATTTATGAATTGTTTATGGTTATAGGAGGGCATACTTCCGGAAGCAGCTTCTACCAGACTTAGCGTTTCGAAAATCAACCAAAACCCTGAGGAGTTCCACGCTTGTTATAAAGATACATGCACTGAACAAAATTATTGAATTGCCGAGATACAAATTCAAAAGATTGCGAAAACCTTATACGGTATGGTAATTCGGAAAGTATAATAAATTCTAAAGTAAAACAAATGTTGAGACTTATTTAGCCAAAAGGCTTACACTCGATTTGATCATCAATCAAGAAATTATTTTGTAAAAAAAAACCGCAGTGGTGTGCGGTTCAAACATGACAAAGATTTGCATGAATTTGTATTACAAATCCTGAAAAAGTGTAGAAATTTGGTTACCACTTTATAATTTACCATCAGTTAGATCTGTAGTTCGTTGGGGCTATAATTCTCCAGTTAAAATAAGAATAAACGAATTTATGTTAATCATGATTCAATCGAATAAACGATTTATATATGCCTTAAGCAAACAATTTTAGAATAAACCAGATGATAATAAGTTTTGGTCACTGCTATTTGATGAAATTAGTATCGGTTAACGGCTGATGATAATTTAGATATGTTTAAGGTAGTTATAGAAAGTTATAGATGCAGGATTAATAGAGCAAAAAATTATGATCAGAGATCAAAAAATCAAGAATTGGCAAAAATATCAAACACTGAGTTAAATATATAATAATGTTAAACTTGTCTTTTTTTATGATTCGCTCCGATTACTAAAATCTCTTGGAAATAATTGAAATAAATACAATTTATTATATAAAAGTGATATCGTAAAATTGTCCTATATTTAAGAGGTAGCGCTGGATATTAATGATCCCCTAAGTTAAAATGATTTCCGAAAATTAGCCTTCATATATATATGGCTAATTATAAGTCTATGAAGGTAAAGTATGCAGCATAAATTTACCATGAGATTGGTAGTCGCTTAAAGTTTCAATATGTAAAAGTTAATATATATATATATATATATATATATATATATATATATTTATATATATATATATATATATATATATATATATATATAAAAGTTTCAAATTACAAAATATTGTGCTTGAACTAAAAAACTTCTTAAAAGAATAACCCATTTTCTTGCAAATGTTCTCGTGCAAAATTTTTATGAACGTTGATGGGAACAAGTTTAACTAATAAAATATATACTGTAATAATAGTAAGAATACCAACTTGAATTGAAAGCTTTACCAAAATTTGGAAACAAATTTCTTCCATTGAGACATGCCAAGAAATATACACCACAGAATATGCAATAAAATTTATATATATATATATATATATATATATATATATATATATATATATATATATATATATGTATGTATTGTACCTGTGTACGTATTTTTTATTTTCAGTAGTAAAGGTTATCCATAAACTATTAAGGAGCCAGAGCTGCAAGCTTCCAGATAGATTAGAATACTATAATCGTAAAATATCAGATACATGTTTTATAAAATTTTAGTTATTTTAAAGTTCTAATAACAAATTATGAAAATTAAAATATTTTTTAATATATTTTAACAGGCTTTCAAATTTAATGCATTTGAATTCAATATTGTGGGAAATAATCTATGGGAAATAATTCTTCTTAAGCATCGCCATCTACCTTGGCGATGGTAATAATCGAAGCGCCATCTGGTGAGTCGGCTTCCTATTGTCGATACAAAATTACGACCACTTTTTTAGTATGGGTTAGTACGCGGAGTGTCCATTCTGTACTCTAAGTTCTGTGATCATCTCGCTCGTCGTCTCGACTCTTCATTCTATTATATTTCGTTCGCTGACTAGCCGCTAGACTACGCTGTTGGTCATATTAAAAACAATATAGCATTGACAACATTATCTGGTACTTTACCACGATAATGGAATTTCTATATTCCCAGTTATAAACTTACTCAAAGCTCTTGCATCGACCTTTTTTGTTACCAAATATTTATAATAACCTTATAATAGATTATCTGCGCACAGAGTTGAGCATCTGTTAATCGTGACTAATGTTTAAAAACTAATGACTAACCTTTCTTATCATGACTAATAACTAATGACTAAAAATTTCAATCATTAATCATTAAACTGAAAAAAAACATTTACAGACACAACAAAATAGTACAAAAATCATGAAAATATACCTTATTTGTTTTTTTAGTTTTTATTAATATAAAGAAAAATCAAACAATAATTAATCAGCTGCCTATTTATTGACAGTAATCGATAAACGTAGGTAACGCGGTAGTATTATCAAAATATTTAAGAAATAAGAAGTAGTATTATCAAAAGATTTAAGAAAAGTCACAATTTGAAATCGTCATTTTATTTTTCATCTTTTTTCATGAAGTTAACTCTTTTTTCTGGTAATATATTGGACTTCAGACTTCATAAATGAAAACATTCATTTGACATGTCCAAATGGTGACCCAGGCTATATTTAGAAATACATTTTTTTATAATTAAATAGGATATTGTTGATATGTAATTTTTGCGACTCGCACGCTATTATAACTTTGACTAAAAACTTACTTAGTTATACTTACTTAGTTATAACTAAGACAGAAAAAATTAGTCTTGCCCATGACTAAACAATTGAAATACTTAGTGATAACTAAGACTAATTTTTTTAATCATGAATAATTTAATTGACTAAAACTTTCATTTAATTAATCAATCGATTATCAAAATTTAATGGATTACGGCCAACGCTGCCTACGTATAACAGTAACTAGAACAAAATATAAATAAAAACAGAAGCACACAGGTAATTTATATGGTAATACAGTAAATACCGTGACATAAAGTGTTTGGTTTCCGACGCAGAAAAATTTATCGAAGAGTTTAAATGTGCTTTGTTATGGAGGATACGGATAAAAAATTATGTGAGTAAAGTCATTTACAAAATATTTCCAAAAACATACATTCAAACAAACGTCGGACCTAGTTTCATATGGTTAAATTTTGTAGCTACATACAATACAAGCTTCTCCAATTTCATAATCGGATATGCAGACAAACGCCACTAGTTATTTTTACTTTCTCCTCCGTTCTGAGCTTATTTTTTGCAGCTCGCAATCAGCAATCGACAGTCACTTACTTGTGTTATGATCCTAGACACTACTGTCTCGTCCGCTACAGTGAAAGCTGTTATCGAATTTGATCGGCAAAACCGTAAAGTTTCTAAGACAGTTTTAAACGCTGACCTATGCATCGAATATATGGCACGATATAAATAAATAGATCTCCCTTTAATTAACATCTTTTCACACTTTTCCTAAATTATAATATAGCAATCGGTGACAATTACTAAGCGTTATATTACACTGTTATTTCTATTAAGTACTTGATACGATTACATCCGAGGTAACAACGAATATTTTGTCATACAGTATATTGTAATAATCATCCTTTTGCTATTCTTGTTGTGTTTATTTTAATTACCGGCTTTGTATTTAAAATCGACAGCATCATATTATCTCAAACAATTCTTACTACAATAATTAACTCAAATAACTTCCTAATATTAAAGCAAAATATTTTAACAATCACGGTTGACCTTTGTTAAAAAATAGCATGGGAACTAAAGGTAACAGTTGAACTTTTGCTATTGTGCATATATATATATATATATATATATATATATATATATATATATATATATATATATATATATATATATATATATAATCATTCTATATTTTGGTAAATTTGCCCAAAACTTAAAGGTTCTGATGCATAGTTACTTTAAGTGATTATATATTAATTTTGCAAAATGGAATCTATAACAAAGAACATAGAGAATTTACGGCTGTATTTCTTTAAAATTTAACGCACTATAACTTGTAAGCGGAAAGGCTGTCCGAAAATACAATAGTGAAATGGTTCAAATATTTAAATGCTCAACAAAAAGTTATTCTGTCGTTTTTATAGTAACATCAACGGTCAACGAGGCATTCAGCTATAAAGTTTTCGCAAAGATGATGAATTTAGTGAGACCTCTCGAAATTGGGAAATTACTCAGGAGTTAAGCCTTTATCTGAATCCCTTATGAAGGATATATATATTTTAAACAAGTATTACAGTGTTAAAGTAATAGAAAAAAAACGACTAATGTTACATATAAGTTTAGAAAAAAATTCGAAATAAATTGTTATAATTCTATCATTTTTATTCTAGATGTTACAGTTTTTTTAATTTATTTTTTATAACAATTTTTTGATGGCCCGCATGATGGATTCAGATAGATTATTTCATTTAAATGTTTGCTTTTATTCAACATTTCCCCTCAAATACATATATCATTTTGAAGCTTCTGAGAGTTCCGACATAAATTTAAATCTATATTTAACTCTTTTTAGAGTCATTCTAGTGAGGACAACAAGTTTTTTTGGAAAAATTCCGTCATTACCTTAAAAAGGTTTTCGCGATAGATGCTGTCATAAGCAGCTTTAAAATCAATGTAAAACATTTTATTCTTACTTTTATAATATAATATATATTATTATATATATTGATATATATATATTGGTTAAGTTCAATCTAATAGAAACAATTCTGTTAATTTCTAAATTAAAATTTTTGCTTTTATTTTAACTTATGTAATGTTGATATGTAAGAAAATAAATAACAATATTAGAACATAAGATTCCTATTTAATTTCAGTTTAGTTAATGATATATAGGAACAAAGTGAAAATAATATCAATTCATTGAAAAAATTGTACTTTACTTATGAACACTGAAGAAATCTTCGTGCTCGTAATGTTTTTTTTATTTTAAGTATTTTAAGTACTACGACGTATTTTGGTAAAAATGTCCAGCGAAAATATTTACTGTCTGGAAAAAATATCACAAATAAAGTTTAGATATTAGCGAATACATAAAAAGTTTAGATTCATAACAAATATATACTTAGCCAATCGAAGTTCATTTTATTGCTAAAAAATTACTAAACTTTTCTTTCTCACTACAAGAATAAAAAAGCTTGGAAGTTCAAGTTCGACGTATATGCCACGTTATCCGTAATTATATTAAATATGTATTATTTAAACTTATCGGTTTAAACAAATGTTCTGAATCTTTGATAATGATTTCGTGAATAAAAATTTTTTCAAGCATCGAATTTCCCAAGTAATAACAATTATCGTTTATTTTTGAGATAAAAATACTCGATGAAAATTAAATATAAACACCATTATATATACCCACCAGTTATACAAATATACTTATAATTGTGTACATTTCATGTATGTGTATGTGGAATAAACAAAACTCATTTCATAAAAAATGTAGGGGAAGTAAAATGTAATTATTGAATAATTAGTGCCGCCCTGGCTTTTTAGACCGATATATATATATATATATATATATATATATATATATATATATATGTGTGTGTGTGTGTGTGTGTGTGTGTGTATATATATATATACACATATATTAGGTTGGCTAGTAAGTTTTTAACCACAACTTCGGGACTTTTATAGAAAGATTTTCGAAACTTCTAGAAGATTTTACTATATGGTATAAATAGGCCAAAGTATAGTCAGTTGACAACAGCGCAGAAGCTTTAAATGAATTACATAAAAGATAATGGATTTAAATCGATATCAAATACGAATTCTATTACTTTACGAATTTCGTCTGGGTCACGATGCAAAGACTGCCAAACATAATATGTCATGCGATGGGTGAGTCCACGGTGTCTTACGCGAAGGCAAAGATTTGGTTCAGAAAGTTCAGGAATGAGGACTACGATCCTGAGGACGAACCCCGTACCATACGTCCTGTTGAATTGGAGGTTCAACGATTACGACGCCTAATTGAGAAGAATCCTTGACTGACGATTCGTCAATTGGCAGATCTACACTGCAGTAGTGGCACCATAGAAACAAATTTGCACGAATTAAAAAGTTTCAAAATACGGTGTGTGGAACCCCATGAGTTGTCATCATATTACTTTCAGTGCAGAGTTGATACTTGTCAACATTTATTGACATTGAAACGTAACTTTGACTGGCTGAATCAGTTAGTAACTGGCGACGAGAAGTAGGTTACGTACGTTAACCAAACACGCCAACGTCAATGGCTGGGTATATACAAGGTTCTTTACAGAATTTGGCTCAAGAAATGGAGAGAAATAGTGGACCAGCAGCATACTGGTTTCGAGGTCGCCCTCAACCGGGTGCTGGCCAAAGACCATTAATTTATTATTTTTAGGGGTATAGCCATTTCCCATTTTTATAAAAATTAATTTTATATTCGTTAATATTGCCCATAACTTTTGAAATTCAGTTCAAATTCACATTTTATTTTCAGAAGCACTTCTTGATATTCAGAACACTTAAAAATTACAAAAAAATATTTTTGAATACTTCAAAACTCATAGTAACCAAATATAGGAACACAAAACAACAATACACTGTTGAACATTACTTTTTGTCTTTTGATTTAAGAACAATAAAATATTATTTTTTAACAATCAAGTAATTGGGAGTACTATGTTGGCCATTAAAGTACAGATAATATATAATATGCAGTGCTAGTGAACTAAGAATAATGTATTTGGTAGCAGATTACCAACGGGATTACCCGTTGGTTAACTTGCATATAAATTTAATTTTAAGTAGTCAAGTAACACCTGTTTTAAAGTAAGGAATAGTTATACTTCTTTTACTCTAAGAAACACAAAAAAAAAAAGAAATCAGCCCGCATTCGTCGTATTGTTTTCTAATGCTCAAAGATAACTCTGGAGTAATGATTGGAAATCGTTGATTAATGACGTTTCTAATAGTTAAGTTAGTTTTAGGTCTACCATTTTTGTCCCGCAAAATCTGCTAATGTCTAAAGTTACATGGAATAAAAGATGATATATTGACCAGCGTCTCGACGACTAAACGTTACTTAAGACCCAATTTTAACTCCACAACTCATCGGTCCAACGGCCTTAGTGAACGGACAAACAGCGTTCACAAAAGTTCTATTTCAATTACAGTGCGCATTCGTCATTCGCACATTCAATTTGGTGTTCGCGGTACTATCTAAAAATTAACACAAGACACGTCAACGTAGGTAGCGCTTTCGAAAGAGAAACGTATCCATCATAGAAGAAAAAAATACAGATAACTAATGCATTGGTCAATTAGTTATCTGTATTGTTTAACACTACCGAAGTTACCCTTATGAAGTGGAACTTTTTGGAATCCTCTCGAAAATATGAGATTAAAATAATCTAACCCTTTTCATGTGAGCCTTTAAAAAGAAAATAATTACATTTTTAATTTTTTTTTAATTTTCAACATTTCCTCAATTGTATATATATATATATATATATATTTATAAACATATTTTATAAAAATAATGTTTTATAAATATTTCATCCCTACTAATTTTTCATCTCATGACTAAATTCGAGCACTATTATGAAAAAATAAGCCATTTGTATCTGGAACTAAATATAAGCTTTACCACACAATGTCTTGGAATTTCAAACGTTTACTTTTTATCGCAATAAGTCGCAAATATATTTTCCCTGTGGTTAAATTGGTTCCATCGAAAGGAAAAGACTTCATTATAACATTAGTTTTGTAGCACTTTCCGATTGCTTGAAAAATTAAAGAAGATTGGAAGGATACATTATTTACACTATCGTATAACTACTACTATTGATGACATCAACCCGCACAGCAGCCATAACAAAAACCCTTACTAATCCATAAATGCGAATTTAAGGCATATTTATGTAAACGCGCGACTCCAGGTGGCGACAGAAATTGTTGTATAGAGGTGTGCAGTAAATTTCTTGTTGTTAAATTGTGTTGAAACAAAGATTTTTTTTTTATTTTAGTGAGATGAATGAATAACAAAAGCCAGAGCCAGCTTGGCCATAGTTCAAGTGATTATACAACTAGGCTACAACGCCTGTGAATTGTTTTTTTACAATTTGTTTTACTCTTTAGATCGGTTTTTATTTTCTAAAATTGAAAGTTTCATTTACATTTCATCTAATGAGCACCCTTTTTGTTAAGTGTTTTTTGGTGTACTGGAGAAGATAAATTTACGAATTTCTATTTGTAAGCCTACGTACTAGGTTAATTAAATGTTTTGTTTTAAGGGCGACATTTCTTAAGAGACGTGTTATATCTATAGGCGCATTTCTACTTTTCGAATTTCGAATTTCCACTTTAAAATAATAATGGTTGTTGAGGGTGACGCTACATTTGTGCCGATTGCGATAGACGCATGGCTTTAAAAATAAAGTACCATTCTCTGTAGGATTGTACGCTTTATAAATTTACAATTAGAAAAATATTAAAACCGCCATACTACAAAGGATAAAAATTGTATCGATATTGCAGTCTTAAATAATCGACATCGATTGATATTTGCACGCTGCAAATAGACGCCCGCAGGAAGCAGCAGTGAGGTTTGCATAAAACCAATTATCTAGCTTTTTTGTATGTAATTGTAATGATTGTAGCATTCCATTTATGTAGCGATCGGTTATATTAGAGTTACAAATGGATAAACCTGTCAATAAAAACTTTGTTTAAAAAGATACTTTCCGTTTTATAAAAGTTATAATAACACGAAAAATTTAGACTTTTATTAATAAAGTGTGATCAATAACATTCTACAAGAATTGTGGCATAATATTATTTGTTAATAATATTACTTTATACATAAGGTAAACTTTTGCGAAAGACTGCGCGCTAAATACAATGTATAGACAGAATTATATGTAAACAATTATATATACCAGTGTTTTTTTTTTAATTTTCTGGCTCTGACGCAGAGATGACGCAAGTATGATTATGATATTTTGCAGGTATACTCTTGTAGTGAGTAATTGAGAATTGGTCAATCCAAAACAGTTATGGGGGTCTCCGTCTATCAGAAATATTATATGAGTAGTAAAGAGAAAGCAATTTAAAAATGCAATCATAAAAATAAATTAGAAAAGATTATTCAGAGGTAAAAAGGCGAAAAATAAAAAAACTGAAAACGAAAAGAAATAACCGCTAGTCGTACTTGCGCAATTAGTGTTCCCTACAAACAACTGTTTTTTACAAAATGTATGAAGTAATGCAAACCCCATAATTTTCGTTCAATAT
The DNA here is from genome assembly GCA_039881145.1 of Druceiella hillmani. Taxonomy (NCBI): domain Eukaryota; kingdom Metazoa; phylum Arthropoda; class Insecta; order Lepidoptera; family Hepialidae; genus Druceiella; species Druceiella hillmani. The sequence continues at coordinate 24,039,895 of JAYKKI010000003.1, read as the reverse complement.
ATACTTTATTTCGAAGGTATTCTCGAGGTCTTTTTTTCTGAAAACCATTAAAAAGTATTAATAGGAAGGAAAAAATAGCGTACTTCTGAATTTTTTAATCGACCTCCAAAATTAAAATTAAAATTAAAATATTTTTAATTCGTATTTTTTACTAACTCATCATTTACTAACTTTCTACGTTAATCAGACTGAGAAAAAATTCGGCAAAAAGTACGGACAACTAAAGTGATTCCATAAATGTTTCGTTTTATTAATTTTTGTACGGAACACTAAGAAAGTGAATTAATTAAAAAATGTTAAACTACAAAAAGGTATAAGAAAAATCTAGGAAAAAATGAGTGAAAAGTTCTTAAGTGGTATAAAGAAGAGGAGAAGAAGCATGGGTCAGAAGAGGTCACTCAATGTTTGTATAGCATACCTTAACTGTCAATCCACTAAGATATGGATATAGCTGTGGAAAATTGACACATATTCGATTACACCATTAAGGAAAATGTTGCTTAAGCCGAAAAAATTATATTTAAACAGGTTCGAGTTTTGCTCAGAAGAACATCATTCTCGATCGTCCAAACACGTCAAATGTGAACAATGTAAACATGGGAGGTTGAGTAAACATGGGAGGTTTCCAATTATACTTTGCACGATTATGTTTTTTTCAATTAAACATATTAATTATCCAAATAGAATAACACACATCGCAAATAAAATAACACATAGTAAAATAAATAAATAATGATACTTTTTTAGGGAAAAATACATAAATTTGATGTCAAGGTTTTTAAAAATAGTCGTTCCCTTATATGTGATCTGCTGTTTGACAACTGTGACTTCCCTTATATGTGATCTGCTGTTTGACAACTGTGACTATTGGACACTAAAAAATAATTGTCGGTGCACCTTGTTCTGATTTTCTATATATGTAGTAGAAGAAATCAAGTATTTCAAGGTGATTTCTATCAGCGCAGGAATAACATTCCTTGCGTCTATGCAGAATTTTAAGGCATTTCAGGCCCTGAAAATATTTTATTCATCCGAATTTTGGTCTTATTCTGCAGACATTTTACCAAAAATTGTGATAAAAATCCAAGCTGTCGTACATTTCATTGGTATTTGCTTTTGTCTATTCCAAATAAATGACGTTGTTTCTACTATTTGCTTTGCAGATTAAATCCGAGTTTATCACTATCATAAAAAAGAAAGAAGGGGTGTGACTTCGACCCGATTGATTTTTCCAATTTCTTAATGTCGAGGCTACTAAATTCACGGGATTTCTTGTGACGAATATGTCATTCCTAAAAAAAATGATTAGCAAACATTTTAACAGCAAAAAAAATCAATTGTATTATTCATAAGGGATATATAAAACATTAATCGATGTAGCAAAGAGAGATATTAAAAATCAAAATATTTTTTTTTCTTTATATATATTTCTTTAGAATCTATGCAAGTCTAAAAAACAAGGTAAGTAAAGATAAACATTTTGTTGTATTGGCGATCCCCGATTTTGCACAATTACATCTTAACTTTAACTTTACCATTATACAACATTCCTAACACCTTAGATAATTTTATATTTACTGTCAGAATTACCGACATTAGACCAATTAAAAAAAACGCAACATAATTAACCACAATGAATTCGGTACGTAAATATCGATATTACATATGTTGACACACAAACAATAGAAAGTATATAAATCCGCTTTAATTTTTCCACATCCACCTAGATGTTGTATTACATTTACACTCAAAATGTGATGCACTGAATATTTTATTAGTCAAACTCGTACGGCCGACCTACTTAGTCACTGGAGCACCGAACGGGGCCCACGCGCTCACGACCGACGTACACTTTCATATGTCATATCATAATCGAATTATCATAGAGTTAGAACATGATTCGGCATTAAATATAAATCATGTTCACCATTAAGACGTTGTTAGATGCTAACGCGAAGTCCTTTATTGTGCTGCCAAATTTAACTCCGTCGCACCTCTGTACATACCAACATTTAGTATTAGAAATTGAATAGAAAGCGCTCTTCTGGTCTGGTTAAAGAACATAGTCAAGTATTTCCTCTAATATCACAATTGATTGGAGATGCTCTTAATGTTTTTAGGTAATTATTGTTTCCACGTAGATACAGACAAGAGTTTTTTCCTATTTTTGTCCGCATTTTATTGGTATGGATGGGCAGAGAATGTGTATTCTTTATCACGATGGTAATGTATCGAGATTTTTTCAAATTAAAAATAAATAAAGCACATCACTATTCCGTAACAGCAAGTAAAATGTATTGACTGATTAGGTTATAAATTCATCATTTTAAAATTGATTAATTTTCTTTCGTCTATTTATAGTAATAAAATTATAAAGAAATTGTACTGACTACCTTTTTTTTTTCAATTTCACCAAATTCTCTCATACTGTGCTAATGTATGTTAATGTAATTTATGTTACGAATGTTTGGAATAAATTTGCGATATATTTTCAGATTTTGCACGTCTAACGACATGTATATTGCATTTATTTGTATTGAAAATGTATTGTAGAAGGTAATAAAAAAAACAGAATCGAATGACAATGATACATCTCGTTAATTGTATCAGGTCGTGGATGTTGGAAAAAACCAATTTCAGTACCTTCTTTTTTGAGGGTTCCACGTTAATTAGAAAGTACTTCAAAAAATTATCAATGAAGTTGTTTTAGTCAAAATTTGAGTTTTACCAGAAAGAACATTAAAATTAATGCATGATAAATAAGAATATGTATTAGCGTAAATGGTGGTAGTTATTATTCTTGAGAGTTTTATAATTTCCTGTAGTTTATTATATTGTTCAATAAACTACATATACCAGCAATCACATCACATTACATTATCAATCAAAACAGTAACACTTTTAAAACAATTCTCAGTACTCTGCCTTATCTTGATACAAAAACCAGAATATGTTGGACTGATGCGAAAAAGATTGAGTGCTTGACTACCAACTTGCAACCAAATTTTTAAGTGTCAAACAAAAATATAAGTTGTAAAATTATCAGTAAACTTATGGGAATGATAATTATGTCTATTACGGATTAGCGTTAATGTTTATTTTAGATTAATAATTAGATGTAACCCATAATACGAAGAAAACTTTAAAAAAATCTTTGGCCAAAATTTCGTTTTAAAATCTCCTCTCGTCAAGATGTTTGTACATTGGATCCGAAACACAATGTTTTTACACTGAGCCCGAAGAGTTGAAAATAGCGTATTTCATAAGTTGCAGCCATGTAAAGTCGTAATTATTGCTTTGAATTTAATCACTTTTTGAGTCCATGTGCATATGTTTATACTGACTAAATTTTTGGAAATAATTTTAAATGAAAAGAGCCGAAATACTAATGACAGTTTTAATGTTAACTGTAAAACATTTACTCCAAACATTTATTGGAGAAAAATATTGTATTTATTAAAAATAATGAACCCAGTAACTGGTAATAAACGCCTCTTTATGGATATACTAGGAAGATAAGGACTGCCAAATTAGACGTTAAATATTTGATTTCATTAATTTCATAAAAGAAAAGAAAATTAGAAATTTAAAAGCATTTTTCTTTAACAAACAATATTTTTAAAACCAGCTCTCACAATATTTAAAAAAAATTATAAACCGATTTGAACTAGAATTAAAAACTAGAATTAAAAAACTAGAATTATTTTTTTAACCTTTTTGTACGGGAAAATGAAAAATCTGAAAACAGTTATTTGAAAAGCTGCCACTTTTTCCTTTTATAATATTTTAATGAAAGTGAAAGTAATGCCAGTAAGTATAGAAGTATACAAAATGATAAGAGAAAAATTCATCACAGACAATATCAGCCATTATACTTACATGATAAAAAGTGAAAGACCTTATAGAGTTGTTCTGCGAGGCCTCCATAGCTCAGAAGACATCTCTGAAATAAAAGAAGGACTCAAAGCACATGGACACGAAGTAAGGCAACTCGTAAATGTACGTCATCGAAACACAAAAGAACCCTTACCCCTATTTTATGTAGACCTGGAGCCAAAGAATAACAATAAAGATATTTTTAAAATAAAATACCTCAATCATATGAAAGTATCTTTTGAAGCACCTTATAAGAAACAGGAAATTCTACAATGTAAAAGATGCCAAAGGTTCGGTCATTCAAAAAATCAATGCTACCGACCATTCAGATGCGTCAAATGTGGAGACGACCACCCAACCACCAGCTGCTCCAAAACAAGGGAAACGGAAGCTACTTGTGCAAACTGTCTAGAAAAACATCCAGCTAGTTACAGGGGATGCCTAAAATACAAGCAATATAAAGAGCACTTATTGAAAATCCAACCAAAACAAACATATAAACATACAAACCAAACTAAGCGAATGCCTGAAATGGACAATTTGCAGCCAAGGAAATTCAAAAATTATAATAGAACAACCTCAACTTACGCTGAAATCACTAAAAGTAGAATGGAAAACATCACTAAGCCAGACCAATTACCTCAAACGCAACAACTAAGTGACATCTTGGAACAAATGTTCAACAGAATACAAACTATGATGCTAACCATGGTAGACAACATGATGGATCGTTTCATCCAGCTTATTAGCAGCCAGACTAAGAAATAATCTAAATCTTAAAATAGTCACATGGAACGCCAACGGACTGGTCGCTCGACGACTAGAGCTGGAAATGTTTCTACACATGAAAAAGATTGACGTGGCATTAATATCTGAGACTAGGTTTACCATCAAAAGCCATATCTCAATAAAGGGCTACACAGTTTATGCTACCAACCACCCATCGGGAAAAGCGCATGGAGGAACGGCAGTGATCTTAAAATCAAATATAAAACATCACCCGCTTGAACCTTTCTCAACTGACAAGATACAAGCCTCTCTTATTAAAGTGTATGACAATAGCTCGGACATTACCGTTGCTGCAGTTTATTGCCCTCCTAAACACCAGATGGCAAAAGAAGAATATAAAGATTTCTTCTCTATACTCGGACATCGCTTTATAAGTGGGGGCGACTGGAACGCTAAACACCTGTTCTGGGGATCTAGACTTATAACAACTAGAGGAAGGTCGCTCTATCAAGCTGTGAAAGATCTTAATCTTGATTGCTTGTCCACTGGAGAACCTACCTATTGGCCGACAGATCCACGAAAAATACCCGATTTGCTGGATTTTTTCATATCTAGAAACATTGCAATAAATAACACTAAAACAGAACCTGACTTTGACCTTATCTCAGACCACTCTGCTATTGTTCTAAGGGTATATAGTAAGATATTACTAACAGAAGTACCACTTAAAATCTACAATAAGAATACTAACTGGAAAAAATATCAGGATATCATCACAACGGAAATACAGCTCAGGATCTCACTGAAAACGTCTGACCAAATAGAACGGGCTATAGAAGGACTAAACAAACTGATTCATGACGCTACAAACAGGGCTACATCCCATCACAAAACGGGAACTGCTATAGAGCATGTGTACCCTGAATTCATCAAGGATTGTATAAACGAAAGACGTAGACTCCGCAGAGTATGGCAAAACACTCACTATCCTAGAGACAAGACTGCCTTAAATAAAGCCACACAACATCTTAAAACTCTAATCAAAGAATTGGCAAATGAGAATCTACAATCATATCTCACAAAACTGACACATACTAGTGACACAAACTACTCGTTATGGAAAGCTACCAAAAACCTAAAGCGTCCCAAACAACAAGTCACACCGCTAAGAACAAAAACGGGATCCTGGGCTCGCTCTGATAGTGAAAAAGCTAACAGATATGCTGATCACCTACATGAAGTTTTTGAACCGTTTCCCAGCAGTAATCAATATCTGGACAATGAAATAGAGGAGTACTTAAAGACACCTATTCAAATGTGCTTACCACTTAAGCATGTGACACCAAATGAACTGAGGCGGGAAATCCTAAAACTCCAGGAAGGCAAATGCCCTGGCTATGACCTTATCGACGCGACACTTTTGAAACACCTCCCAAAAAAAGGAATACTGTTCATACTCGCTATTTTCAACGCATGTTTAAGACAGTCCTACTACCCAAGCCAGTGGAAAATAGCACAGGTAATAATGATACTGAAACCAGGTAAACCTGCTCAAGAAGTGTCATCTTATAGACCTATCAGTCTCCTTCCGGTAATTGGAAAATTACTGGAAACGATAATACTTAACAGAATGAGGGAACACTTAGCAAATATAATACCAACACATCAGTTTGGATTTAGAGAGGGCCACGGAACTATCGAGCAAGTGCATAGGCTGGTTGATGTCATAAGTAGAGCATTGGAAAATAAACAATATTGCTCCGCAGTCTTCTTAGACATTAGCCAAGCATTTGATAAGGTATGGCATACTGGGCTTCTCTTTAAAATTAAAAAAATGTTACCGCACTCCTTTTTTCCGTTGATTAAATCGTATCTTGGAAAAAGATGCTACGAAGTGAAATATAACTCCGAAACATCAGAAATGCACCCAATTAAGTCAGGAGTTCCACAGGGTAGTATACTGGGACCAGTACTCTATTTGATATTTACAGCAGATCTACCTACTTATGCCAACACTACCACAGCGACATACGCAGATGATACCGCACTTCTTTCGTCACATGATAATCCCGATTCCGCATCTGAAAGCCTCCAATCCCATATCTCTCTCATCCAAGCATGGTGCCAGCAGTGGCGTATTAAAGTCAACACAGATAAGTCAGCCCAAGTAACTTTCACACTTAGAAGAAAAACCTGCCCACCTGTAAAACTTTTTGATACAGCGATCCCACAATCAGATGACGCCAAATACTTGGGTATGCACCTCGACCGTCGACTCACTTGGCGTAAACATATATGGACTAAAAGGAAGCAACTAGACAGCAAACTCCGCAGCATGTACTGGCTAATCGGCCGTAAATCACAATTGACAGATTCCAGTAAAATGGCTATCTATAAAACGATACTGAAGCCCATATGGACTTACGGCATTCAGCTTTGGGGCACAGCCAGCCATAGTAACATCGAAATACTTGAAAGGTTCCAAAGTAAAACAATGAGAGCCATGTTTAATATACCATCCCACATAAGCAACAAATATGTGAACCTAGATTTAAATCTGAGAACTGTGAAGGACGAAATTGAAATAAACAGCAAGAAATATCAACTCAGACTGGACCAACATATGAACGAACTAGCTGCTGAACTTCAAGGAGAGGGCAGTCTAAGATTCTCCCGCCTTAAGAGGAATAGCGTATCTGAACTTGCGACAAGATTCGCGGACAAAATATGAGGATTGCACCGTTGGGTGCATGTCTTTGCTAAGAATAATTTAGCTGATGAAAATCTGACAACACATTAGATTATTGTTTGAAACAAACAGATCGCTAAGTAGCAGGATATAAAAAAAAAAAAAAAAAAAAAAAAAAAAAAAAAAAAAAATTTTAATAATGCTAACTCATACGTCAACAAATATATTAATGAATAATTTATATTCAGCTTCGGTTTTTATAGTTCTGCAACAAGGGACTCCTATAATTTGGTCTTGTATGACCGACTTTCATTTTACTTCATACCAAATTCTCCCGTACATCTAAGCCCAACATGTTTTTCACGCATTCCATTGAGCGAGATATCGATCATTGGCTAGGTCTTTAAAAACCAAATAACTTTCATTTACTATTTTCGAGTCTAGTTCACGAAATATCAAAATGACGTGACGTTCTTCAATCATGGATTTGAAGGTCTGAAAAGAATTCTATATACTAGCATTTTATCAGGATTTTTAGTGAATTCCTACTTGTGTTAATTTGTATCAAATATTAAGAGATTTAGTCAACTATAGAACATATCTTTGTACATGTTCCGCCACGCACTTGGCCAGTTTTTTGTTTACTTCCGATCAATGCAAGTTGACCTATCATGGGACCCATGAGCATCAAAAACGGCCTGTCCGCCTCCATGACTTATGAACTTATATTTTAAATCGCGTGTACTTACTAAACAAATATATACATATAAACATAAGAGAAAAGAATCAGGTTTGCCTGACATGCATTTCCTTTAAAAAATCCAAAAAAAAAATACAAAATAAAAAGTAAATGAGAGTAACAAAATCTTTAGACAAAACCTCATTCTTAATGCAACTTCCAAATAAGATTTCAATTTTTCATTATTGTACCTCAAAATTAAATTTGTAAACTTTATACACTAAATTCTTTATTAAAAGGACAGTGAGCGAGACTGTAAGACCTTCTTATCAGGAATGTGTCTTCGTACTTTTGTTCCTTTTGCAAATAAAAAACCATATCAATATATTGTAGTCCAACGCTCCAAAGGACGCTATCGCAAACCGAATTCCGCTCGTGAACTCGTTTCCAGTTTTGCTGAAGATACGCGCCGGGATCGATTTCCAAATAATTTAAACCGACCGTTGACGAACGGTCCAATGTTTCAAATGGCACGTATTTAAGTATTTAATATTCTTTTTGATAAACTAACACTATACGTCAAAGGTTCGACGTATTTGCGAACTACATTAACCTCGTCAATAACTCGCTAGCCGCACGGATGAAAATTTTGTGACTTGCGCTCTTTGAAATGTTTTTGAACGTTATATGGTTTTAAAGTTACTTAAAGGCGGATTCACACCTTATATATATATATATATATATATATATATATATATATATATATATATATATATATACACACACATATATGTGTGTATGTGTGTGTGTGTGTATGTATATATATATATATATATATATATAAATATATATACATTTATGGTTATTTGATCAATTAGTATTAATTAAATCTATCGTGAACTTAACTGTCACTTAACAATTTCTTCCTATTTATTTTAGGTGTCGCGACAAACTTACAAACATACAAAACGCGAAAAATGCAAAATAATAAGTAACATAATCTTTACTACCTTTTTATGTATTTTATGTGAATATTATAACTTTGAAGTTTCCCTGTCATAATCGTTATATTGATATTCAAATTAATCATCTCTCAATCTTGTCATTATTATTAGTTTCAATTTCAATTTATTTATTCGACTATTTAATGCATTTCACTTATTCATTCTAATATATTATTTTACTAAGTAAACTCTTAAGAAGTATTGGAATTTTTTCGTCCCCTATCCCAGATGAGTCGTGTTTTTTTATAACAAATTTTAAACCAAGATATCATGTCAGAATAACACTAATTTATTTAAAGTTGGTACTTTATTTTTTTATTGGAATTTTTATGGAATCCTATTTATTTAATTGAAAATAAAAAAACAACCAGGTTTTTAAACAAGACGTGAACAGTTAGTCTTTTTACTTCTATTTATAAAATGTTATAAATAACGAAGTTAATTTGGTTTAGAATTTATATTACGAGATGTCTTTGGATTTTTTTCAGGTATAAAAGATATTTCAGTTGTGTTTTAGAAACAACCAGGACTTTAGAAATATTGTCAAGATTAAAATATATTTGTTTCGTGGCCATAAATTTAGTAGGTATTTATGATTTTTTTTTAAATAAGGTCAATGTGGTATTGACAGAGTCTTAAGCTGTGAGAGCGCGGAAGCGCAGTAGCTTGAGAAATATAATTTTTCATATTTTATATTATAAGCAAGAATATGAAAACACTCAGACGACTCATGTGACAAGAGTCATGACGCGGCGGAGCTATCGTGAGTATATTCATCATTTCCCGCGCATCCATTTTGAGCCACGCCAGAAGGATGCGCTACGAATGGCGTGTCTACTGTTAAATTAAGAAACATCTTTATTAGTGTTCAACAGACGATTACAATAATCCATTCGACATTATTCACTATTTTTACACAATTTTTCGCGTATTTAAAACATATAGCTTTTGCCCACGGCTTCACTCGCGTAGATTTTCGATAAAGACGGCGGAAATTATTCCTTGCACAATGAAACTATTGAACGTTTCTCTATCAAAATTATTCAACGCGTTGCGCGTCTATTATCATGTTGCAATACTGCATATTGTTAACTTATATAAAACACCAAGTTTCATATTACAAAATTATGCTATTTCTTATTAATTATGCTCTATGTAAATTCGAACGATAGACCGACTCTGCAAAGCCGGTTAATATTAGTGGGATAATACAATACAACGTATTACATATATTATCATACAATATATTAGTTTTGAACACGTTTTATGCCTTGTGTTTGGTTCGACATTTAAAATGAAATTTAATAATGACGACCTCAGTGGTCGTAAGATGAACGTGTTAATAAAGGAATGTAATGCTATTTGCAGGTTCATTGTTACATACGTAAAGCCGAATTGCGTTCCAATTGTATCCGCACGATAAATACATCAAGTTGTGTTTTATACCGAAGTCACAGGAGACTCCGCTAGCCATGATGATAAGTACTGCTTGTATCTATAATTAATTAGACGTGCTTGTAGACAAAATAGCAATTATCGAGAAGAATTCTTGATAGAATCGCCCTACACACACTGTAGAACTTATACACGGTCGTAACGGTTCAACCAAAATTATCAAGCGGTAGTATATTTGAACGTTTTAACCTGGGCGTCCAAATTTCAAACCGGGGTAAGTTTCTTTCTTTATATTTTAAATCGAAATTAGAAATTATAGCAATATATCCGAGGGGGGTATGTAGCCGCAGTCACAGTTCTAGTGCTTTTGTCGCTAGTCTACAGCGACTTCAAATGCGATTGCATCAGTGTAATAAACCTTACGATTTAAAATTAGAGTACGATAAACTTTTGAAAAAAAGCTAGTTCAAAAAACGTGCTGGTATCGTCATGACTATTATTGTTTAATAATCAGAGACTTATGAGATATTTAATTCAGATTATTGTTAGTTTTAAAATTGAATAAGTTTTAAAATTGCTCCATACCACCTTTTTTATTTTAACCGCATAGCCGGTATTTTCAATAAGATAAAAAAAAATAAAAAAGTTAAATTTTCATGCATATAGATTTAACAATAAAGAAACTTGAATTATAAAAAAATATATAGAAACGTAAAGAAAATTTAAAAATAGAAATATATAAGAAATAAAGAGAAACGTATAGAAAATATGATAGAAATATTTAAAGAAACATCTTTATAAGAAACAACATACTTGAATTATAACCAAGCGGACTACGGTTTTTATTTTTCCTCCATGTCACTAAAATAAACAAAATTTCTTTGTTATACATTGATTAGGTACGTAGGTATCTAAACAAAATTCCTATCGTTATCCAGAGCCGGGCTCCGAAAGTAAGTGCCTCAAACTCGTTTCTCCGCAGTGGTAAGGGTTACTAAAAATTATTCGGGTTGGTATCCTTATAAATAGTGTAGCACAGAGCAAACAGTAATAGGGTTTCGCCATGGGATCCGATACTTTAAAGTATCGATTCATCATACGACACTTTAAATCGATACAAACAAATATGATAAAGACTTGGATCGGATCGCATTAGAAGAGCATTAAACGTAAGTTACATATCGTGTAGCATAGTCGTATATTAAGTAGCTAGTGACAAAAAATGCAAATTACATCATCAAACCGAGTAAAGCGTCAAAAGAAAATTCACTTCAAAAATTCTTTAATTTTTTAGAATTATTAGAGTTCCGTACCACAAAAGGAAAGACGGAACCCTTAGAGGAACACTCACTTGTCTGTACGTTTGTCATAGCCGATTTTCTCAGAAACTATGTGATGTAGAAGCTTGAAATGGTTTTATTTTCATAATTTTAGATTACATATTTAAAAAATAACTTAAAAATACGATGATAAAGTATTCCTCCGCTCCCCCTCCTAACTTTTATTTCAGAAACTAATAAAAGAAAAAAAAATTTCACCTCTGAAAGACATACTATTAAACATATTTACGTTGTGAAAAATTAATATTTGTAAATACTGTAATAAATATATTGTAGATCCTTAAATATTTATAATTACCTACGTGTGTACAAAACCCTGGCAGTGAGAGTTCTACTCGTGCTTGACAAATGTTATTTCGTAACGAACATTTACAGTACTGATATATTTCAAGTCATCCGTTTTAAAAAATACAGAAATAACAAAAAAATGGATTTCAACATATTAGAAGAGAAATTTTCCAATTTTTTTATTTTCTATTTTTTACAACTTCAACATTTGTTAAAAATTCCTCAACACAGTCGAAAAGAAAATGTCAATTAACAGCAATTATATTTTGTATCAATGCTCTTACATAACACTGTCCAAATAAAACTTTACTGACTGTCGAGAATCAAGCGGCAGCAGTATTATTTCAAAGAAGAAAATATACATATATTAGACTGAAAGTTTTTTTTAAAATTATAATTAAGAAAATACTGACAAAAGATATTTTTTAATATAAAATAAATTATTTCTCCGTTAAAAAATATTGACTATTTTCTCTTATATTTTTCAAATATAAAAAATCCCACTATACCGAATCATAATATCATGCATAACAACTTGTTTGTCGTCGTAACTTTCCTGAATTGTATCGCGCATTATAATTTGTTTTTTATAATACATATACATTCATTTAGTTTATCACTTTACTTTCTATATATCAATATTGTTTTTGAATTTGTTTTTTTATAATACTTATACATTCATTTAGTTTATCACTTTACTTTCTATATATCAATATTGTTTTTGAATTTGTTTTTTATAACACATTTACATTCATTTAGTTTATCACTTTACTTTCTATACATCAATATTGTTTTTGAATTTGTTTTATTAACTTTTGTTTATTGCTTGAAATGTTGTGTTAAATAAGTGTTCAAAATGTGTGTCTCACTTTAATTACAATACAGGTTGTGTCAGTTTAGCCACATCATAAAATGATTGCAAATATAACCTAGTGACATTCTCAGATTTGAATCGTGTCCGTTATCAAGAAGTGACCAGTGTCAAGACCAGCCAACTCTAGAGTTCTTTTGTGAGCTGTTCAAAGTTTGAAGGATATATGGTCATTTCTTTCAAATAATTCTTTCACTTTCATAAGTTTCAGGCGAGTTCAAGAAAACGGTTAAAAAACGAACGTGCGAAAGTACGTTCATTCGCGACAAAATTCATAACGATAAAAACTAGATGTTTTTGTCCCGCTCAAATCCTTACGTGTCAAGATGTTGGACGCATTCAAGTCACATACTCGATTAGGGTCTGCCAATCCGATCGAAACAGAATGCAACAATAAACAACAGATACGTGACCGCAAAACTGTATTTGCTAAATTAAAATCAGAAAGTGCTGCCATCGTGCCTCGAGGTTACCGATGAACGGAAGTTCCGCCGACTGTTGTGGGCGAGAGAAATTTCGAACACTTGTCATAGAAGACTTTGTGTTCAGAAGGCTCAACGTCCGTCTTATCACTAATTAATGCTGTTTCCAAGAAGCCATCTAATTTTGAATTTCACGCGAATTTGTCTTACCTTAATACAACTCAGTGTAAATTGTATAATTTACCCACAAATAGAATTTGATCATTCATAACTAATATATAAATATTATCATATATAATTTGCAAACATTATGTCGATATTGTAACTATATAAATATTATCATATAGTTACAATATCGACATAATGTTTGCAAATTACTGTTTGTAATATTGGCTTTCATTACAGGTGTAATTTTTTCCGTTATTTTGAATAGGAAAAACATGAACAAAAATGTATTAAACAACATCCAAAAATATTTAATTTTAGAATAACTTTATAATTGTAGCATAATCTTAAAAAAAGATCGACTATATAATGCCAACAAGACCTATTGTTTAATTCTTATTAATTCCTCTCAAAATCATATCATATTGCAATGTATTTTATATATATGTTATTGATTTCATATTGCAATGTATTTTTAAAATAATTTTATCCCACGCATTTAGCGTTTTGTCCCCTGGATTGCCTGAGTAGTTATTACTTTTATATTACGTTATTGATGCAAATAAAAACAAGCGAAGCACCACTGCATCAACGAAAAATTAGCAGCACACAGGATGGGAAACGTTTCAGCGTGCTTAATGGTAGTAAATCAGGTCACTTTGAATTTTGCTACTGATAAGGGTTAACAAAAAAATTAAATTGTGAAGAACATCTCTAGAAAAAGGGTGTAGCAGAGATACTGCGATATCAATATACAGAAAATGGCCCCGTAACGTGTCCGTAACATAAAGAAATAGAAAAGAAGAAATATAAAAGAAAAAAGAAAAATGCACGTAAAGACCGTGAATCAAATAAAACGACAAAGATGTGGAGAGAAAAGCTAGAAAACCTAGACGTCCAAACCTTCAATATGCCAATAATAGGCCCCAATTAAACCTCCATGTTCAGATAGTGAAGCCCCTCAACTTCTGATTGAAAATCTTGATGGGCGAGAAAAACAGCAAAAAAATCATATGATTAGCATCATACAAAATAATATAACCACAGACGGTTCAAACAGTGAATAGATACAAAATAATATAACCACAGACGGTTCAAACAGTGAATAGATACAAAATAATATAACCACAGACGGTTCAAACAGTGAATAGATACAAAATAATATAACTACAGACGGTTCAAACAGTGAATAGATACAAAATAATATAACCACAGACGGTTCAAACAGTGAATAGATACAAAATAATATAACCACAGACGGTTCAAACAGTGAACCTAAAAACTAAAGTGAAATGATAGGAAATCATTAGAAAGCTTAAAGCCGAGCAAATAAAATGTAATATTACCATGTTACAATGTAATAATACACCAAATTCCAAAGAAACGATAAAGAATAAACTATTTTTCAGAGAAGTTCTCGGTGAACAAACACGTTAAAACTGTTGCGCTCTTTCAAATGAATATGATTGTAAGAATTATAAGAGGAAACCAGTAAACAAGTATAAGATTCTACTAATGGAGAAAGAAATTAAACTTCTAAAGAAACAAACGCGAAAATTAAGATTTATAAATTCGAAAAAAAATGTCAAAAAAAGTTTTGGGAGATTGAAAAAGTTACGAGAATCGAACAAGTTTCCTGGGAGAAAATTCTTACAGCAGCGTATGTACTAAAAAAAGACCTCCGTAACAAAAACCAGAAATTGAAAGCAAAAGCGAGTAATACCGTATACAGTTCTTATACCCTATTTCGGAGACTCAAGTCACTTTGGATAGTTTCACACTATACGCGATACTTATCTTTACGTCACAAACATGGATTTACCCCTGAATGCTTTAGGCCAAAAGAAGATAATATCTGCGTCAAACCATGTGGATGTCCTTAATCTAATCTGCCGCAACAGATATACGTGATTTAACTATGCAACTGCAAGCAAAGTTGGAAAAAAATTACCGCAAAAATTAACATACTGTTTTCAAAAAAAAAAAAAGGAAAATTTCACAGAAAAAGGTGCTGTATAATTCATATGGATTTCAGTGAGAAACACCGTACTAAGTCCACCGCAGAAATTTGCGCGTTTCATTTTGCAGGCTTTAGGCAACTATTAGTCTTCATATGGCGGTCACTTACACTAAAGGGAGAACAGCGTCGATGGTACTACGCTATATAAAAAAATATCCCATTCTCCTCCTGCTACTTGGGTACATTTAGGTACAACGTGTTCTGGACGTTTCCCTACCAATGTTCTTAATTTACATTTCTAGAGCGATGGACCAGTCACACAGTACTATAATAAAATTATGTTTCTTATACTGGCAAATAATTTATTTCACGCAAGAATTTCACATAGAATAAGATTAGACACCGGGGATACAATATAGATATATATACAATATATATATATATATATATATATATATATATATATATATATATATATATATATATATATATATGTTTCTATATGCACTGGGGTCGAAAATGATATCGAAGTGATGGGGAATTGGCTCTAAAAATTATTCAAGACCAATGAGAAAGATATTTCTCTCATAAAAAGAAGTAAATTATAGAAGATTTTCCAAAACTAAATATCAGAGTGAAAGGACGCTGAATGTTCTATTTTTAACAGAAATATTATTGGTGTTAGGCAAGCTTAACTAAATACTAGTTTTACTAAGATTTAATCTTGTTGATTTCATAAATATTTAAAATGCTAGCAATATTGATATGTACTTAAAAGCCGTGATTATTATTAAATACCAAACAAGAGTTAAATTAATAATTTTTTTTCGGAGCTTAAATTGTTTATTTTTTAATAGAATTTCATTATATGTAGTTCAGTTTTTTGTTAATAAGGAGTATTCAGTTCAGTTTTATGTTAGTAAGAAGAATAATTTCATTATGTTTAGTTCAATTTTATGTTAACAAGGAGAATAATTTCCTTATGTTCAGTTCAATTTTATGTCGACAATAAGAATTTCATTATATTTTGTTCAGTTTTACGTTTATAATATTTTCGTTAAGGTCGAGGCTGCCACGAATTGTCAATTACTGGCTAAGACTGGATTATAAATATATTAGAACTTTAAAAATACCGAAAATGAAAACTAAAAATATTAATAATAATTAAGAAAAAATTAACAAAGAATAATTTTTCATAATTGTTTTTTTTTTCATAAACTCACATCCAACTCTCTCCCCAAATCATAGTGTACTATGCCCTGTTAACCATGTCTGTGTGATGATTTTATTTTTTTGCCATAATCTCTGTCGGCAAGTAATCTCTTATCTCTATAGATGTTTCTATATTATTATAGAAACACCTATTACTTTCTTTACTATGCGGAACAATGGATCGATATTGATTAATATTGTAATATAATATGGTTAGGAATAATATGGGGTGTATTACTTGAAATTATTTTCGACATTGCAGACTTCGGCATTTAGTATTTATTAACTTTAAATACAATTACTCTTCACAGATTTAAAAAAAAATCTTAATATACGCTTTACGAATTACAATTTTTAAAACAATCCCGAGATTTGGAAAATATGGGACACTTAGCTCATTAAATACGGTGAAATAAGGGTCCGGTAAACCTCATAATTGTATCAAATATCTCATAATTGAGAAATATCTCCCTATCGTTACCTGTTACAGGCAAAGATGCCTATAACATACAACGATAGCTGAACCTATTAACGAACCTAGTAAGCATACGTGTAACCCCTCAAAGAAAAGCAGTAAACTCATTTACTTGTTCAAATATTTGCCCTCCTTCGCTGATTCAATAAACATTCATCCGCCAACCGAGGCAAACCGAAGGGCCAAAAGTGTGAAGGGCTTCACATAACCTGCTCTACATCATATATGATCGAGTATTTATACATCATATATGATCGAGTATATATACATCATATAGGATCGAGGGATATGTATATGGGTTTTAAGAGGTGTTAAATCATATGAATTACCGGAAGAATTATTAACCTGCCGTTTTAAATTTCAAATATAAATTACACGATTTTTAATACAAAAATAATGCGGGTAATTGGAAATTTTATTTAAAAAATATTGCAGAGCAACAATAATTTTGATCATAAGTTTATTCGTGAAACGTGGTTTTTGATTGTATAAGTCGATCCTTAATATTTTAAACTATACCAGCATCGTCATTCAGATCTCATGAAGCAACATCGCCAGCCAGATCCAAAGGTTTTAATCGTGCATGTGTTTCAATATTTTATGATCTTTCTGATTCACTTCAGTACGAAACATGATTTAGTGTCAACAAATATCTATAATATACACCAACAGGACTGACATTCGTGCATAAAAAATAGGGCAAATTCCGTCAGTTAAAAAAATAAGTTATCATTAATCATTAGCTTATAGAAGAGAGTTAATAATAACGGTAAGTTGTTTTTTTCTGCAACTTGTCACCAAGTAATTGGATGTAACAATCCATTTTCAACTACGTAAAACCAACTAAAGAAATTCTTGTGATTCTCATCTAAGATGGTCACACAACGCACCTCAATAATCAATCACACATTATTAATAAAACTGATTTTCAATCACTTTAAATTGCTGGAAGACCAGTGCCTCATGATCACTGAACTGATAGAAAAGACTTTATAGGTATCTAAAGAACGGCAAAAAGCATCTGATCTCAACACCTGAAATCAGCTTGGTACAGTTTTTAATACCAGCATGTTCAATATAGTACTTTATTTAGTATCACCAAGTGACATTAACCCGATCCTTACACGAAGAGAACTTTAAAGTAAACGAAAACTGACGTTGAAAAAGTTTCACCAATTTCTTAAAGTTAAAAATGAAAGTATTATAATACATAAGGAATAAATTTGTAGAGAACAAGGAGGATGCTGAATTTCTAGCCTGATGGGAAATATACTATTGTGCCAAGTCCTCTAACACAAAATTGGCTGGCATAAAGCGGGTCGTTACGAGTTCTAAAAAGGTCTTTAGATATAGTATAATATGTTTTCAAGATAATCCAATCGAATTCACTACGGTCGGTTGCAGCTTCAGGAGCCACTCATATATATAAAATTGTCATCTCGTTCAAAATTCTGGTAACTCACCAATAAGTTCAAAATTTTCAACAGAGTATTCCAAAATCCATACAGGGGTAAACGGGCGTGGTACGTGTACTCCTTATGAGTACCATATTTAAATAATTAACAGCATTTAATTTTTCAAAAGCTGTCAATACATCTAGGCCGAAATTATGGAACGCCCTCATATATGCGGGTCAGATATTAACGTTACGAAGCAAATCTTTTTTCATGAGAATTCCGTCCGAGTGTTCCGTACCAAATCCCGGCCAAATATTACCATAAAACGGAATGAGAGTAAATCCCATGATGATACGTCTAATCCACTTTCAAAAAGTAATTTTAACCTAGCCGTATCCGTAACTTTGAAATTACTAAACACCCCCGTGTATGCGGGTCCGGTGTTACAAGTTACGAAGCAAATATTTTTTCATGAGGATTCCGTCCGAGTGTTCCGTACCAAATCCTGGCCAAATATTACCAGAAAACCGAATGATAGTAAATCTCATGATGATACGTCTAATTCACTTTAAAAAGTAATTTTAACCTAGCCATATCAGTAACTTTGAAATTACTAAACACCCTCGTGTATGCGGGTCCCGTGTTAAAAGTTACGAAGCAAATATTTTTTCATTAGGATTCCGTCCAAGTGTTCCGTACCAAATATTACCAGAAAACCGAATAATAGTAAATCTCATGATGATACGTCTAATCCACTTTTAAAAAGTAATTTTAACCTAGCCGTATCCGTAACTTTGAAATTACTAAACACTAAATCTCATGATGATACGTCTAATCCACTTTTAAAAAGTAATTTTAACCTAGCCGTATCCGTAACTTTGAAATTACTAAACACTAAATCTCATGATGATACGTCTAATCCACTTTTAAAAAGTAATTTTAACCTAGCCGTATCCGTAACTTTGAAATTACTAAACACCCTCGTGTATGCGGCTCTGCTGTTACAAGTTACGAAGCAAATATTTTTTCATGAGGATTCCGTCCGAGTGTTCCGTACCAAATCCTGGCCAAATATTACCAGAAAACCGAATGAGAGTAAATCTCATGATGATACGTCTAATCCACTTTTAAAAAGTAATTTTAACCTAGCCGTATCCGTAACTTTGAAATTACTAAACACCCTCGTGTATGCGGGTCCGGTGTTAAAAGTTACGAAGCAAATATTTTTTGATGAGAATTACGTCCGAGTGTTTCGTACCAAATCCCGGTCCAATATCACAAGAAAACCTATCGAGAGTTAATCTCATGACGACGATGTCTAATACCTTTTTTCTAAGTAAGTTTATCTTAGGGGTCTTCGCTAACCCTAAACATGAATGTGTACATAATCGTGCAAGCGTCTCGTCGAATATTCGACGATAATCTCGGACACGAACATGGCCACGAGCATCCGTTAGCATACTATGAAAACGAATATGAAAAATGTTAAAATCTACGTTTTATTAATGAATGTATGTAATTATACGATTCTTTTTTGATAATAATATATTCTGAAATTTATGTAACATCATTTTAATAAAAAAAACGGTAATAAATTTTCTCTTCTCTTTTCTTTATAGTAACAATATTCTCAATCTCTCATTAAATGCTCAAAAACATAACTTTTGCTGATAATATTGTTATGTATATATTTCAAGTCAGGGACAAGTGTAAAAGTTAATTCGCCTACAATATATTCTAAAAGTAAAATAGAACATAATATATTCTTTTAATTTGAAGAAAGAAGTTATTGAGAAAAGAACTTTATTTTTTTTAAATATATCTTTGTTTACATATAGAAAAAATATATTTTTCCTTAAATTTAAAATAGAATATTTTTTGAATTTTTGAAACGATCTAGATGATCACCATAGCGGATGGGTGGAACAACAGTACGTCTTATGCGATGTCGCAACTTCTGTAATTCAGTTATAAGTGTGATGTTGACAAATTATAATCTAAGTAGTAAAAAAAAGGGTTCCACTGCGACAGCGAACAGCATTTAGGAGGACGGTGTTTACGTCCTTTTTAAAAGCAGCTTCATAAACAATTAAAAATGTAATCGACTCTAGCCAATTTTGCATAACAATATTTTTATTTAGTCTTAACAGATTTAAGTACTCGGGATTTTTTACGATTAATATGCGGTGAAATTTCTATTACAATTTTTCCAACGATTGTTAAATCCCGAACGACTGAAATGAATTTTAGAACTACTTCACAAGACTAATGGCCGGTTTCTGAATACTTTTTATGGAACAGATATCTATTCTACAAAAAGTACTCAGAAACCGGTCATAAATATTTTATATAAACAAATAAAACTCAACGTTCTAAAGTTCTGAAAAATGTACATGCACAGAAAAGCAGAGCTCACGTTCTTAGAATGCCAAATAACGATGTATAATACTGGAATAAATTATTTAATTTTTGGACGTATTTCCACTTCTACTTGCTCTTAAAATATCTCACTTCCCCGTACATAAATTTCAATGAATATAAAAAACTGTTACTCTGTTATTTTTGTCTTATTTCAAGTTTTGCCCAATATTATATTTTGTCCGGTTATTTTAAAGAATAATTCCGAATTTTATTATTTTATACACAATTTTACTACCCTTTTTAGTTACACTGTGACAAAAATGACTTAAAGTTGCGCTAATTTTATTATTAGCATTCATAATAATAAATATTTATTATTTAATATATAGTATAATCATTAGTAATATTTCATTTCTTTCAATTAAGAAACTATTAATTTATTTTTAAATATTTAAAAACGCTGAAGCAGATTATTTATGACGTGGCGTACGAAGCCTAAACGAAAATAAAAACCTATCACTCGTAAGCTAGGCGCCGATCGAAGCCCCATTCGGAGCGCATCCATTCGGCGCGCTTCCAAATAAACGCGCGGATTATCGACTATACTCACGATCATACCGTCCAATCACACTTTTTGGAATTCAATCCACCTGCTTGCATTTATGCCCGAATTTATAACCTAAAATAAGAAAAAAATATATGCTAAGTTGCTACCTTTCGCGACAACTTTACTGGCTTAATAAATAAGGAGTATTGAATGATTAAAAAAAATAATTGCAAGGAGCATTCTATCTCACTCACACAAGGTATTTTGAGCATTTACTGTAATAAAAAAAAACAATAAATGCGGTATGGTCATAAATACTACACTTGTTTTATTTTACCATGACCGAAAAAATTATCAATGGTATGGGTTTAGGAATAAAAAACATGTTATGAAATGTCTTAGTACCAGAAAATTACACCTTTTTGGAATTTGTGTGAATTGTAGATGTTTTTGAAATAAAGTTCCACAAGGTCGCCATACATTTTTTTTACAATAGCATTATTCAAAAATCACTTTTCATGTTTTGTAATTTAAAAAATGCTCGTGTTTCAGCGTTTAATTTGTATGTTGCCAATAATAACGAATGAATAACATTTTAATTAGATAGACGAATGTTCTCTTAAAGATCTTGGACAATAAAAAAGCAGAAATAGTAATAATACATTAAAAAAAAATTTAAAAATCATATGTCTAAAACTGTTAGGCCTAGGATAATAAAATTTATTGTTTCGTATGTGTAATAACTTCCTCTAACACACACATTTCGGTGGTCCACGTCTTACGGGACATAGAGGTGTACCGTAAGACATGGTGTTTGTGTGTGTGTGTATATATACATACACACACATACAAACACACACACGCACGCACGCACGCACGCACGCACGCACGCACCACGCTCGCACGCACGCACGCACTCACGCACGCACGCACGCACGCACGCACGCACGCACGCACGCACGCACGCACGCACACACACACACACGCACACACGCACACACGCACACACGCACACGCACGCAGGCACGCGCGCACACACGCACGCACACACACACGCACACACACACACACACACACACACACACACACACACACACACACACACACACACACACACACACACACACACACACACACACACACGCACACGCACACGCACACGCACACGCACACGCACACGCACACGCACACGCACACGCACACGCACACGCACACGCACACGCACGCAGGCACGCGCGCACGCGCGCACACACACACACACACGCACGCACGCACGCACGCACGCACGCACGCACGCACGCACGCACACATGCACGTACGTACGAAGGTAAATCATTTAAATTGGATAATAGTAATTAATTTTTCTAAGAACAATTATTACTAGGTAGCGCATTGGAAGCAATGGATTTATTAAATAAACTTCAGGTAGGTATAATGAACATATAATTTTCATTTTCTTACCAAAAAACTTATTCTATAAACTATAAATTACTGTTATATAGTTAGAAGTTAGTGTATATACAATGATAGGGTAACTAAAGCCGTTTTAGTTTGATTAATTAATCTAAACCCGCTTCATTAAGGACAATACCCATGACCCTTGATAATAATAGTGTGTCATTTCCAATATAGCTACACTCTTTATTGATCCATATATATTCACTTAGAATACGTCTTACATTTTTGCGTAACATATTTTACAACAATATTTGATTAACAAAAATATTTCCCTCTAAATTAGGATTAAAGTAGAGTGTTTTCACTGTCACTTGCATTATAAAGTCTTTACTTTCGTGACTTTATAATACAAGTGACGGTGAAAACAAAAATATTTCCCTCTAAATTAGGATTAAAGTAGAGTTTTTTCACTGTCACTTGTATTATAAAGTCTTTACTTTGGTGACTTTATAATACAAGTGACAGTGAAAACAAAAATATTTCCCTCTAAATTAGGATTGAAGTAGAGTGTTTTCACTGTCATTTGTATTATAAAGTCTTTACTTTCGTGACTTTATAATACAAGTGACAGTGAAAACAAAATTACTTTTTCACTGTCACTTGTATTATAAAGTCTTTACTTTGGTGACTCTATAATACAAGTGACAATGAAAACAAAATTACTTCCCTCTAAATTAGGATTGAGGGAGTAAGTGACTCCTTTAAATTGCACTACAAAATACCACGTCGATCCGTTACGACGTTGCTTCGTTATTATGTTTGTGTTCTTTTTCGATTTCAAATAAGAATTTTCACCAAGGAATGATATTTCCCGGGATAAAAAGTAGCCTATGTTATTTCCGGGCCCGCCAACTATCTCCGTGCAAAATCACGTCGATCAACAACTCTGTTGCGATGCGATAGAAGGACAAACAAATACACTTTCGCATTTACAATATCAGTTAGGATTATGATTGCTAAACCACGAATTCTGAGAAAGACAAGTCACTTGAGAGAAAATGCCGACTGAAAGTTGGTCGCGGACGGGATTGTATAGTTAATAAGACATTGTAGATGTATATGTGCAATATACGAAAACATACCACGAAATAAATTAAACTAAGAGGGGCGTGAATATACCGGGTAGTTAGAGCATCTCGGCTCGGAAGTGGAAATATGTGTAGGATCGATGCGTGTAGGCCACTTTATATGCGGCGGGCGCAGCGAGCGAATGAGCCGAGCCCTCCCGATTGACACTGACGGCGTAACGAATTACTTTCATTATTTGCACGCCGAAACCGATTGATCACAAGTAAACGTTTATTTACTAACAGACTACATCAACGACTAATGTACAAATTCGAAACTGCTGATAATTCAAAATTACGTTCACAGTTCTTAATATGAATTTGAATTTGGTTTGACAAAAATAGCGTTCTGAATAGGTATAATCAAGCAATGTATTCAATGGATTTCAACTTTATAGTCATTGCTTGTTACATAATATTCCAAAGACGAATGAACAGAAGAATGAAGTATGCTTAAGCAAAAGGTTTTGGGAATTAATGTAGTCTCTTAAACTACATACGACTCTAAAATGTCCTGTTTTTTTGGAACATGTCACGAAAATTTAGTATAAAAAACAATTAAAAAACAATATTGCAAAAATTATAAACATTGATTAAAAAGTAAAAGAGTAATAAACTTCTAAATTTAATGGTAGGGAAGGATAGAGTGGGGAATATCTCGCCGTCTCATTCGCTCGCGTAAAATAAATACGATGAGCATTATTAAAAATGACATCACAATACAGTATAGCCGTCCTTATCTAAACATTTAGTTTAAACCTTTATAAATCGGTTACTTAAAGATATTTTGCCAAAAAAATGTTAACTACCCGTCAGCTTGTACCATGAAATTATAATTTATTAAATAAAAGATATAGCCAAGTATTCTAGACTTGTTAATAAAATCCCAAAACTGAATCACTACTAACAAATAGTTACCAAACGATTCGATAAAATCAAGGGAGCTAAAAGTATATTACTTTTAAAGAATATCGACCAATCCGGCTGATTAAAAATGACTAATAGTTCGAGTATTTTCAGGGCCTCAGTTGTAGAGAAGGTTAAGTACGTTAGCGCCTTCGTTTATGTTAAGAAACGCTTATTAGATTCATTTATTTTGTTGAATAGCCTACTCAGCAAGAAACCACCTCGGGTTGCAGCGAGTAAATACACCTTGAACGGATATAACAGAACAAAAATGAAATAAAGGTCCGGATATGCTTCCGTGCAAAAATAGTAAGAATATTCAAGCCACTTCATGGAATTAATTTTTATAGAATCCAACTAACCAATTCAACTTTATAAGTAATTACTAAACGTTTTAATCAGATTAAAATAATAAAAAGTAAATTACAAAAACTTACATACTCTAGTTCAACTACCCGCAATAAATACTTATATTTTGTGCAAGCTACAGAAAAAAATAGTTGTACTAGGACATTTTCATTCGCTAATACGCTCGTTGAAGATCTTCGTAATTAACAATTGAATATTATCAAATTAATAAATTACTTAGCCACATTAAATTGCTCACGGCTACAATTATTTCATATTAATTTTATCGTTTCGAAGACTGTTCCCCTTCGAAAATTTAACCTATACAAACGTGTTATATGACTAAGGTAAAATAGTCTGTTAAATTGATATTACGATATCATTCATTATTGTTTTGAAAAACTTAGTTATTTTCGAAATTGCAAAATTGAAATCAAAAATATTATCCTAAACGTTAAATCCAATCTATTAAACGTATTGGGGAATAAAAATTCAATGTTTCCACTTCGTTTGTATTCGAGCGATCGTTTTGTATTCAATTTTATAAAGGATACATATAATCACACGATACAAATCATTTATCTATATAATATTACAATTAATAGGAATAAAGCCAAAGATTTGACGTAACAATATTATTATACAAACAGGCAATACGTGAAACGAAGTACTGTTAACACTCCCTAACACATTCAATGCAATAATGGAACATCATTTTCGAGTTGGATCGATCGTTTTGCATAAATAACTGCACAAAAACATGTTTCAGTATAATTCGATTTAACGTATAAACGGGAAAAATGTACCTATTAATAAAAATACTCACGCGTTTATATATCTTCAAAGTGACAGTTCGGTAAAATATCGGGGATACGCTTTCGAGACTCAGTACAAAGAACCACTAAACACTGATCACATAAAAACGCACACAACGTCCGAAATTATAAACACAAACGTGTCCGTGCGCAAATCGCCTCGAAAAAATATAAACAATCGTTCAATTTATGGGCAAAATCACCAACACAGAGAGGTTTAATATGAGCGATCATAGAGAACTACAAACCGGTGTATCGTCGACGGCGCGCGAACGTCGAGTGGCAAGCGAAGCGGCGCGAAGGGGATCGGCGGGGCGAGGGGCGGGCGACCTTCGCCCGAGTGCAGCGCTGCAGGCCGCGACAAACGTCAGGCGGCGCGACGAATCGCAGCTACGAAATCGTAGACGATTGATGACTCGGCATCGGCCAAGTGTAAGCTTGAGTAGGCTTTTATGAAATTAGCGCGACGCGACATGCAGTTACTTTATCCTTGTTTGGCATATTCACTTCGTGGTCTGTTCGGCGTTTGCGATTTCAAAACGGTCAACTAAACGTTATATACGGATAGTGTTATATATTTTTCTGCATGTTGAAAATTTGACTACGTATATATAATAACTTTTGGCGATCTTATATTTTATAATATTTTCAAATGATATGTAGAAAGAGATATAGCACTATGTTGTATTTAGATATAATACGACGAAAGATGAAAATATTACGTACGTTTTACTTTATCCGAAAAATGTGAACATATTAGAAACACCAGCGTATATTTGTCATTTATTTTATGTTAAAAATGTATATTTACTTTGAATTGCTTTCTGTCAAAATGTGTTTAAATAAATTGTGATATCTTTAATAATAAAAAAAATTAAGGTGATCTAAGTTTTCAGGGTTTTCGTAAATTCATAACAGCGTTTTTGATTTTTTAAGTTCTCAGTTACAAAATTTAAAATCAATTTACAAAAGTTGAAAACTTATATCACCATTATTATAATTATGATTACGTACAATAAAAATACCTAAGCATCACCTTCACTTTATTGCGGATTACCGAATGAAGGTATTTTTTATTTCAGTGTTTCTTTCTTTTTTTTCATATTTGAAGTAAAACTTCTTTACGCACGCTTGAATTGGGGAGTAAGCTGGTGAATGCGTGACGAGAACGTTACAAGAAGTGTGATCGGGCGAGGCGAACGGAAGTTGAGAGGGAGATATAAGTTAGTGAAGACAGACAGACAGAGTTTCGTATATTACTGTAGGGACAAGAGAGAGAGATACGAGCACACATTTTCTTTCTCTCATAGCCAGTGTATGAAATATATATATATATATATATATATATATATATATATATATATATGCGAGTTTGCTAGCGTTACGCGAACGGTGATTTTTTTATTATTTTGTAATTTCATTTCGTTCTTGAACAATTTTATAAATTATTATTTTGGTCAATACATTACATTTTCTAGGTTTAAAGTGAATAAAATTGTGAATTCATTTTAAACTTCATATTTTGTGAATTTTAAGTTTTACTTCAGTCGTGTGGTCTAAACCACACTAGTTTTTTTAAGTTTCTTTTCTTTACCCTTTCGGTATAGGTATTAACATATTGCTTATATAAGGATTAAATACATGTACTCAGTTTATTATTCACAGCCCAAAAACCACACGGCCGGGTCGTCATGGTATGTGACCTTTTCAACTATTTGAACTATTCATATTCGCGAAACTTTTCTTATGCTCATCTTGATTTTATTTTTATTAATAATTGTAACGTGTATGTTACCACAAGCTGTTACTTAGACCACAATTGAATTAAACATTTCTAACCCCCAAATGAGCCATTTTGAAGGTCAGTATTTACATTTACACATTTTCACGGCAAAAGAAATCGTGCAAGATGCCGTCTGTGCCATAAGGTGATAATATAATGAACTATTGTTTATATTGTTGTTTATTTTTCGCATTACGTCCCCATAACGTACATATGTAACCATTCAAAAAATCTAAAGTCCAAATGTCTAGTATGGTGTATAAATGTGTGTGTGCGTGGTGTAGTGTGTTGTATAAATGTGTGTGGTGTAGTGTGTTGTATAAATGTGTGTGTGGTGTATTGTGGTGCATAAAATCGTTTAAATAATGCATAAAAGACAAGTTTTCAAAAATCGAATCTCATATTTACAAATAATAAGCGATAATAAAATACAATATAAAAACAATGTGTTACAAAATAAATAAAACAAATACCAACAGCCAATCTTCGGAACAATTATTCGATTATAAACTGAAATCAACACAAAGACAGAATCATATTGTAAATTTATCTGTAATTAAAATAAATAAACTTCGGATGCTGTTGTTTAATTCTTATAAGACATCAACAGCTATTTGATCACACTGATTCCGTCAGTTTTGTCTACACCTCTCTCAATAAAATTCTTAGTAGATTTAATAATTTACACTATCTTATTCTAAGCTTATATAATCTATTATATACGTCTCAGAACCGTCTCAGGACGTGTCAGAACTTCAAAATATAATATGACCTTAATTGTTAATTTCTTAAAGAAAATATTTATTTCGTTTTATAATTTCATAAAGTTGCAACATTTTGAAAGATGCATCAAGTCGTATTATCTTTTCATTCAGCCATTTCTATATGGCTACTTTATTTGTGGCACACCTGATATATTGTTTTCAGAAAAAAATAACATGCAAATCATAACAATTGTTGTCGTTGGAAATCAGTTTCTCCCTCAAATATAATTTTGAAAAGCTACCAAAATAATAATTATATCTCGTAACATTATTATAGAGACAATGAATAATGATAATTACCGTGGTAAGTGAATGATATTACCCATTTATTTACATATAATTTTATTCACCCCCTATTGAAATCGGGTAAAATATCACATTTGAGTGTTGATACGAGTCTTGTCGTTGTCTCTGCAGTACTGTTACAATTTTAATTGTTTCTGCAATAAATAAATATATGCAATTGTCAATTATTAGATAAATATTTTAACATCACGAACATTATCGTTATCAAAAAATAATTTATGTACTGAAGTAGTAAATCGTATGGCTTCGTACATTTTTTCAATTTATTTTCGACAACTGACTTCACGAAAACAAAATCGTGCGAACCTAACATAAGTTACAAATTAACTACCCTTTTTGCTAATGCCCATCGCGTTGGCGCGTGAAAGGGATCGCTTACAAATAATAACTTACTCTGGAAATTAATTACAAGTTTGAAAATGTCACTGTTCTTTGGTTGCAATCTCTCCTGATTTATCAGACTGCTATTATTACTAAACATTGCCTTCTTATGTCTTAACCAAAGAAAACCGATTGTCTCGGTAGAAAAATCCATAAGCCAACCTTTCCCTTTTCCGTCCCGTGAAAAGCTTTGTAATTACAATGTCAAATATCAAAAATACATCTTTCAGAAGTCAGTGTGAAAATAACCTTCGTCATGAATACACATCTTTGTCAATGTTGCCACAAATAAATGCGAAACATTTTGTAAATTTCTTTTCTAACTCAACAAGTTCAGTCAACTTTAATTAATTTATTTCATCAAAATCAAGAAAGTATTACGTTAGTACGCAGTAGGTGGTCCGTGAAAATTAGGGAGGAGGATATTTTAAGGCGAATAATAGTGGATAAAGACGAATCACATCGGAGTCGGTGAGTATGTAAATCCACTCTTGAACTTTCAAAGACTTTTCAAAGGAGTGTCCTTGCCTTCGAACTTTTTTTTGCTCGACGGCATGTGTAAAGCCCTTAAAATTTAAACGTGTGTGCTTAAGGCTTTAAAATTTAAACCTATGTTCTACAAAAACTAGAGAAAAATCGTATACCAGAATGTAATTGGCCGGTTCGCAACCAAAACAATAAACCATATGCTTGTAGTAAAAAAAAATGGTCGTCATATTGCTGTCGTTGCTATGATTACATTCATTGACAGTTCAGTTTGTTAACTCTTGAAATCATGACTTAGTAAATCTGTTAGTTCACTTTGAACCGCAGGAGTCCAAACCTTGGTGACTACATTGTATTTCATTTTGTTTGTCATCTGTAATAAGTTAAGAAATTAAAATACAAATTTTTTGTTATAAATTTATTTTCCTCTATCGACGGTAGGAGAAGAACAATGAGGAAGCAAATATGAAAGGAACATCCATTTAAGGTTTCAATTTTTGTGGCAGGTTTTACTAAATCTGAATACAGTTCACTGGATTGGAAAAAATGGCGCGTCCCGTAGTTATTAAATTAATAGAACCTTCATTCAAGTCAGAAGAACATATCAACTTGTTTGAGACTTCCCGAAGTAAAGCAGTTACGTGAAAATAGACTATTTACAGAAACTGTGTAGTACAGGGAATTTCAGCGATATTTTGTTTTTGAGGGCAACAAAGCCTGTGTAGAAAGAGGTATTGATTTTAAAATATTTAATCGTCATTTTGAACTTATTTTATTACTTAATTCCCTCTTCTCTCTTTCTGTCAGTAAACATTTTAAAAACAGTTTTGATCTTTCCACCAACTATTATGTAAAACAGTTTTATCGTTTCCTCGAAACAAAATTTACAATAATAAGTACTTTTTTTTTAAATACAGCTGTTTAGATAGGAAATAAAAACTCCTCCTAGCTTAAATATACGATTGCCATACTTTATCTTTTTTTTTATTACTCTCATATAAAAACACTGCAGTATAAGGTATGCAAATTAACCTTCTCTTAGTATAAATGAATGACCCCGACAAGCAATGTGAAGACACCACGACCTGGAATTAAATCGCTGACCGCGCTCCGGTTATCCCCCTTGCCATTTCTGACGCAGCATTGCACCATCATATCGTATGATCCCTTCGATACACTGATTAATCGAAATTCGATCACACTATTCCCCTTTCCGAATCTAACCGGCAAATATACCTCGTGCAAGCAACGCCGGCTGATGCAACCGCGTGCAGCACATAAGTGCACATGTAATATGCTTATGTATACATATACGTCGGTCCCACTGTAGCAATCGCTGACCAAAACGCTTACTGTTTAAACTGCGAAGCAGTTTTCAAAGGGTTTAAAAATAACGGCATTTAATTAGTCATCAGCCTGTTTCAAATTTATTAAGAAATAGTTGTGTATCAATCCGTTAAACAAACAATTATTATCTGATATTTTTTTCATAACTTTCTGTTATGGATAATGTTGGAATAAGTATATAAGATGAAGAAATATCCAAAAATACGAAAAAAAATAAAATGCCGTATTTTATGAAAATGACAGTATTTATCTGAAATGTTGCAAACTTATTTAAGTTTGGTGATAGTAATATGATATATGCATAATCTTATGGGAAAGTTTACAGATACAACTACACTGTGTGTAATAAACAGTTCAACAAAATGAAAGAAAAATTAAAGCCTCGAAAACCTAGTGAGTGGTCTTTATTATTTTTTACTATTTGAAATACAAACTTGGTGTTCGACATTCTAGGCCATTTCTGAAAATCTAAGAAAAGTCGACGTCTGAAGAATCCGTTGTGGATTTTTAGAGATTAGACTGAAGTAGTCAAAAAAGGAAGATGCTACTGAAACAAAAAAAATATTTTATACTTTTAGTAATCTGCATCAATGTGAGGAGTAATAATAAATTTAAGTACAGTGAACACCTTTAGATTTACTTATTTAATACTGAAAATGTTCCGCAGTCAAATGGCAAAAACATTATTAAACGTATAATTTCGTCCTGACCGTGTGTTTGTCCACATGTCACAACCATTTTACCCAGATACTATTGACACTATATAGATGAAATTTGGATGGTAGGTGTCTTTTATGAACCTCTATACAATAAAATAGTGGAATTATGGAATAACCGTTAGGTACGTCTTAAAAATTATGTAGAGGTTCCAAAATAACTTTTTTATTTAAGTGAATAGTTGGTGATATATGCGCTTCTAAAGGCTCTATCTTTTCAACTAGCATGCGTAAATATCTGAAAAATTAAGGTCGTAGAACTTAAAATGAACTTTCAACGAAAATTGGTTTTAATAAGTTATGTTGTGTAGTTTTGAGATTATTTAAGTATCGACCGCAGCAATAACTTTGTTTTTCACAGTGTCTGAGAAATACAAACTTATAAGTTTAATATTGTTTGGTGTTGAGGAGCCCTTCGTACGCGAATCCGACTCGGTCTTGACTAGTTTTTATTATTTAATACAAACACTCAACGTAAAGATTATGTAAAAGCTTACATTTAAGAAACATAAAATAGTATCTAAAAGTGTCTGTAATCAAAATATTTTAAAGAGGAAAAAAAAATTACATACATAGTAAGTAAACTTTTTGTTTTTAATTATAAACTTATTTTCAGAATAACTGTGTTGTTATATATAAGTTTACAACAGGTCTGCCCTGTCGGTTATCGGTTCTCAACAAATATCCTCATTTTGGATTTTATTCTGAGATGTTTCGACCGTTGCTATTTCCATCGCTCGCAGAAGGTCTTTAAATATGTGAATCAGACCAGCCGCTAGTGTTCACTTTTCAGCGCTGTAGGCCATTAGGGTTAGAACGCACTGATCGTAAACCTTCGTTTTCACAAACGCTGCCGAGCCCAAACGACTGCTGTCAGCTTCTTTGTCGAAGTTGTTTCTACATAGCTGAATTATTTGTCCTAGATAAACATACTCTTGAATAACTTCTATGCTAACATTACATACATTCACCGGTCTTGGATAATCAAAGAGTTGAATATGACAACAGTCAAAGAGTTGAATATGACGATAGTCTTAACCAGGTTTATACCGAAGTCTACTCGTCTGCAATAATCGCCTACTATGCTACTATCTTTGCCATCTCTTGCTGCATGTCAGCAGCTCCGGAGAAATAACATCTTTCTGTCTCATTCTTCGGTGCAGTTGGTTAGGTCTTGGCTCATAAGGGAGTTCAGAATAGTTTCAACAAAGTCGAAGTTTTTTCGTAGTCCACAAAAGATAGACACAGTAGCTGGTTATAATCTTCGGGTTTATATATATACGTATATATATATATATATATATATATATATATATATATATATATATATATATATTGGCTAGTAAGTCTTTAGCCGCAACTTCGGGACTTTTCTAGAAAGATTATCGAAACATCTAGATGGTTTTACTGTAGGGTATAAATAGACAAAAGTGCAGTCAGTTGACAATAGTCAGCGCAGAAGCTTTATGTGAATTACATAAAAGATAATGGATTTAAATCGATATCAAATGCGGATTCTGTTACCTTACGAATTTTGTCTGGGTCACAATACAAAGACTGCCACAAATTATATATGTCATGCGATGAGCGAGTCCACGGTGTCTTACGCGACGGCAAGATTTGGTTTAGAAAGTTCAGGAATTAGGACTAAAATCTTGAAGACGAATTCCACACCGGACGTCCTGTTGAATTGGACGTTCAACGATTACGACGTTTAATTGAGGAGAATCCTCGACTGACGGTACGTCAATTGCTACACTTCAGTCATGACGGTTCGTCAGAGCTACACTTCAGTCATGGCACCATAGAAATATATGCACGAATTAGGAGAAGTAATACGCTGTGTGGATACCTCATGAATAGTCATCATATCACCTTCAGTGCACAGTTGTTATTTATCAACAGTTATTAATATTGAAACGTAACTTCGACTGGCTGAATTAGTTAATAACTGGCAACGATACGTAGGTTACATACCATACACGCAAATGTCAGTGGCTAGGTGTCGGAGAGACAGGAGTGTCAGTATCCAAGCCTGAAATAAGTGCCAAAAAGGTGATACTCAGTTGCTGGTGGAATGTTAAGGACATTACTCATTGGGAGTTGCTTCCAGAGGGATCTACAATTAATGCAGATATTTACTGTGAACAATTGGACAGATTAGCTAATAAGTTGAGTAGCCAACAGGATCGAGTTTATTTTCTAAATGATAATGCTGGAACCACAAGTTGCAAAACGTACTCCTTATAAATAAGAGGAGTTCGGCTGGGTTCTCCTCACTCATCCACCATAATCGCTGGACAATATGTCATCTGATTACCATTTATTGGGGGTTCTAAGTAACCATTTACGTGAAAAAAATCGACATTAAAGAAGATCTCCAAAACGACCTCGCACGGTTTTTTCAATCAAAGTCACCGGAATTTTACAAGAAAGGCATATTGTCACTGCCAACTAGATGGCGACAAGTAGTAGATAATAATGGTGCGTACATAGTGTAACATATACATTTTTTAATAAAAATTGTTGACAGCAACCCGAGGTTGAGGCGAGCACTTAACATGATTAATCAACTAAATGTACACTTAAAACTCAAACATAAGCTACTATTGGCAGAAGCACTAAGTTATAGTAACTTAAATAGGAAAAAAATAATTAATAAGGAGCTTACCTCAAATTTAAGATAAATAATCAAGAATAAATTTAAACTACAAAAAATATTCCAGATATACAACCTTTCTATTTAAAATTGATATGCTGTAACAACAATTTTTCCTAGGAAATTGTGACATTTAAATGCCAAACTGAGTCAAAATTTGACTACACGACGAACTTTTATTTCGTTATTCTTAATTTAACGCAATTACATTTATTGTAAATTGTCCATAGTCTAGACAGGATACATTTAAATTCGTGTTCATGTGATGATACTGTTTACCGATTGCTGCAATAGCATAATCACTTAACGTTTTAACCACTTCACTAATTAGAAATAATATATCTTGTTCACGTTACACGTTAGTCGTCATTTATCTGGAGTTTCCAGATAATGTGAATACCAGACAGTAAGATCTCTGAATAAATAATGTTTGAAAATAATTGTTTGTAATTATAGGAGAGCATATTTACCGGAAGCATCTTTTACCAGGGTCGATGTTTCGGAGCGAGGCAACAAATAAAAATTAAGGTGAAAATTCCAAGCTGATATGGAAGATCTATGTACGACTGGTGAGTATAAATTAAGAATATCGCAAAAACCTAAACAGTATCGTAATTCAGAAAGACTAAACATTTATAGAGAAATACGTAATAATGAATGGAATAACCTAATGATTTTACTGGATATACACCGAGCTTAACGCAAATTTTGCTAAGTTAATAATTGGTTAATTACAATTTAAACTCTAAAGCAATTTGTACAAAACAAAGTATTGTTACATTACACCAATTAGCAATACCTTGAAGTTTACGTGCCTTAGCAAGTTTATGTGATTAGCAATAACTTGAAGTTTAATGTAGTTGTGAAGTTAGTTATGAACGTAAAATGCTAAAATGTCAAGTTGTTATCAACAAATGCAAAAATTAAAGTAAACATTTAAAAAATTCCATTTGTGTTATTTATGTGAATTTCCATGCAAAGTGCTGATATGGAACAAAAAAGTTAAACTTTTTAAAATAATGACCAAGTATGACATGAACATTTGCTTGAAAATATTCTTACATAATATTCTTGTGAAAACTGGTGGAAACCTTGTAATAAAATATATACTGAAATAATTGTAAAAAACAACATTTGTCTTGAAAATTTTACCAAAATCGTTACCAAAGGTTACGCAATGATATATGAATTGTGTATAAGAAAGACGGATGACTGAGATTCATACGTGAATTGTTTCTAATTAAAACGGATAGCTTTATGTACGTATTTCTTTTTATTTTCATCTCGTAAATGTTACACATAATCCAATTATCACCCAGCGCTACAAGCTTCCAGAAATAATCCATCTGAGCCGTATTGAAGTCTTGAAGGTACTTTTGGAAATTATACAAACACTAAAATAGTAAAACCTCATATGTACTCATGTTTTTTTTTAATATTAATTAACGTTATTTAAAAGTTTTAACAACAATTTATGAAAATAAAAATATTTTCAATGTTTATAGTTTTTTAAGTTATCTAATGAATATAAATTAAATGTTTTGTTATAATGCTGTCTGCGAATCACGATGCTCCCTACATAGCTCCATCTACAAGCCTCCTATCTAGGTAGTGATAAAGCTACGAGCACCGTCTGGTGCTGCCTTCGCACGGGCTCTATACAAAATACCGACTACTTTTTTTCTATGGGGTTTATGAAAACTATCTTATCTTTTCGTTTTTAGTCTATGGATGCGGCAAATGGCTATATGCCGAGCACATTACGAGGCAAAGCGTGTCAAAAAACAACCGAATAGTTCAGCTGAATATTTGAATTCGGCAGACTCCATATTTGGTCCGCCGAATACACACACACACACACGCGCGCGCATACGCACACGCATATGCACATGCATACGCACACGCACACGTACACGCATACTCCCACCACGTACACGCACACGCACACCACGCATACGTATACGCACACAAACACGCACTCGCACTCTCCCTCGCACACACTCAAATACACACACACACACACACACACATATATATATATATATACATATATATATATATATATATACACATATATATATATATATATATATATATATATATATATATATATATGTATATATGTATATATATCACGTTTTCTCTCTCAAGTCTGAGAAAACAACTATAAAAATTTTACTGCACCTTTATCTATACAGTAAAATAGGATTAAAATATATACAAAATTGACTGAAAGTTTCAGAATAAAAAAACAAACGGACAAGGATTACCACATCTTTGACCAGATTCGATCGTAAATTATATATATCGCTCCGCTGAAGGGAGTTTAAAATAGTTTCAACAGAGTCGAAGTTTTTTCGTAGTCCACAAAAGGTAGACCACAGCAGCTGG
Source organism: Druceiella hillmani (assembly GCA_039881145.1). Classification (NCBI taxonomy): domain Eukaryota; kingdom Metazoa; phylum Arthropoda; class Insecta; order Lepidoptera; family Hepialidae; genus Druceiella; species Druceiella hillmani. The sequence goes on along the minus strand of JAYKKI010000003.1, from coordinate 24,003,058 downwards.
TTATAATCTTCGGTTTTATATATACGCATGTATATATATATATATATATATATATATATATATATATATATTATATATTACGTAAAAGATAATGGATTTAAATCGATATCAAATGCGAATTCTGTTACCTTACGAATTTCATCTGGGTCACAAAACAAAGACTGCCACAAATAATATATGTCATGCGATGGGGGAGTCCACGGTGTCTTACGCGACGGCAAGATTTGGTTTAGAAAGGTCAGGAATTAGGACTAAAATCTTGAAGACAAATTCCATACCGGACGTCCTGTTGAATTGGACGTTCAACGATTACGACGTCTAATTAATTATATCTATTTAATTATATCTATTAGCTTATAAACTATAGACGATTACTTTGCGGAGACTATCTCTTCCACAGGCATGCGCGGTGTCCGGTGGCAAAAATAGCCGAATTGTTTATCGCTAAAGTCAGGTTCACTGATCTTGTTTATCTAAACAACAGTCAGAATATAATCGAAAATAAACCAATCGAAAAAAGGCCAATGAAATGTTTCTAATAGATACGATATTATAGAA